>CM052661.1:2971651-3142421 GCA_028533165.1 Leontopithecus rosalia | reverse complement strand
TATATATGTATGTATATATGTGTGTGTGTGTATATATACACACACACACATCAAGGTATAAATATATGTGTGTATGTGTGTGTATATATATACCCACATACACACACACATCAAGGTATAAATATGCATGTGGTGTGTGTGTGTGTGTATATATATATATACACACACACACACATACACATCAAGGTATAAATATGTGTGTGTGTGTATATACACACACACACATCTAGATGAAAAATGAAAATAGTATACTCATTAGTGCTGGATTCAACCTGAGGTAGTCATTATAAAACATATCAATGTGTCTCTTTTTTTGGGTTTATTATCTTAGAAGCAGAAGTACCGACCACTTTAGAATCAGAAAGTCTGAATAGGAAAACAGAGACTCATCGTCTGTATCAGCATTTTCTTTGTACAACAGATCACAATTTGGCTCAGAACACTGTGTGCACCTGGGGCATTTTGTTGGGAACATGACTGTGACATTTGAAGTTAAGCTTGCCACCGGCTTTGCAGGATGGCTTCACCGTGCAGGTGGTGGGTGTGAGTGCAGTCTGAGAGGTTCCTGACCTGAAATTTTGGGGACTACTGTGTGCTCTGGAGCTGCAACACCCCCATCAGACACTGCCAGACTCGGGGAACATCTAACCAGAGTCAGCAGTGGCCCTCAATCCATGGGATTGGAACTGGTCCTGAACATACACTCCACATGATCTCTATCATGACACACATGAACTATGGTTTGAAAAATATAGCTTGATAAATGGGGTTTATGAACAAGTAATATAGAGAGAAACATTAAAAACAGAATTGGGGCTGCCCTTCCCTAGGGCCCTGAGATGGCCTCTGAGGACAGTTTCCTGTCCCAAGTCCCCTGAGTATATTTTCCTGATAACTCGATTTCTACCCGGGTGACTTACAGGTAATTTTAGATGTGGGAGGATGCATAACAATGTCTGCAGCCTTTTAAATCATTAGAGCTTCCTGGGGAAAAGAGCTGGCCAACTCAGACTGGGATCCTGGCCCCATGATTTATCTGGCTGTGGTGTCTTGGGTTACTAGTTCCAGGGGTTCTGTTTTTTGTTTATTTGTTTGTTTTGTTTTTAATCTGCAAAGTGCATATAACAGTATTTATTTTTTATGGAGCTGTTGTAAATACAAGGATAGGAAGTGCGAATGTTTAGCTTTTCCCTTGGTATGCATAGAGCCGCAATAATGAAAGTCACCATCATGCTCCCCTCAGAATCCTCCACGGCTTCTGGCCCTCTTTCTGTCCCTCTCCATTATCCATGGGCAGCTCCTTCACGTTCAGCTTCCTACAGATGCCTGGTGGTTCCATCTGCCTCCTGGTCTTGTGAGGCTTTTCATCTCCCACCCTGGTCCGAGATCTGTCCTATCTCTGTCCCACATAATGTAATGGTCTTTTTTTTTCTCAGCAGTACTTCATAATAGCAGTGAAATTTTAAATAGATATACATGTAATTCTAGTGCACGTAATTCCAATGTGCATAACTCTAAACAGTATGCACATAATTTATGATGCATTTGTTTCCTGGTCCTTCTGGAGTATGTACTAACAGTGATTATGTGAGTTAAGATCTGTCTGTTAATTCCATGTCTTATTGTGCTTTCCATATATTCACTTACCTAATGTAACTAACAACCCTGGAGGTTTGTACAAGGATTATCCTCATTTTGCAGATGAGAACACTGAGGCAGAGAAGGATGATGTAAGTTCTGCAGTATCACACAGGTCAGGAATGCAAACCAGGATTTAATTCCCAGCAGTCTTAAGTTTTAGCTCAGATGGTGGTTAATTGTAACTAGTTTCTATGGCAGGCAACTTCATAGATAAAGCCGAGTGATTCTCTGCCACTAGTGCACTCCCTCCTGCTGACTCACTGGGAAATGAGGCTCTGCCAACTCCCTCTTCTCTTGACTTTATGACGTGTGTGACCTGGCAGATCACAGGGTCTCCACGCATGTCTATTACCTGTGGGACTGAACTAATGAAATACAAAAGAGTCTTTCTCTGGGGCACGATTAACATCAAAGAAGGAAACTGACAAGAGACATCATTAAAAGACACCCCAGAGGGAACAATACTGCTCTGATTGATAAAATTTAACATGAAACGTGAGTGGCGTGGTGGAACACAGTGCAGAAAGACTTAGGTAAACGCAGCTGTATGTTTCTTTTTCTTTTTTTAATTTTTTTCTGTAAGTTGTTGAGGTGCAGGTGGCATATGGATACATGAGGAAAGTTTTTAGTGGGGATTGAGACCCTGGTACACCCGTGACCTGAGCAGTGTACACTGCACAATATTTGTTTTCTTTTTCCCTCACCCCCTCCCACTCTTCCTCTCCAGTCCCCAAAGTCCACTGTATCCTTCTTTTTTTTTTGAGACGGAGTTTCGCTCTTGTTACCCAGGCTGGTGTGCAATGGTGCAATCTCGGCTCACCACAACCTCCGCCTCCTGGGTTCAGGCAATTCTCCTGCCTCAGCCCCCTGAGTAGCTGGGATTACAGGCATGTGCCACTGTGCCCAGCTAATTTTTTGTATTTTTAATAGAGACGGGGTTTCACCATGTTGACCAGGATGGTCTCGATCTGTTGACCTCGTGATCCACCCGCCTCGGCCTCCCAAAGTGCTGGGATTACAGCCTTGAGCCACCCGTTCTTGTTATGCTGTTGCATCCCCATAGCTTAGCTCTCACATATCAGTGAATACATAGGATGTTTGGTTTTCCATTCCTAAGTTACTTCACTTAAAATGATTGCAGGTTTTTTCCTGGAGAAAACTATAGAGATACCCGTTCTCGGAGTCTCTTGTACGGGTAGCCTAACTATCACTGTTTTCCTTCTGGAGGACTCCTGACATTTCAGTGTGCATTATGCAAATAGCAAGTCATTGAAAGGAACTACAAGTGTGGGCATTTTCGACTGCCAGAAAACCATGGTTCCCACATGATAGTTGAAATCACAGTTCCCATGTGATAGTTGAACCCTGAGGGGCTGCTGGGTGAGGGTAGAAAGATGGACCAAGGTGAGCAGGGCCTCTCCTCTTTATGGGAAAATCACTGAGAATGGCAGGGATGTTTAAGAGCAAATGTGAGTTTTAGCCTGAAAAGAAAAACAGTCTCCATCTGCACTCCTAACATGGAAGGACTTTTAGAGTAGCCACCTGCTGGCGTGGGGAGGGCAGGTGGGACGCTAGTGGTTGGCTAAGGGGTGTGTATCCCCAGTCTAAGTAAGAATTTCACCTGCAGCAGAAAAAAAATTCAGACATTGTGAAGCTTGGGGTCTTTTTACTCCTTGTCACACAGTTCTTTGGGAGAAAACCTAGATAGTAGAAGATGATAAATTCTCCAGATTCTCAAAAGAATAGGCAGAAACTTCTGGGTATTTTCATTTGATAAAGAGAAGACACAATTCAGAAGTAAGGCATCACTGGGAATAAGAAACAAACTAAATCAACAAGGTGGGGGGAGAACAGTTTAACCAAATTTGAAGGGAAAACCGAAGAGAGACACTACAAATCTAAATGGCATAAACAACATAGAGACAAGCAGAGTGAATCATGAGGAAGTTTGGCCAAAAAAGTCTTTACAAACATGTAAGATGTGAAGATTTCCTGGGTCATAGCCCTGGAAAAACTATTTCATGCTTCTAGAAATATAGCAACACTTAAAACCCCACCTTAAATCTTAAATTCAGGAATACCTCTCAGCTGCTTCCTGATACATATTAATTACAGTGTGATAAGAACAGCACTGGGACACGCTCCGATGCAAGTTCACCTTTTCCTCCTAGTAATTAAGTTCCCACCAAGCCAAGAGTTGATAATATAAGGCATAGCTAATTTTGACTGTGAGAAGTGATAACATTATGTCATATATTATAAAATCCTCTATAGACAGTAAAGCAGTATACAATGATAAAACCCATTATTTTCTAGAACAAAAGAAAAACAGGAAGTAATCAATTTAGAATAGAAAATGTTATTTGGGTGAGCCTGTCATTTAAACTCATTAACCCTTTCCCATATGAACACGCAGTTTAAAGGACTTGCGAGTTGTTAAGCGAGTTCTTCGTATTTCACTTTGGCAGCCGTGGCTGAGTGAGGACAGAGGGTCTTTATGGAATATGCCTTCCCGTTCACTGGTTTATTTGTGGCTGTCTGCATTGTGAATAGCTCTGAAAATGTCGACACTTCCACAGTCTTCACGGGTCGTGTCTCTGTAACAACGTACATACCACGGGCTGGTGGCTGAAGTAACACCACTTATTTCTCACAGTTCTGAAACTGGAAGTTTAGAATCAAGGTTCCAGCTTACTCAGTCCTGGGTAAGTGTGTCCTGATTCATCGACAGCGCCTTCTCACGGTGTCTTCACACAGTGGGGAGAGAGCTCTGGAGTCTTCCCCTTTCTATAATCCCATCATCTTGGCCCCATCCTCATGAACTCCAGTTACTGTAGGTGTTTCCCAAAGGCCTGAGCTCTTAATATCATTACTTGGAGAGCGTCAACATATGATTTTCAGAGTGACATCAGCACTGAAGCCAAAGGCACGCTGTATCCTGTGAGCTGCATGCAAATGTATCAACTACTTCTCCTACAGCCTTTTCCTTTAGCCTCCTGGGCTGCACTGATGTGTCCTCCACTTGTCCTAAGTCATTTTCTCATGCCTTAGAATAGCAGTCACAATAGAAATTATACCTGACTGGCACCTCTGATACCACATCCAGAGCAAATTGGAGCACGTTGCAATCTGCTCCCAGAAAGATGTCCTACATTTCCTGGCCGAAAACTTCCTATACATGATTGAGATTTGGCTATCCCTGTCTCTTAGTGTGCTTAAATCTTACTGGTGTTGTAAGATGTGATCAGGGCGTGAGGCCCCATGTTTAACTGTGACGTGGGACTTTCTAAACCCACTGGCCACTGTTGAGAGGCCGCTGTGCACATCTGGAGGGGAGGAGAGGGTTTCTTGTGGTCCAAGCATTGTGAGCATCTTCGTTCTTCGTCTCGTTTTCTACTTGTTGTAAAACGCGAGCTTCTAGAAGGCAGTGTAGGAACGGTGGAAGCTGTGGCTAGCAATCAAATGCACCTTATGATGCTAATTCCCTATCTGCACACTGTTCCCATATTGTGTTCCTTTCATTAAAGCTAATGGGAGCACTGGGAAGGGATCAAGAGGAGGAGAGACCTCAGTAAATCATCGATGCCTCCAGAAAGGAAAGCTGCTTTGCCTTCAAAGCATGGGCACCATTATGCACTGATGTCATATGCGGGGGATACATCTTTTACGCCTATATCAGAACGCTCAATTAGTGATAATTAGAGCCGGGTTGGGCAGGAGTTAATTTCCTCACCACTGCCAGCAGGGCAGCGACGACACTTTTCCTTCCAGTTACTTCCCCCAACATGCCTCTATCTATTCATTAAACCCTGTGAGGATCTATATTTTTGAAACCCTTTGCCAAATTCACATAAGTGTGTTTCAGCCTGCGTGGTAGAATGCATTGAAATAAAGTCCCCATTTTCATGGATTTCCTGCAATAATGCCTATATCGGTAGGTAGGTTGCAAGAGTACCAATAGAAAAAATAGGACTGGAAGAAATCTATATATTATGAATATTTCAGAAATAAGATGTAAAAATGACATGTGCTTAGTAAAAAGAAAAAAGAGCCATGTGGGAACAGTTGTTTTTGCGGGATTTGTGTGGTTACAGGGTGACCGAGGTCCCCAGGTCAGGTCACCTCTGATGGGGGCTGCCCAGGCCTGGGCATCCCAGCACGCAGCAGTGACCTCACTGGTAATAACAGGAGTCCTGCAGACAGGCTGTTTCCTCACTGGGAGGAAGTTTCTCTTGAGGGCAGGGCTTGCTGTTTATTTTGTTATCCCCGTAAGAGTTTCTCACCGACGCCTAGTTTCATATTCACTCCAGTACAACGTGCTTTGTGGGGAACTATCAGATGGACAAGTACGTGTCCATCTTAGAAGAGCTGTGAGATGCTCTCGTGGTAAGAGCCAGTAGATGGACATGTAAGAGGCAGCCGTCACACAGGCTCTCCATGGCACAATGTGGCTGACATAAACTGGAGGGTAGTTACCATTCTTTCATTTATTATATTTAGTCTCAACCCATTTTCACAAATTATTTCTGGTGACTTGCTGAAAACATACAGAATAATTTAAGGAGATAGGTAGTTAAAACCAGGAGAAGCAAATCAATTAGCCATACGTGCAGGTTCAGGAAACTGTGAAGACCAAAATTAACATTTAACTTCCAGGCATCTATGACAGAAAGAGAAAGCTGGCGATTGACCACACTCTCATTAGCAGAAGGGAGAAGGTTCCAGATTTCTCTCGTGAGTGGCAATTCTCTTCTTAGCGCTCAATTCGAAGATGAAATTTAACGTGGGGCTTTATGCCAGAGTCACAGAGTAATAAAAATGTTTGCTGCTCTGAACAGCAGAATGCAAAACTGTCAAAGCAAATCACCTGTGAGTTTTCCTTCGGGTAAATTTCTAAGTCTGACAAGTCGATGGTGTCCAAAACAACTCAGAGAAGATGCAGAAAATACAAACAACAACAAAAACCTTTGTAGATTTCTCCCTTCAGCAAAATGTATTCGGTGCCTTCTCCATCACATTGCTCTGGAGACTACGGCAGGACATTGGGAAAGGAATGAAGTGGCGTCTGCCATCAGACCCCCTTGGACCATCGTGTGGGAAATTATTGTAGGTTAAATGCAGCAAGGAGTGCCCAGAAACACCACGCATATTAACTGATTAACAGGGAAATGGAAAGATGGCTTTTGCCCAACAGCATGGGAAAATGTTCATCATGAAAGTTTCATCTGAGGATTTTATAATGCAGAAATTGGGATGAAAGGAAAGAAGCAAAAATCTAAATGGAAAAAGAAGCACAAGAAAAGATGGTCATAATCCCTTCTAACCCAGACCCCACAGGCACCTTCACGCCCCCACCTGCTGCACACTCATGTGTGTGTTCTGTGACATGTGTGTACTGTGTCCTGTCACAAATCTGTACCAGACACTATGTAAATGGCTAAAAAGCCATTTGCAAACAAATCAAATATACAAATCTTAGTGTTGGTGCTGAAATATTTTCAGAGTAGTCATCATGACTTAAACGTTTGTTTAAAAATGTACAAGCATCGAGTATCAATCAACACTGAAGATGAAATACTAATGAATGTTGAATTTTCATGCTTTTAGGTGTACTTCCTTTTTAGAATTTTCACTTTTTTGCTATTCTGACCATAACTATTTTGTTTAAATTTGTTTCACTTAAACCCTCTGTATGCTGACTTCATTTATGCCATTGAAATAGAATTGCAGTATATTTTAAAAAACTATATTCTGATTTAAACACTGATGTTTAATCTGGACAACATTTACAAATTTAGGCCAATATACGTAAAAATTATCTTGCTGAACGTGAGGTAGGTTCTACTAATGTGATACAATGTTTACCTGATTTCAAAAGCTTGGTCTAAATTCAGCTGTGGCAGGAGTGCTCCATACAGAGTCTCCAGAGGCTTTTTGCCGTGTGCAGTCGTGACTCCAAGAGCTCCTGCTGGCTGCCCCCCACTTGGAATAGGGCATTCGTGATTAAGAGGATCATCTACTTAAGTAACTTCACCCTGAATGTGCTTTTGTGTGTCTGTTTCCTCAGAAGGCTGGGAGCTAGAAGTTGCTTACACTGATGGCTTGTGAGGCCACATTTCCTTTTTTGGAAAGCTTTGCGTTTTCATATAAAGTCAGATTGAGTGTGTCAAGTGGGTAATGAAGGGCAAACAATCAACTAACACTTTAATCTTGATTGTGTGACTGTACACAAAATCCTTGGCAATCTTTCTTCCCTAATAATGTGCGGCCTTAACCTAAAACCAGAACCCTAAAAGTAAAACTGTTTTTAAACCATGATACACAAAATAAATGTTTATTTTCATGCTGCAAAGAGTAAGGGTTTCAAAGAGGTCAACGACTTAGGCAAGGTATTTAATGGAGCCGAAGTTAATTATATTTTCTTCTCTGTCTTGGAGATCACCTAGTTGGACCAGGCTAATGTATTCATTCATAATTTTAATTTTTTTTACCTACCTTTTCTAGGGTCAGTGTTTTTCCCTGCTCTGTCCAACGTTCATTCACAGAGTTTACAATCTATCAACACATAAACAAGCAAACACCCACAGATGGTGGTGAAAACCAGGAATAAAATGTGGTAAATCAAAAGATGATTGTAGAAACAGTGTTTAAAATACTAAGGAAAGCATGAGATTTGGGAGCTGATGCAGAGAGGGATGTGAAGGAGACCCAACAATCCCTGAAAGCAGTTACTTTAAAAATGCTGTGGGTATATCCTGCTTTAAGCTGGAGAAGAAATATAAGCAGCAAAATTTAAAAAAAATTTTCTCAGTTGATTTTTATTTCTGGGATACATGTGCAGGATGTGCACATTTGCTACACAGGTAAACGTGGGCCTTGGTGGTTTGCTGCACCTGACAAGCCATCATCTCGGTATTAAGCCCTGCGTGAATTAGCTATTTATCCTAATGCTCTCCATCCCCCCACATTATCCCCGACAGGCCCCAGTGTCTGTTGTTCCCCTCCCTGAGTCCATGTGTTCTCATTAATCAGCTTCTGCTAATGTGAGAGCACGTGGTGTTTGGTTTTCCATTTCTGCATTACATTTTTAAGATGATCAGAAGTGAGCATTTGGGTTGTGAAATGGTGAGGCTAGAACATTGGTTCTGAGTAGCTTTATTGGCTTAGATGTGGGCCCCGTGCTGACTCTGGAGTTCCTCATGATATGGCCATGGCCCATTCACTGAATATCCCACCCACATCATAGCTAAAGAATGAAGAACACGAAGGTGCCTGCCTGCGCTGGACATTTAATGGGGTGTAAGCCCACTTCTGGGGAGAGTGTCATAAGTTGCCCCATGTTTGAGGGTCAATAATGACAGAACACCAACACTGAATATGCAGTTTAACCATAGTTGAATGGACCAAAGCTTTTCACTTGACCTAAAGAACATTCATGTAAGATATAGGAGAACAAACAATAAAAGCACAGAGGTATTATTAAGTCAGCATTTTGAGCATTTAAACAAGCAAACCACATAAAATGAAATACAACCTTGTCCCTCTGTCTCTCTACAGGGAAGCTGCTTCTTTCTTTCTTTACCACTCTTGCCTTTTAAACTCTCCTCTTCTTTTTTTTTTTTTTTTTTTGAGACGGAGTTTCACTCTTGTTACCCAGGCTGGAGTGCAATGGCGCGATCTCGGCTCACCACAACTTCCGCCTCCTGGGTTCAGGCAATTCTCCTGCCTCAGCCTCCCGAGTAGCTGGGATTACAGGCACGCGCCACCATGCCCAGCTAATTTTTTGTATTTTTTTTGGTAGAGACGGGGTTTCACCATGTTGACCAGGATGGTCTCGATCTCTTGACCTCGTGATCCACCCGCCTCGGCCTCACAAAGTGCTGGGATTACAGGCTTGAGCCACTGCGCCCGGCCTACTCTCCTCTTCTTAAAACCAAAAAAAAAAAAAAAAAGAAAGAAAAAGAAAAGCAACTCTGTACACGTGTATCATATGAACATACATATATATGTTCACTTTAAAATATGTGATATATTCATATAAGATATAGTAAATTTACTGGTTAACACGTTTCAATGAAAACAAAGTTATATGCAATATTTACCAAATTAAAATTTATATTTAATAAGACTACTGAAGACACAGAAAAAAATATGATGAAAGAGACAATCCCCTATCCTAGGAGTTAATTTTCCTTTCTTCATATAGAGAATGATTTGGCAAGCACCTGAAAATTTCATATACCCTCTTATCCAAAATCTTATTCCTAGAAATTATTCTAAGAACTTAGTCCAAATCACTGAAAATGCCTAATAGACAATAAATTAATAGTGATGCTATAAAAGATGGTGATCGTTATGAAATGTAAACACATAGGGAGTAGGAAATATACTTGTAGAGGTGTAGTTTTTGATGTCTTAGCCACAGTACCTCTTCAGTCACAGGACGCTGACAAGATGCCTTAATATTCTCCCACCAGAGGGGTAGTTTGCTGAGATTTTTGAGTCCACCTGCTGACATAGAGGTGCCTCTCGCATGTCAAGGATACAACCCCCCGATCCCTCTAAGGCTCTTGTAAAGTGAGGTCAGTGCAGTGGTTGAAGTCACAGACACTAGCCCACAGGCATGCCACCTTGAGAAGGATTCTGCAGCCTGTGGGTACTCCTCTTCCTCCTCTACAAAATGATGAGAATAATAGGATCCGTTTCAGAGGATTCTTGTTGAGACTTAAAGGGTTAAAAAATACAAAATCTTGGAATAGAGAATGCTGAAGAAACTGTAGTCACATTGATCAAGGTAGACAGGGTGTTCATAGGGGTGCATTGATGAAATAATTATTGCTTATGCATATCCTGCCTGGATTTACTTGCTCTTAATTGCTGAGAATACACTCTGTTTCACAGGCCCTTGTAATATTACATTTGACTATTCAACAAATATTTGTTAAGCATTATGTGTTGTCACACTTCTAGACCCTGGAGACAGCTGAGTTAATAAACAAAAGGAAACAGCTTGCCCTGACAAGGCTCATGCTAGTAGAAGCAGCAACAACTTGAAAATATTTGAAGAATTTTCATCAATGTCATGACAGTTACCTTTCAGTTTTAGTAATTAAAAACACAGAGGAAAAAAATTACAAGTATAACCTTACAGGTAAAAATAATTAAGATAAATTTTATAATAATTTTCAAAATGTTATTTGAAGTTTTTTTGAAGCCAGTTCATATGTGATTTAAACATAAATACAAGTTATTTCATACTTAAAACTTTAGGTTATGCATTCTTGCTATAGAATTTTTACTATATAGGCAATGTGTTTTCTTTATTAGATTATTACTCGTTCCTGACCCCCCCAAAAAAATTAACATATCAAATACAGATTTCTATCAGTGTTTGTTGAATAAATATTTCTTTTCAGGATCATAATATTTTAAATGTTAAAAACTGATAGATAAAAATATGCTGTAAATAACTTTTATGGAACTGATACATTCACTCATTTGCAACTAATAAATACGTAATATTTATTATTGAAATAAAAACAAAAACTATATGAAAAATATCTTTGCGTATAAATAAACATATAGTTTTTTGTAAGTTGTCAGAGAAATAATGTGAAGCCTTGGTCATGACTTACTCTGATTTATTTTAAAGTTTGCATGTAATGAAGTCAATGTCAACCATGGCTTTTAAATCAATCTCCTGTACACTTCCTGAATCAGGACCATTAAGCACTGAGCCTACAGGCATTTTGGTCACAGAAGCCCTTTCTCTAATCCACATGAGGTGTGCAGCTTCTCTCTGATAAAGCGCTGCCTGCCATCTGACAGTGGGAAAAGCCATCGCAGAGGCGACCTGTGGATACAGTTTCTGTGCTACTTGATGGAGTGAATGTCATTCTACTGTAATGTACTAGTGCATTTTGTAATTGAATTTTTATAAGGGTTGCAAATGGATATCATCTAATATTAAAAGGTAATGCTCAATTTGGCTCATATCATAAAAAGAAACATGACATTAATATATTGCAATTCATGTCCACAAACATCCAAACTGTTCTAGGGGTATTTTATGTAAAAAAGGTATCCCTTAGGATAGGGGATTGTCTCTTTCATCATATTTTTTCTGTGCCTTCAGTAGTCTCATTAAATATAAATTTTAATTTGGTAAATGTTATACATAACTTTGTTTTTATTAAAATGTGTTAACTAGTAAAGTTACTATGTGTTATATGAATATATCACATATTTTAAATACCTTTTTACACAAAAATAAATAAAACTGCAACAACCCCAGGCTCTCAAATTGATAAATAACAAAGGAAGTGATGGCTTAAACCAAGTAATCAGTTATGTAACAACAACGTTGTAACTGGAGGCATGCCTATTGTTTTTATTGCATGAAAACATCCATTGCAGTTTTCAGATCATTAAAACTAGTTTTTAACATTAAGAAATAAACTTCAGTCCAAAGATGTATATTAGCAGATATGACTTAAAATAGTTTAAAATGTATATTCCATTTTAAACATTGAAAATAACTCAAATATTACACATAGAGAAAAGCCAGGATTCTTAACAGAAGTTAGTTTGGCTTTGTTCTATGTAACCAAGATAATTTTATTATAGTAGATAAAAATTTAGAGTATCTTTAAATTTCTTAAATTATGATAACAACTGATATCTTACTCTGATAAAACATATTAATTGCCTCATTGGATATGGGTTATAAATAATTGTTAACTAATGGTTGAATTACCAGTACCTGTAAAGAATTCCATAAATAAACCATAATTTAGTTTTGCCTGTTCTGTTCTTCATCTTATATAAAATGTTTATTTTGTTCTGTTATTTAAAAAAAACAGCTGTACCCTGCTTTTAAAGCAATTTAAACAATTCTTTCATCAAATAATTACTGAATTTTTAGCACAAACAAGGGTCACTATTACAAAAGGAAGTATCTGGATTGTCAGTGGCTGTGAAAGCACACATTTAAATATTTTGAGAAAAGTAAACAACTACTATAATAGATTTTATTATAAAAAATAAATACCTATTTTTTCAGTTTTCACACATTTTAATAAGTGGCCATATACTATTATTTGCACGTACCCTTATGAATATCCTGGTGCAAGTGAAAATAAAAATCCATGTTTAATATCTCCCCCTTATTTGATTCAATTTCTTTCAACTACTGAAATAATGCTTAAGAGACAAAAAGAATAAAAAATCAAAAAAGAATACTCAATAATTTAAAAGTCAAAGAAAAATAATTATTTAGGATAATATTATTTAAATAAAAAACTCTTCATTAGCCGAAAGATCCTGGCTTTGATCTTTCAGCTAATAAAGTGTGTGGTGGTGGTGGTGGTGGTGTGTGTGTGTGTGTGTGTGTGTGTCTGTATGCCTGTATACACATAGACACACATAAAAAACTATTAATAGGTACAAAAGGTAGTTATAAATAATAAATAAGGCCTAATTTATAGCAAAACAGGGTGGCTATAGTCAGTGATAACTTCACTGTACATTTTTAAATAACTTAAATCACGTAATTGGGTTGTTTGCAATTCAATGGATAAATGTTTGAGGGAATGGATACTCCATTTTTCATGATGTGCTTATTGCACATAGCATTCCTGTGTCAAAACATCTCATGTACCCCATCAATATATACATCTACCATAGTACCCAGAAAATTTTTTAAAAAAATTAAAAAGCCAAACTATCTATTAAACACATAAAAGGTCAGGTCTGGTTTCTGAGAAATAGACACTGTGTCTCAAATAATGAAACTCTGGTTGGTCTGGAAAAGTGTATCCGTGAAATATTCATTGTTCTTGCAAAGTGAGAAAGGTCTTGCAATCATATCTTTGTTGCCCTTGCCATGGATACTGTGATGGACTTGAGGTATTAAACAGATGAAAATTAAGAAGCATGACAGTAATGAAATTGTTTCTCCCTTTTTTGTAAAAAATTCTAGAATGACAAGAAGGAGTTTTGGTGTTTGTAGAAATACGTTTCTTATTATATAGGAATAATTTGTAGGGATGTTTCCTATTTTTTAAAATAAACAACTTCAGAAATATTGCAACATATTTTCAAAGAATCTTTCTCTTTTGCATAAACTTCACCAGCAGAGTTTGACAGGTGGCAACAGTAGGTGAATACATGAAAGTTGAATATTCTTTTGAAAATTTTCTATCTAGCACCAAGCAAAGTATAGACATTCAGCTGATACTGAAATCCCTAGATAGGTGTGAGAACCCTAAACGGGCTCGTGACCAAGCCCTTGCTCTCACTCCTTCTGCCAGGGAACAGCTTTGTGCAGGGCACAGCGGCGTGTTGCACCACCACTTCAGGTTAACAGTTTTTCCATGTTTTCAGACAAAACATAGATTCCTTGGAATTTTATTTTTATAACTTTCCCACTGCCGATAAAGCATGCTTCCCAAATGAGATTTCTATAAAACATTTGTTATCAAACAACACTTCTCTGTGATCTGACTGGTAAACACTGTTGTAAGAGAAAAATAAATGTCAAACTTAAGAAGTAAATGATGCTTTTTCATGTAAGTATTGTGAGTAATTTTTATTTCATTTTAATTCCCTAATTTCCTATTTCGGCCGTTTAGCTGGTTTTCCTGTTTTATATTTTGATGGGCTCCCCCCCGCCCTTTGCTATTTTATGAGATTGTGAGATAAATGTCAAAGATACGTGTGGATATCCAAAATTGTTCTGGTAAGATAGATTCCTAAAATGTGCTACGTCATTGAATATATGCATTTTTAATGCTTTTAGCTGGTGCTGTGTGTTTACTCCCACAAGTAGTGTTGAAAAGAAGCTATTTGCAATATCCATGCCAATTCTGGTCATAATCTGTTAATATTCTTACTATCAGATGTGAACTGACTTAAGTAAATGGCTTAACAGTACATTAAAAATAAAGGCCATTTTGTGAATATGAATAGCATGAGAGGCCCTGTGAGTAATACATGGTCAGCCCTGCTTATTCAGAGAACCATATTCCTAGGGAATGACAGAGGCAGCAATGCATTCCAATGAGAAAGGAACAAAAGAAGCCAAGGAATCACTGTTTACAAACACCTAAAGTTACATTAAATATTGCTTAATCACTTGAGTTTTCAATATACTTGTGTTTGTATAAAAAAAAGCTTTAGCAAAAATTAAGTGATATTTTAAGAAAAACTGGGGCTGGGTGCAGTGGCTCAAGCCTATAATCCCAGCACTTTGGGAGGCCGAGGGGGGTGGATCAGGAGGTCAGGAGATCGAGACCATCCTGGTCAACATGGTGAAATCCCGTCTCTACTAAAAATACAAAAAATCAGCTGGGCATGGTGGCACGTACCTGTAATTCCAGTTACTCAGGAGGCTGAGGCAGGAGAATTGCCTGAACCCAGGAGGCTGAGGTTGCGGTGAGCCGAGATGGCGCCATTGCACTCCAGCCTGGGTAACGAGAGAAACTCCATCTCAAAAAAAAAAAAGAAAAAAAGAAAAAAGAAAGAAAAAGTGACTCTCATAGAAAATTAGATTTCTGACATTGAGTTATGTTGGTAAGTTATATAACCAGTACTTATAAAAAGTAAGACAAAGTCAATAGTATTTCATTGAAATTGTTTTTTTTCTCTCTCTCTGCTTTCTTCAACAAAGTGATAGGAAATTACATCTATGGACTTAGAAGGGCCAGGCACATGGTTCAACCTGTCATCCCAGCACTTTATCAGGTTCAGGCAGGAGGATTTCTTGAGCCTAGGACGTCAAGATCAGCCTGGGCAATAGAGAGGGGCTCTGTCTGTATGAAAACATTTCAAATTAGTTATTCAGGAGGCTGATGCAGGAGGATGACTTGAGTCTGGGGGGTCGAGGCTGCAGTGAGCCCTGATTGCACCACTGCACTCCAGCCTGGGCAACAGAATGACACCCTATATCAAAAAATTAGACAAACAAGAACAAAAAATAAATAGAAACCCAGTAGATAAACAGGCAAGCTTAACATTTCAAATAATTCAAGTTAGCCACCAGTGGTGGTGGGTGCCTGTAATCCTAGCTATTCAGGAGGCTGAGGCAGGAGAATCACTTGAACCCAGAAGGCAGGGTTTCACTGAGCCAGATCACGCCAGTGCACTCCAGCCTGGGGAACAAGAGTGAAACTCTGTCTCAAACAAACAAACAAACAAACAAACAACAAAGAAAAAAGAAGCCATACACCGCTAAGCAGAAGTGTGCCACATTCATGGACACATGGATATATAATGATTATAGGCTCCACATGCAGACAGTGGGCTGCTTGATGTACATGTTTCTTTTTTTGGTGGGGGGGAATTTATTTGTTTACTTATTTTTTATTATACTTTAAGTTCTGGGGTACATATACAGAATGTGTAGGTTTGTTACATAGGTATACACATGCCTTGGTGGTTTGCTACATCCATCCCCTCTTCATCTACATTAGGCATTTCTCCTAATATTATCCCTTTCCAATCTACTGACCACTTGTCCCTCACCCCCCAACAGGCCCTTCCTGTGTCAACGTGTTCTCCATTGTTCAACACCCACTTATGAGTGAGAACATGCAGTGTTTGGTTTTCTGTTCTTGTGTCAGTTTGCTAAGAATGATGGTTTCCAGTTTCATTCATGTCCCTGCAAAGGATATGAACTGATCCTTTTTTATGGCTGCATAGTATTCCATGGTGTATATGTGCCACACTTTCTTTATCCAGTTGGTTATTGATGGGCATTTGGGTTGGCTCCAAGTCTCTGCTATTGTAAATAGTGCCTCAGTAAACATATGTGTGCATGTGTCTTTGTAATAGCATGATTTCTAATCCTTTGGGTATATACCCAGTAATGAGATTGCTAGGTCAAATAGTATTTCTATTTCTAGATCCTTGAGGAATCATCACACTGTATTCCACATGGTTGAGCTAATTTACACTCCCACCAACAGTGTAAAAGTGTTCCTATTTCTCTACATCCTCTCCAGCATCTGTTGTCTCCTGATTTTTTAATGATCGCCATTGTAACTGGTGTGAGATGATATCTCAGTGTGGTTTTGATTTGCATTTCTCTAATGATATGCATGTTTCTAGCAATTCCTTAAAGCTTCCTCTTGAGTTTCCCTTAGTCGTTCTTTTGGGTCCTTAGCAACGTTTCCATTGCAAATCACGAAGATCTGGTTTCAAGGCCCTTAATTGTCCTCCTCAAGTAGTTAAAATCAAGATTGTGAACTTTCTTATACTTCCTTCTGGTTTGCAGATGATACAAGTGATTTTCATGACCACGTCCTGAGGCAGTAAAATCCATATTGTTCCCCTCTTAATCACCCTGGCTTCAGGTTTACTGTTTGGTTGGAGATGCAGAATGAGCTGCTGCAATCTTATGCTGGTATAGGATTCTTTGTCTTGATCACCATGCCTCTACACTTAGAGGGACTGTTTCAAAGACTGGACATACTACAGTGTGCTTTGTTTAATTGATTAAATCGGAGAGGTGCTTCTGGGCGTGTATTTATTTTGTGAAAGAAAACCCCTTGTTTAACAGGTTCCTATTCACCTGCCAAATATCACATAAAATAATTATTTTAGAGCATGTTTGAGTGTTTTAAGATTTCCCACAATAGCAGGTATTTAATTTTAGAGTGGCACCTAACATAGATTACTTACTCGTTTGGTAGCTCAGTATGCTGAAGGGAAAAGTGAGAAAGCATTATTGCCAAATTACTCAATCAAATATTGACTGACAACTCTTCCCTAAGTGATAGAAAATGCTGGGGGACATTGTTTAAATAAAATGATGAATTATTTTGTTTGTTTAATTGTTCTTGTTTTTGCAAATTATCCAGAGCTTTGCATTCTTATTTGACAGCTTTCTAGAAATGCTTTTATAGATGGATACTTCATTTAAAAATCTTCCCTCTTTCTCCTGGTGGAGGATGTTACATGTCTTCTTCAGTGATTTAAAATGGTCATATGTATGATGCCACTGTGGCATCTGCACATGGTTATTTTATTGTCAAAATCATCCTTTGGTGTCTGAACCATGCCCATTAGTGACATCAAAGCAAGAAACCTTTAGGCTTTTTAAATGTGGTAGCATTTTCTTAAATCTTTCTTTAATTTTAGGCCAAGTTAGGCTGGAATGAGATTTCAATCATGCTGTCGCCTATTTTCATATGTGGGTTTTATTATTTTCATTTTAGAGACTCCACCAAGTTAAATAACTTGTACAAGGGGAGGGGGGGAAACACGAGCTTATAGACCAGGGTCTTAAACAGCATTACTACTGATCTCCAGTCTTGCTGCGTGGAAGAGGGGGTATAAGGGAAGGATTTGATCAGTGTTTTTCAGCTTCTGTGCATTCTGTGGCGTTACATTAGGAAGCAAGAGGGGAGAACATGGGCCTGGGAAGCCCTTTCTCCACCCGACCTCACCTTCTGCAGCTAGAGCCACTCTGCTTTTATCTTTACTTATGCATTTTTAATATTGAGTTTCTTCATTAGGTCCTTTTTTTTTTCTGAGACAGAGTCTCACTCTGTCACTCAGGCTATACGTTCTAGGCTCACTGCAACCATTACGTCCATGTTCAAGCAATTCTCCTGCCTCAGACTCCCGAGTAGCTAGGATTATAGTCACATGCCACCACACCTGGCTAATTTTTATACTTTTAGTAGAAACGAGCTTGCATCATGTTGGCCAGGCTGGTTTTGAACTCCTTTTTGACCTCAGGTGATCCACCACCCTCAGACTTCCAAAGTGCTCAGATTACAGGTGTGAGCCATTGCACTTGGCCTGCATTAAGTCTTAGTAAAAAAGAGTAGTAAGTTTCAATGCCTTGAAAATTTTGAGATAAACCATTACATCTGAATTACATGAATATTTCATGAAAGAAAAGATGTGTGATCAAATATAACCAGCAGCTAAATCTTGTCTCATCCTGGATCAATGCTTTTTCTGTTAATTTTTTTCTATTGTAATTACAAATCTCCACCCATCTTCAGCATTTGGGTTGTGAGGCTGCTTAAATGCTATTTATACATTAGATATTACACAGACCCTATAGTAAGAGCAAGCTCAATGACTCACACTAACTGAGCTTTCAGCCGTTAGGACAGTAGAGCCTCAGACAGTTCTCTGTAGAGAAAACATCATCATCCTTAGCAAATATTCCATCTGAAATACACTTGATCTCTGGGTTATTGTTCAAACCTTCTGAAAATCTGAAAAATGGCATTAGCAGTACGTTGCTTAATTAAGTGTTTTGAATCTGCAAGATGTACTTAACTGAAAAGATTCTTACAGAGGAAGCATTCTGTGGGTTGCTGAGTGTGTGTCTGTGTGAACTTAGGAAGGAAGGAGAAGAGCTGTGCTCAGTGATGACACTGAGCTGGTGCCCAGGTTGGACTGTTCCAGGAACAGAGGAATTTAGTCCTCTGTCCAGGCAATACTCATATTACCTATCCCTGGAAAATAAAAGACATTTAGAAATATGACTGTGGAAAATTCGTAAGTAAAGGAAATGCTTTCATGAGAAATTGCTTTCCTTATCTATAAGTATGTATTCTCAAGCAAATTGGATACGTAGATAAAGGTAATTATTTCACACATAATATTAAATTAGGTTCTTTCTTCCTGGTCTTTGTTGGAGGCATCCCTTAACCACTTCCCTTATCTCTCTCCCTTTGAGGCTCAACCCTACACATATTGACAAGGACAAGTGTAGGCAGGGAACAGAGAGAAAAGTAAAGATGAGTAACGTACATAAAAATAATTCAGATGTCAACCCTCTAGCTCTAACCACGGAAGTCAAGTTGTTGATATTTGCTAAACTCACGCATGCTTCATTTATTTCCGTTTTCTTTCTTTAATTCACCATCCAACTTGGCAACACATGTATTTCAACAAATTTCCATCTGGTTTTATTTTTTCCTGTATGCAAAGATTCTGAATGAGGAAGTTGAAAGCATCAGGTGATACAGGTTGGATAAGAGCCTTCCTAGAGAACAATGAGCCTGTAGTTCCATGTTTACAAGTTCAGGGTCTGAGTAGAGAAGGGGCACCATCATTTCCATTCAGGGCTAAGGGAAGAAACAGAGGGAACAAGAACAGGGCAGAGAAAGAATTACAAAGCAGAAAGAATTAGACCGGAATGGGAAGAAAGCTGATGTGGAAAAGACCAAAGCAGTACAGAGAATCAACTTAGAGGGTGAAAGGAAGAAATCAGCATTTTAAATCATAGAAAGATGCAAATAAACGAAACTATTCTATGTCTCTATGAAAATAATGGCTGGCTTTCCTTGTTGTAAGAGCTTGCTCATGTCTGACCTCAATTCCTGGATTACGCAGACTAAAACTGCCTTTGACATTATTTCGCCCGTTGATGCTCTATAGCATAAGAGTTACCCTTCACTCTTGAGAATTGAGTGGAGAATTTGAATTACCTCTTGGTCATTAGACCAGCCTTTTAATTCATTACCAGTCAATTCGAACTGAAAACATGATACATCCAGTATGTTGCATGCAGCATGACACAGCTTAAATTAGTGTCTATACGGAATTGATTAAAATAGAAAATACATTATTTATTGGGATTTATTCCCAGACCTATAAATCAGTGTGTGTGGTGTGCGTGTGTGCGTGTGCGTGTGTGTGTGGGAACGCCTGCAGCCTGCCAGGCATGGCATACGCTGTGGTGGCAGATACCGTGAAACACAGCACATGGTCTTTGCCCTCAAAGACCTTGTAGGCTAATTGAAAAAATAATGAATATGAATAGTGCATGCCAAAAACTGCAAGCCAATGTTTACAGAAAAGAAACTGGCAACAAAATAAGGCTGACACAAAACAATACAGTGTTCTCCCAGGAACTGGTTCTTCTATTCCTCCTAATAAATAACAGAAATGGAAATATATATCTAGAAAAATATGTATGTAATTATATATAATATCTGATTTTACATGTATATATATATGAATTGTTTTCAAGATGCAAGACTTGGATGTTTATAAATTTGGGAGAGTGAATGACTGAGCAGAATGTTATGTCTTTCTCTCTGCTTCATCATTTACCATCCAAGCCTCTCTGCCTTCAATTTAAGTATCTTTGCAATATTGATGAAATACGACAGGAAATCATTTAGCCAATGAGCTGGCAATCTGGCATATTTTACACTGTGATACCTTAGACCTTTTTTCCTTTGCCGTACAATTAACTGAGATGTTATAAGCAATATGGATGGGATCCTATTCCCTGAATAGTACATTCATATCCCCTACTCCTGGACAGTCATTTTATTCAAGAGTCGTTCATTCTCTAACCAGGGTCTTCTGCTTCTTTCTATAATGGAATCTATGCTTCATATTAACATTTATTTCTCTCTAAATTATTCCTTCTCAAAAGACTTTGACAAGTCTTCTTTCTTATAAAATCATAACCATTAACCCTATGGCCTGGAATTGAAAGCTCTCTAGTTCATGACCTAGTCGTTCAGAGTGTTACTTCAGCCGAGCCATAGTTTTTCCACTTTACTTTGGTTTTGTGATATCCTCTACTCAAACAGAGGATTCCACCCGGAAACATTCTCCCAAGGCCATCATGACAACTGTGTGTATACGGCAATGTAGTTGTAGAACACTCGTTTATACAAACTCTTCTAAGTGTTATCTTATTTAAGCACCAAAGAGCATTACCTTGATGGTAGCATCTCAGAAACCAATGCTTAGAGATTGGAGTTCCTTGTGTAAGGGAGGAGGCCAAAGGCTGAGTGGAAAGGGCGGGCGTCTCTGTTCAGGTTCAGCCTCTCCTGCTGCCCTCATCTCATCGTCTTTTGTTGGGAACTCTTATGGTTAAAAAACAAGAAACTATTAAAGTACTAATAACATAACTACAACAGTAACAGCCTCGAACTACTTATGTACTAAACCAGCTACTGTGACGAGTGCTTTATGTGTTTTTTTATCTCAGTATTTGCGATCACATTGTGTAGAAACGATCACCCCACTTTATGAACAGGGAAAACCATGGCCTAGTGAGTTTGCTGTGACTCGCCAAGAATTACATGATTTGGATAAACCCCCAAAGGGAAGAGAAATATTTAAGAACATAATTGTATTTAACTTTTAAAAACATGAATAATATGCAAATACAGTGTCTTGAAAGTGGAAACCCTGCTAGGTGAACAAGCATGTATTGTTTCATTTGTGAGCTTAACAGATTCTCAACAAATAATTGTTGGATACATTAGTCCTTTATGAGGGATACACAACAATATTTGTGTAATGCAGTTGCATTCAAATGTATTTTTAAGCAGTTAATTTCTTAAAATGGTCCATTTGAACATAAAAATATAGAGACACCTCAATTGTAATAGCAATATTTCAGTATTTCTTTACAACTGGCTAAAGCATTAAAATTGAGATTTTAGTGGATCAGAAAATTAGCCTGGAAGACTTCTCCAATGTGTTTATTTCTTGGTGGTGCTCGTTTCTTCCTATCAGAGCTTGCAGTATGGTGCGCTAGATAGAGCATACAAGTGCTTCAAACTGAGGCACACCTGCACCTGTCTCTCTCTCCACTGGCTGATTAAGGCCTCAATCACAACACAGGAGCTACTCTAAATTATATGTTGAAATTAACACAAACACATGTGAATTAAGTTGTATAGATGCTCAAATAAGTCACGGTGACAGAGAGAGGCTTATGGCTGTGTGACTGCGGAACTCTCCCAAAATCAGCCTGTGAACTCTAAGTTCCAAAGGAGGTATACCCACAAGAAGTATAATTTAGTAAATCTCTCTCATTTATATCATTTTTAAAAAATATAAATGCCTTTAATGTTTACTTGTTAAGATGAAAATTGGTCTTCACCCCCTTGGGTGAATTTCATGCAAAACTTTTTTCTGAAAGCAGGTTCTTTTTTACTGTTGACAAAAAAAGTTATTCAAGCAAGCATGTCATGCTGGGCTATTAATGAAAGTAATTTATGCAAAATATGAAGGTTCTTAGTGCGTTCTGGGGTTGCTTCAAGTCATTCTATTTGCCTTAATACCTTTAAATCCAGTAAACTTTTGTTTTGTTCTGAAAGGTAGGAAATTTGGGTTAGAGTGAGTTAGAAATTCTTCTGTGCATCAATTAACATATATAGCTTCATTTTTTAAACTGAGCTTTAAGATTATATTTAAGTTTGATGTCAATTTATTTCAAAATATTAAGTTTCTGTCTGACTTAGGTTGTTATATGTACACTATACTATTTTGATATGCATAGAGCTTTTGTTTTGCTATCAGAATTAATCCAATTTGTCTAGGATGAAATCTATATATATTCAGTTAAACACATACAAATTCATACACGCATAGCTTTAGTATTTAAAATGAAACAATGTATCATATATGCTACTAAATTTTAACTTTATTCTTGTTTACTTAGTATATTCTGATATTTTTAAATTGAAATATGAATTTTATGTTGCATAATAGAAAATTTTCTGAATTTTAAAATATACCCCCCAAATATTTCTATTGCATAATGTTCAATTATGAGGCATTCATCCACCTAACGTTGAACAAACAGACCAGAGAGATATTCTCAAGCTAGTTTGGAACCGTGGAGCATAGGATGTCATATATTACTGAAAATATTGCTAAGGAAACACCATACGTTCTTTCCAACACATTTAATTGGCAAATCTCGGTGAGAGCCATGAATGTGGAAACATTGTGATTAATTCATTCATCAAACTCAAGTACAATATTCCGAAAACTAGGGCCAGGTGCTGTGGCTCACTCCTGTGATCCCAGTACTTTGGGAGGCCGAGGCAGGCAGATTACTGGAGTTCAGGAGTTCCAGACCAGTCTGGTTTTCCAGACCAGCATGGCAAAACCCCATCTCTACTAAAAAATACAAAAATTAGCCAGGCATGGTGGTGTATACCTGTAATTCTAGGCTGAGGCAGGAGAATCGGTTGAACCTGGGAGGTGGACATTGCAATTTGCTGAGATTGAGCCACTGCACTCCAGCCTGGGTGATGGAGCAAGACTCTAAAAAACAAAAGCAAAACAAAATGAGACAAAAACTGAGTGAAAAGTTTTGTGGAAAAAAATAGACATAATGATAAAAACAGACTTCAGCTGTTTTACTGCTTGGGTAATAGAAATCGTGTCTGTTTTATCACAGGTAAAATATGAAAAGAAACTTATTGCCCTTAGTATGTTTAAAAATATGAATATTGTGGAAATGTAGACTCCAGTCTCTTAGAGTGTCCAGCATTTAGTCAAACCCGAAGAGTTTGCAGGAAAAGGCAGCACATGACGCTCCACACCCAGCTGCTCTGATTTCCACATCTTACTGCAATCGAATGTCTGTGCTTTCCTTTGAAGCCAATCATCCTCTCCTTTCCTCTCCATAGCATGGATTTCATTGCTCACTTCTGCTGTGAAATCATGACCCCTACACTTCTCTCACCTGCAGTTAGCCTATTACTTTAATATAGGGGTTCCTGCAAGCTTGGTATCACAAACAAGAGGCTGACACCCAAGGGAATGTCATCTAGGCTCCCTCTGACAGCACCCAGCTGAGAGGGGAATGCTGCTGGCTGAGCACACACAGCCTGTCTGACTGTGCTACCACACTTCATGCGGGGGTCTCAACCCTGCAGATCTGTGACTGCTGGAACAAAATCCCAAGTTGAATATGTAGGGGAGTTCCAGGACAGAAGAACCTAGTCATGACCAAGTCTGGAGTGAACAGAAGAAAATCTTTACAGAGGCAAAACAATGCTATTCGGGATTGTGGTTTATTGAACCCACATGAGCTGAGCAGGTCCATGGAGTAGGTGCTGAGGCATGGACTGGACATAGGAAGAGGAGGACAGACCTGGCTGAGTCTGAGGCCAAGCCTAAGTTGCCTCCGAGAATGATTGTTCATGTACCTTCTCAGGTGCCCAGGAACTCCAAGGAAATAAGAAGATGACAGAACCATGCATGTCCTTAGGCAGCTTTGTGATGATTGGCTGCACTGCTTTTCCTTTTGCCATGTGGTACTTGAGGAGGAAAGCATGCAAGACCATTTGTTTTTTAGTGTTGACTAAAGAAGTCACAAAGCGTAATGTGGTATGTTTTTAGGACTAAAGGGGCATGTGATCCTCATGATGCTGTGTTATTTATTTAATAGCATTTCTGGGGGAAATATTAAAAACCTAATGCACCACTATCAAGGCTGATGCCTTCATGAGGAAAGACCTGGCTTTACTACAAGTGAAGGAAATGTCCCCATGAACATCACAGCAACCTATTCTTTGAAGTTTGCTTTCACTTTATTATTTGTTTCTTATCAAGACTGTTACACAAACAGATTTTGTGTTACAAATGGTGCCTGAGTAAATTATGATCTCAAATAATTTTTATTGTTATCTTTAGTGGAAATTACCACCTAGGGTAGATTTCCTAATGTTTTCACAAAGCAAGACCAAAATCTTCATAATGAACGCATATGGGGCTAGACTTTCAAAATGTCATTTTTAATTTAAATCTGTGTCAAAGATCACCTGTGGGAAATCTGGTACTTCGGGAAAATAAATGGAAAATGTAGTACTGTGGAGTCTAGATAACTCAGAATCCTTGCTCTTCAATGGCTAACTGGTTTAAAATTATTTCCTTAATCGAAGGGATAACTCTTATGCCTATGGAACTTTTATGCTTGCAACTCAGAACCCTTTTCCTTCAATGATTTACTTGGTTAAGAAAGTTTCTTGAATTGAGACAGAGACTTTTATGCTTATAGTTAGAGAAAATGATAATTTATATGAGTGAAATAAAATACAGAGACTATTGTGGGCAGAAAGAGATGCAACTTTTAATCATTAGCTTCTTGGAGACTGTAGCTTTTGAGTTTGTTCATGTTCAGTTTTGTTTGAATTCTGAATTATCATTTCCTCATTTGTAAAAGAGAAATTGTTATGTACAATTTATAATTTTCAGAGAATTTAATATATTTTTAAAATAATTTAAATCATACAGACAGTATTGAGGGGATGGTATTGTTCCTCTGGAGTTTTGTGATATGTGCTTTGTACAAACATTAGGTGTAAGTGTCTCTCATTTTATGACAATGTTATGCTAGCAAAGTAATTCTAATTTAGTAAAAATAATAAATGATAATTTACCAGTTTCTACCTGTTTTTTATCATAACTTCTTGATTTTAAATCAGTTAAATTAAAATTTAAATTAAATTTACCCTTACAAAAGAAATGCATCTTATTAAACTTATGTTTATAAAAAGTTTTATCATAACTTCTTGATTTTAAATCAATTAAATAAATCAGTGCATATTAATTTTCCATTAATGTAAAATACAATATATAAAATAACGTTTTGCTTTATCAATAGTAAAATCCTCCAGACTAAAAGTACTTTTCTAAATGCTATACCTATATGCTAATTTTTAAATTTTCTTGACACTTTATAAGAATCAGTCTTAAAGGCATAAATAACAATGGCTCCCAATGTTGGAAATTGTATTTCTCAGGAGCACTGAGGAAATGTCTAGCCTTCCGTCTGGTGCATAGAAGACATTCATGCCATGCTTGAGTTGTAGCAGGATGAGGAAGGTGTGAATACCATTTGAAAACTTTAATATATTTTTAAAGTTTCCAAAATAACATTTGCTAAATTCCTGATTAGACGACACTTAGGATTTGCTATTTCCTGATTCTGAGGAAAGGTAAACAAAATTATCTTAGAAAATACATTCCATGATTGAAAGGAAAATTCATAAATAAAGGCAACATGCAATAAGATACACTGTAAAAAATATCTGTAAATTTCATCATTATCATTTTGAGCAACTGTGTTTCCACTTAAGCTCCAGCATTTTGTCTGATGTGGTGATCGTCCTGACATACATTCCCTGAGATGCTCAGGAGTCTCCTTGCAAGGGCTGGAAATAGCTTCACAAACATACTATCCTCAACAGAGCTTTTTTATTTAAATGTCCAAATACCGTATGATCAAATGCCTAGTACAGGGCTTCAGGGAATACCCAGACATCTAAATAATAATAGGAAAAGGGGCAGATCACACTTTACACGCATCACAATATCAAAAGTTTTTCTGTATGTCACTTGGTGTATAATGCCAGAAGGCGTTAGCAGGTCACAGTCCCTGCAGCTATTCCAGTCACAAAACTGAATGTAAACCTAAGTTTGAATGTCTTTCAAAACATTCTGTGTTCGGGTATATAATATAAAGAAACTTACTTGCTGCACTGGCAAATAAGTCAAATATGAAAAGACATGGCAAAACCATAAATTAAATTATAAATGAGATGCTGTGGTTTGGAACACTTGAACAGACAAAACTATGGGCTCTCTCTCTCTCTCGCTCTCTCTCTCTCTCTCTCTCGCTCTCTCTCTCTCTCCTCTCTCTCCTCTCTCTCCTCTCTCTATCTCTCTCTCTCGTGCGCGTGCTTTTTCCAGATTTTCACCCAGGCTGAAGTGCAGTACCATCATCTTGGCTCACTACAACCTCCACCTCCCAGGTTCCAGTGATCTTCCCACCTCAGCCTCTTGAGTAGCTGATACTATATGTTGGTGCCACCACACCCAGCTAATTTCTGTATTTTTAGTAGAGATAGGGTTTTTGCCATGTTGCCCAGGCTGATCTCGAACTTCTGGCCTCAAGTGATCCTACTGCCTTGGCCTCCCCAAGTACTGGGATTACACATGTGATCCACCATGCCCTGCCTAGAAACTATAGGAATTTTAAAAATCAGTTTTTAAAAAGATTAACTGTAACTTCTCATACACAAATTATGTTTTTAGTATGTAGACTGGTGTGTAATAGAAAGTAAAAGCACATGACAGAGGCATTGTTAAGAGCTGAGCTTCAGAGACATGGTGCTGGGGAGTAGGCAGGGACAGAGAAGCATGGAGAAGCCACCACAGAGTGGGGACGTGGGAGGCGCCTTGGAGCAGGTCCAGCCCAGGAGCTAACAGATCCTAAACCAACGTCAGGGCTCAAGAAATGCGAGGTGCATGAATGATTGTGTATTACAGTTGTCAAGTTCTGTGCGTATCTGCTTTTTCCATTATCCTCTACTTACACTTCACCTGCTACACATTTTCCTCTGCAGATCCTTCGATTTTATTTTTATTTTTTTAAATAAAGATGGGGTTTCACCATTGCTGGTCAGGCTGGTCTTGAACTCCCGACCTCAGGTGATTCGCCCGCCTTGGCCTCCAAAGTGCTTGGATTACAGGCGTGAGCCACCACACCGGGCCACAGATCCTTCGATTTAAACCACAGAGCCTCACGTCTGACCCTCACTTACCTCCTCACCCATTTCCCTCTTTGACGTTTTGTTTTTGTAGACTTTTTTGTGTTTTACCATGTGTGGTGAGCCCCATTTAAATCTTTCAAAAGCGGGTATGGGAGTGGATTAAAAAAAAAGATAAATGAATAAATTGATACCTCAGTAAATGAATAATGGAAACAAAACCAGCAGAATGCATTTATAAAATGTTAGGGATAAGCAGTAGCAATTTCAGTTATAATTCATTTGAAAAAATAAAACAGATGTTCCAAAAACGCGCACCTGCTTCCATAATTTCACCGTCTTTTTCTGCCTCCTTTTGTTTTTTTAGAGAGTGAAACAGCTTAAAAGTTAATGTTTAAAAAGCAGGTTAAAACAAAAGCACAGGAGTTAAAAAAATGAAGTTGTTTTGCTACATCTTCACAAAAACCACATTGTAATATTACAAAACAGTAATGGAAAGCATAGAATAACTTCATACTTGGTTATCGATTTCTGGGTTTAGATATCTGTTTTCTCCTAAATAATAATTTCATTTTCTTGCCAGAAGGACCGAATGCTCATTAAGACTTTGGCAGCTTCATTAACATGTTGACTTTTTCTTCCAGTACAGTAGCAGTATAATATTAATAGTTAAGATAGCACATGAACTGTATACAGGCACAGCTAAGAAAGTGGTATTCTATTAGTTGTCTTGTCTGTTTTAATCTAGAATGCTAAGCAAGCAAAAAGAAAGTAAAAATAAAAATATTTTCAAGTATTTTATACCGTGCAGGATTTGTTGCCCTGAAATGTGTAACACCAGTGAAACAGAGGAGATTATTATACAGCAGTAACCACAAATCAGCCCCAAATGTGCCTCTAATGGGCTGCATAACTTATAACTGTCCCTTCATTCCCTCTGAGCTTTATAAACTTAACACTGTTCTTCTTGGCGTGGAAAATAAATATTCATACTTAAAAAATATTCTTCACCTTGACTCCTAGACATATGCCAGACAATTCAGATTTGTAAGGATTTGGTGAAAATTCAGGGGAAAAAACTAAACACTGTGCATAAAACATCAAACTTTCTGAAATACACACTTTCTGAAAGGCATCTTCTAGGTTTGTTGCTTGGGACTCAAAGCCTCTACAGCCCAGCATTTGACATTTTCAGTCCTGGCATTCTAATCTTTTTTTTCTCTTTTCTTCTTCTCTTCTCCTTCCTTCTTTTCTTTTCCCTTCCCTCCTTCCTTCCTTCCTTTTTTCTTCTTTTCTTTCTTTTATTTTTTTCTTTCTCTTTCTTTTCTTTTCGGTTCTTTTCTTTCATCTTGGCTGGAGTTCAGTGGCGTGATTATAGTTCACTGCAACCTAGGCTGAAGCATTCCTTCCACCTCAGCCTTCTGAACAGCTGGGACTACAAGCGCACACCACCATGCCCAGCAAACTTTTATTTATTTGATTATTTCTTTATTTATTTATTTATTTATTTATTTATTTATTTATTTTTATAGAAAAGGGTCTGGCCATGTCTCTCAGGCTGGTCTAAAACTCCTAGGCTCAAGTGATTCTCCTGCCTTGGCTTCCTAAAGTGCTGGGTTTGCAGGTGGGAGCCACTGGACCCAGCCTGTTACATCTCTTCAAGCTTAACACCTGCCTTGGTGCCTAGCACGTAGAACATACTCACAAATATTTGCTGAATGAAATAAACAACTGAAAAATGTTTTTGAGGGAACAAAAGTACACGTATCCACACTGCCATAGCAAAACCTACACACAGAGGCTTTCTGTGCCCTGTGTTTCTGACTTCTCACTGCGAGAAACGTTTTGGTTCTGCAGTTACATCAGGGATGTAGCGGAGCTTGGCGTGAAGTTGGGAGGGAAAGTAGAGGCAGGAATTTAGGAACAAGAATGTGAGGAAGTTGTTTCCAAAGACATATACAGATCCTCCCCCGACGTTTCTGCCCTCTTCATTATTTCTTTCATCCGAGTTAGGCTTCTTGTACTTCCATGTGGGTTTCATTTCTTAGGGCCCACAAGAAAACAGATTTGAAGTTTCCATATAGAAAGAGTAATTCTTTTTAGATATTAAAATAGCCTTCAGTGCTGGCAACAATGCAAAGCTAATCACCTGTACGTTTGCACCATTCCAAGGAGTTCCTAGACTGGAAGAGGCAGCAGCATCTTCCTTCCATAAAGCCTGGGTGTCCTTCAAGTTCCTGAGTCTATTCTTCCAGAGGCTAAAACTGGGGTTTGGAGTTGAGCTGAAAGAATGTTCAGCCCAACTGAACTTTGTTGGAGTTGGGTTTCAAGTATAGGTTCTGCCACATCTGGTGTTAACTCATAGTGCCGTTCTCAATAGTGTTACCTAAAAATGAAAATAATCATAACCTTTTAGTCTTGTTATCAGAATTAAATATGTATGTAAAACCTTTGACATATATTAAGTATTTGATAAAAAGTAGCCATTATTTTTACTGAGTTTCCACTTCTCCTCTTTATTTTTCCTACAATCTCTTCAGGAATGTGTGTCGAAAACGATGAAACTCAACTATCACGAGAGGGTAACTGAGGCAGCAGCATGGCGGCTAAATGTACATGCCTGAGTTAGACTTCTGGGCTTCAAACTCTAGCTCTCTCCCTTCTAAATGTGCTATAAGGCAACTAACTGACTCACATCTTGGTGATTCAGTTTCCCCACCTTGAAATGGGGATAATAAGAGTTTCAATGCCATGGTTCCGGCTCTTTTAAAAATCAAATGCATTAATGTGTGTAAAAAGCTAAGAACACCACATTATATGCTATCTGTACTTAGCTATGATTAATACCCCAAAGTTTGTACAACCTTTTAAAATTTAAGATGATTATATTTTGTTCCAGGTCAAACCTTATTGGTCAGACCTTATAAGGGTTAGAAAGGAAACTTGTCTGGCATGGTGGCTCATGCCTGTAATCCCAGCACTTTGGGAAGCCAAGATGGGCAGATCACCTGAGGTCAGGAGTTTAAGACCAGCCTGACCAACATGATAAAACCTCATCTCTACTAAAAATACAAAACATTAGCTGGGCATGATGGTGGGTGCCTGTAATCCCATCTACTTGGGAGGCTGAGGCAGGAGAATCGCTTGAACCTGGGCGGTGGAGATTGCTGTGAGCCAAGATTGTGCCGTTGTACTTCAGCCTGGGTGACAGAGTGAGACTCCATCTCAAAAAATGAAAAGGAAAAGAGAATCAACAGAATGCACGAGAGACCTTGTAGGGGGGCGTCCCAGACAGCATCCCAGAGCACAATCCTGGGGCCTGCACAGCACCTGACCCAGGAGACCACCCAGAACATTAGGCTTTCCAGGAACTGTGGGGAAAATAACGTATCTCGTGGCTGTATAGCTCTGAGGTCTTGAGGAGCCTGTGGAGAAGCTCAGCCATCACATGGCCTGGCTCAGGGGATCTGTAGGGGAAGGTTCTCCTGAGTCCCCGTGCCTGTCCACTCCTCACTCTTCCTCGCCATCACCCTCCAGGGTCTCAGTCCCAGGGTTTTCAGGTGAGGCACCTACCATGGAAACCTTGAAATCTGTGTGCTTGGGCATTCTGACCCAATTTAGTGACTCAATTACCTATCCCAGGGAGGGCCTGGAGCTGTACAACTCTACTCAGGGCAAAGTTGTGACCTTTCCTCACCGGGACCCCCAAACTCAGCCCATACACCTCTCCCTATATATATTTATGGTCTCTTCTCTGTACCAAAGTATTATTGAATAGGAACATTCTATATACCCATTTCACATGAATATCTAAGTACATATAAACACTTGACTTGCATTATGTAGCATGCAGTGTTCATACATACTATGTAAAATATGTGCTAAATAATCTGTTTTATTTATGAGGGCATTTCTGAGATGAATTCTCTCAATCCAGGGTAGACACTTCTCCTTAATCAGTCATATATTGCCTTGATTTTCATTCTGCATTGTTTATAGTGCCTACACAAAGTGAAGTCTCTAATCCAGTTTAATTTTTTTTTGTAAATAGTGTTTGTTATGATCATTGACCTTTCAAAGATAGTTTTTGCTTTTCTTCTCCTTTTACAAATACTGTTTGTTTTCTGTTCTTTTCAAAGAGTATAATTTTGTCTTTACTAAATCTTTTCATGTCTTTTTAAAAATAATGTGATTCTTCTTCCACTCCAATTTCTAAATAGTGTATTGTGGAAGGTCGTTTTGTATTCCTTTCTTTTTCATTAATGAAGACATAAATTGCACTCTGAATACAGCTTTCACTGAGTTGCTTTGACTTAGAGATGATTTGCTTTTTGCTCTTAGTTTCACTGCATTCGAAATAGCATTCTGCTTTTATTTCTTTGATGAATGAGGGTATTGCTTAATAATCAAGTACTTCTTTTGTTTTCACTGAAGTGAAATAAGCGTAACATACAATTAGCCATTTTAAAATGTCCAATTCAATGACATTTAGTGCATTCACAGTGCTGTGAAACCACCATATCACTTTGGTTTCAAATTTTTTAATCACCCCGTGAAAATAGATCTACCCATCAAGGAATTTCTTCTCTTCTCTTTCTATCCCTTGGCAACTATTGATATGCTTTCTGCCTCTGTGAATTAATAGTCTTAAAATGTTTTTTTAAACCAGAAGAAGATTTTGTTGATGTGAGTTGTGTCTGTCAGTATTAGAAAGTGAAATGGAGTAAGAGTATATGTGTATCCATTAATTTATGGAAATAAGAACCCCTTTACGTATCAACATACGTATTTGGAATGAAGAAACTACTTGTGAAAATAAGTAGAATTAAAATAAATCTCTTTTCTGGTTGGTTCAACAGGAGGTGGTTGCTTATTGGTTTCTGCATGCAGTGTATACCCATGACACCTGTGGAGTAGCTGCTAGGAAACTAGACTGTGTGGTCGAGAGAGGAGAAGAGTGAGAAAGGGACATACCATCTTAGTCTTCTTACTGTGAAAATTATTTTCCCCTCCAAGACTCCAGGAAGAGTTTCTGCTCTGTCACATTGAGGGTTTCTGGGAGCATCCTTTGAGAACTGCTACCTAAATATTTGTTCTTTCTGTCTGGAAATTTAAATATTTTTATTTTTGTTTAAGAAGCTCATGAATTTTACCATTATTTACCTATGTCAGTGTCTTTTCATCCATCTTACACATAATATGGTCACATTCTTCCAAGTGTAACCAACGAAAGTCTCCTTTATTGCTACTTTCATAATTATTTATTCTACTTCTATTTAGTTTTCTGTTTTTTTCTGGAAAACTGGTTATTTAAGATTTTTTTCTACTCTCTTTTCATGTGCAAGTTAAATATTTAATTTTTCTTTTTCTGTTAATTTTGAGTTATTTTTCACTTATTTGTCAGCTCACGAATTTGTTCTCAGCACACATCATCCTCATTTTCTGTTCCTCTATTACATTTTAACACCCTCCCTGCAATGTTGTTAATACCATAAAGTCTCATTTTAAATTATAGTTAAATATCTGCAAATGTATATTTTTTAATTCTTAAAAAAATTTGATCTTCCAATATTTTTGTCAGCTGTCTCCTAGAGTAGGAATGTTTCTCTGGTTGTTTTCTGTGATGGGTGATGTATTTCACTTAGATATATCATCATATTTTCATGCGGAATTTCTAGGGCTTAGGTCTAACTGTTATTCCCACAGTTGGAATCCCACAACGGGAGGAAAATACAGCACTCTACAACCCAGTAATGAACAGAATTTAGTTTACAGTCCACCCCAAATGCCTTTTGCATTCATTTAATTGAAAAACTTATTGAATTCCTGAATTCCTAGTCTGTTCAGGACACTAGGCTGGTGCTTAAAAAGAGAGGAAGGAGGCAGGGTATGGTGGCTTACGCCTGAAATCCCAACACTTTGGGAGGCTGAGGCAGGCAGATCACGACGTCAGGAGATTGAGACCATCCTGGCCAACATGGTGAAAACCTGTCTGTATTAAAATACAAAACAAAATAGCTGGATGTGGTGGTACGTGTCTGTAGTCCCAGCTACTCAGGAGGCTGAGGTAGGGGAATCCCTTGAACCCAGGAGGCAGACGTTGCAGTGAGCTGAGATCACACCACTGCACTCCACCCTGGTGACAGAGCTAGACTCCATCTCAAAAAAAAAAAAAAGAGGGGAAGGTGCCACGCAAGACACAGAGATGGGCCGAGGGCAGAGGAGGAAACCCACGCTGGCCTCAGTCATCGTGAGAACATGCCCACCTGTGCTGTGCAGTTCCCACCAACTACCACGCAGGTCTTGTCTCACATGGCAGGAATTTACTCTAAAACTTCTGCTTTGTAAGACAACCAACTTTGAGACATCTCCTGCCTATAATTGTAGATATATTCTTTCACATAAATGTATACAATTCAAATATTATTTTCAAATAATTAAAACACCTTTAAAAATCTCACTAAATGACTTTTGTAGATCAAAAATGGGGCTTAATTTGTTATGTGATTAAAAAAAAGAATCCTTTTTTCTTCTTCTTAGGTGTCAGTTCAGCACCCGTTGTCAATATTGGTTTTCCTCATTTTTTATTAAGTATTTTTTGAAGGAGAAATAAATGGAATTTAATCTTTTAAAGGAAATAATTCTACTTAGCACAGTATTTTAATATACTCAAACCTATTATGACTGAAGAATTTGTTTATACCCTGTACTGTTAGTTAGTGATGAGGTAAGAGATAAAAAAGATTGAAAACCCTAATTACATTTTGAGGAAGAAATTGTATCCACTGCTCCATAATGCATTATTAAAGTGGCAGGAGAATCATTAACTTTTTAACCATCATGAAGAAAAAGATCAAACACGTTCCTGCTGAGCCACGACTTAATGGTGGTTCCATATTTCATGCAATATTGCTATAGGCAAGCGGAATGCTTGTACTGAGTCTCCGTCATGCTGAGAAAACCGGCACTGAGTGGATGGAGTCTGCAAAGTAAAGGCACATGTTACGTTTGTGCATTAGCATCCCAGTCACTCACGCCTTGGACAGCCGGAAGAACCTCTCTTTTGCTACTTACGTTGACCCCTAGGCAGTTTGGAACTCTCCCAGAGAGTTTTCCTGTCCTTTTCTTGATGAAGGCTCACTAAAGCCAGATGGCTTTTCTAATTGGAAACCATGGAACTAGAGAATAGGTTATTTTATTTTTATAATTTTTGTTTAAGCATCAAATGACTAATTCATCAAATTGATTCTTCCGAGGCTTGATGAGCAGCAGCAGAGTCAATATTTTGGCGCAGCCTCTACGATCTTGCAGTTTATCTTTCTTCTATAAATCAGCCGATGTATAAATGCAGATTAAGGTGCCTGATTCTTACTATCGTTGCCTTTGAGGAAGATTTTGTATTTATTTTCTGGCAACTCAGTCCTGTCTGTGGCAAGACAGCAAATGCCCACAGGAAATGCCCTGGACCCTGGCAAATGTGGTGGGTCATTTCATGCAAGCCTAGAGACAGGTCTCTCTGCTGGCATGAGACATGGAGGCAGAGTCTTGAATTGGGGCTGAATAAGGAGGCCACGTCCCCGGGAATCCCCCAACCAATGAAAGGTAAAAGCAGGTCATTGTCCCTAGCTCTCCATCTGTTAGGGTAGAAATGCTTATGGCTGTCTTGTGCACTTCTCGGAGATCCTGGTGGAATCAAGTCCCCATTGCTCACAGCATGGATCATGAAATGGACCCTTATAATGCTGCTGCTCCTCCTCCTCCTCCTTTCTCTTACCCTCCTTGCCCCTTCAATCTCCTACCTAACATTATCTCCCAAACAAACCACCCACCCTCAAGTTCTTTGGTTAGTTTCCCAGCACCAGAGAACCCCAAAATAACCTTAAAATAGACACAATGTTGCTAGCTTCTCTCTTTGCTCCTGACAGCATAATCATAATATTTTAATTTATATAGTATTGGTGCTTAAAATATATCCTTTTCCTTAAATTATTACAGCTTCTCTATACATTATTCATGTGCAGCTCAAAGTTAGAATAGTTTAAAAAGTGAAATGGCAGTTTCCAGGGTCTGTGAGATTGAGGTGTTGGGGAGATCTTGATCAAAGGCTACAAAATTTCGGTGAGACAGGAGGAATAACTCTAACAGCGCCATTGTACAGCATGGAAACTGTAGTTGGTAACATTATATTGTATTTTAGAACATTGCTAACAGGATTTTAAGGGTTTTCACCAGAAAGAAATGGTAAGTATGTAAAGTGATGCATATTAATTAGCTCTATTTAGCCATCCCACAACGTGTCTGTATTGTAAAACATGTTGCACATCATAAATAGGTATAATTTGTATTTATTAATTAAAAATATTTTTTTTTAAATTGGTAATATCACACTCATGAATTAGAAAATCCTAGTTCAGATTTAATAGATTTAAATTGTTGTATATACAATTTCTTACTCTGGTGATAAATATTTTCCAATAACTCATCATCAGTTATTCTACTAACCCTTTTTGTACCAATCAGTGCTCTGAAAACAAAGCTCTGTTTTTGTTAGTTTCTGAATATGAGAACACTGAAAATTGGACATCCCTTGCAAAGAGAAATGTCTCTTCAACATAAGAACTGGGTAGTAGAACTGCCTTTGATTGTACTAGCTGTATTGAAGAAATGCACACCTCTGCCAGCTGACTAAGTCACCATATTATTGATTGTTGGTTTTATTCATTGTTAGGTTGGTGGAATGGAACTCATTGCTCCTTTCATTATTTCTTTAGGAAAGTTGTACTTTTAAATAATATAAAGCAATAAATATGTGGAATTGATGTTAGAACTGGTTCATCCTTCATCATCACCAAGTTCACAGTCAAGATCTTTGTCCAGCAACCAAATATAATATATATATATATATATAAAATATTAAAATATTCAAAACATCTTGAGAAAATTTCCCTCCCAATAAAGAAGGATCACATTCAAAGTGTATCACAAAACCTAACATCTTTCCCCCATTTTTTTGCTCTCTCTCTCCTGTATGAAGTGACTGCTGCCAAAGTCCTCTTCAGGCAGTTATTAAAGCCTCTGATTCAAATTTTAAGCCCCTCATACAATTCAAATGCAGACTAAGATGACGTTTTGTTTGTTTATTTATTTAGTTATTATTTAGAGATGGCGTCTCACTCTGCTGCCCAGGCTGGAGTGCAGTGGCACAATCCAGGCTCACTGCAACCTCAGCCTCCTGGGTTCTCCTGCCTCAGCCTCCTGAGTAGCTGGGATTACAGGCGTGTGCCACTATGCCTGGCTAATTTATTTTGTATTTTTAGTAGAGACAGGGTTTCACTGTGTTGATCAGCCTGGTCTCGATCTTCTGACCTTGTGATCCACTCGCCTCAGCCTCCCAAAGCGCTGGGACTACAGCCCGTGAGGCACCATGCGAGGCCTGATTTTATTTTTTAGCAAATATATAGACCACATACTATATCTGATACACTGTTTCAAATGCGACCTACTTGGTCCTTATAAAACACTCCCGTTCCACAGAACACACAGTCTTTTCACATGCACATGGAACATTCACTAAGATAAACTATATTCTGTGCCAGTAAAAAGAAGGCTTAGTAAATTTAAAATGTTTGAAATTTATGTTATATTATCTGATAACAACATAATTAGACTGTAAACTGAGAATATATGGGAAAGCTGCTCATATTTGGAAATTAAACAAAACTCTTCTATATAACCCGTTTGTGGTTTAATTTCCAAATATGAGGAGCTTTCCCATGGGTTATGTAGAAGAGTGTGATTTAATTCCCAAATGTGAAGTATACATTACCTAAAAATTAAAAAAAAATATTTAAACTGAATGAAATGAAAACAAAAATTCTTTTGAAAATGTTGTCAAATGCAATCCAGTGATTTATAAAAAGGATAGCATATCATGACGACTGGGATCACTCTCAGGAATACAAGGTTAGTTTAACTTTCTTGAAAATCATTGTAATTCATAATATTAACAAAGTGAAAATTAAAATCTGCATACATGGACATACCAGTAAATGGAGAAAGAGCATTAGATAAAAATTCAGCATCCATTTATAATACAGATCTTCGGCTGATGAGGAACTGAGAGAAACTTCCTGAACCCAGTAAACGGCGTCTGTGGAAATTTATAGCTAATTTCTTACTTAATGATGAAAGACTGAATACATTTCTCATAAACTCAGAAATAAAAATATTATCTACTTTTTTTCTTTTTCTTTTTTTTTTTTTTTTTTTTGAGGCAGTCTTGCTGTGTTGCCAGGCTGGAGTGCAATGGCACGATCTCAGCTCACGGCAACCTCCACCTCCCGGGTTCAAGTGATTCTCCAGCCTCAGCCTCCTGAGCAGCTGGGACTACAGGCACGTGCCACCACGCCCAGCTAATTTTTTATATTTTAGTAGAGACGGGATTTCACCATTTTGGCCAGGATGGTCTCAGTCTCCTGATCTCATGATCCACCCGTGTCAGCCTCCCAAAGTGCTGGGATTACAGGTGTGAGCCACTGTGCCCGGCCCAATAATATCTACTTTTACAACCCTTCTGCATGTAATGAAGTTACTAAGCAAGTGCTGTGAACAAGAAAAATAAAGGTAGAGGGTTTAGAAATATTGGATAAAACATATTGATTTAAATGATGTGATTATTGTTGTGGATTTTTGTTTTAAATTTCTTCAAAAGTTACTAGACATAACCAGTGAGGTGGCACTGTTGCATGGTTCAAGATTACAGTTTACATCGACACCAGCAGTGAACAATTTCAACATGAAACTTTAAAAAATATAACATTTACAGAATTAATATATGAAAGATTTAGTAATAAATTTAACAAGATATGTGCAAGACTGCATGCTGAAACTATAAAACATAGCTGAGAGAAATTACAAAACACCTAACAAAAAAACGAAAGAATGTAAAGAAGAGAGATACTATACTGTGAATGAGAAGAGGCAATGCTCCCAAGATGAAGATGTATTCATCTATAGATGATCTATAGGATCAACACCATTGCAGTCAGGAGCCCCAAAAGATACATTATTTATTTGTTTGTTTGTTTTTTAGGAGTTGTCACATTAATTGTAAAGTTTTTATGAAATTGCAAAGGGCCCGAGGTAGTCAACATGCTTTATAAAGAACAAAGTGGGAGAACTTAAGTAACACGATTTGAAGGTGTCAGTACTGAGGTCAAGTAACGGAGGCGACGTGGAGTTGCTGAAGGGCACGGATGAGAAAGTCCAGCGACAGGCCAGCGCATACGTGGTAAAATGACTTCTTGACGAAATGTCGGGTCATTGCATAGGGAATGGATAATCAACACTTTTACTGAGAAGAGGAGACTAGTTCAGTGTGTTCTCTCAGATGGAAATCATAATAAGGTCGAGATGCATACAACTTGCAAGATAAAGTATTAGAACTGTTGCTAAACCACTCAGATTAATTCTTTGTAATACTCTTACTTCAAAGGGTGCATTGCATCACGTGAGATCACGTGTATGTAATCATTTCTAAGCTGCAAGGGATAAAGTTCTCCACAAATCACCATTACTGTGTACATTAGTATTGAAATAAAAGTAAAAGTAGCACCTGCATCCTAGAATGTTATGCACATAATTCAACTAAAGTGCTTTAAATACTATCTGGAACATAATAATAAATCATGTTTATAAATTATGACCTTCAATAGATTTGAGCTGTTAGTAAGAATAATCATGACGGTCTTACCAGGAATCATGTCTTGAGTGAGTAGTCAGCACATCCTTATGTCTATAACATTTCTGCAGTAACGATTCACTACAATCAGTATTTACCTTTTATACGACCTCATGTGTGTGTTGGTGGGTGAAGTCTGAAACTGCTTCTCATCTACTTTCATATCTCCAGTTCCAGCCCATTTCTTGTTTTTCTATCCCCTCATAAACTAAGGCAAGGAAATGAGCTTTAACTGCTGATGAGCTATCTGGACTGTAGCCGTTTCACCTGAGTAAAATAAGATATAAGGCTTAGTTAATACTACGTTAGTTTGCCTAATGATGATATTCTGAGTTCTTTTGACAGGATTTTTTAAAACTTGTCTCTCAAAAGTTATATGAATCAACAGCTTTTACTATTATCAATAAACATTGGAAATATGTGAAAGTCGCAAATACTATGAAAACAGCTGAAAAGATAAGCAATTAGACTATTGAAATAATTTGTATATGCCAAAAAAATTAAAGCCCTTCATTTATAGGTTTGTTATCTTTATGAAAGCTTTGTAGACATCACTATGCCCATAGTAAATTTAAGCATAAGTTCATTTCATTTCATTTCATATGAAGCTAGTGATGATTTCAGTTTACACATGTGATGGAGAATGTATCGTTCAGCTTGTTATGTTCCCCTTTCATGCATAAAGACAATTTTCTAGAAGAAATAGCTTCTGGGTTTTTTTTTCATTTTTGCTCATGATCAGATTATTGACAATCACTCTTCAAATTGTGTATTACTTACAAAGGCTTAGTTTTATAATTATATGGGATCAGCCTGTTCACCTTTTCTTAAACATTTATAGAAAGAGGGATTCTAGAGCTCTTTCTGGATGTCCTGGACATCTGATATTTCACAGTTGATATGTGGGTGAAACACATTAGATGGGGAATTATTAGGTACCTTTCTTATCCTTGTAATGTTGAAGAATAAGAAAGTGAGAAGCAGGGTTCAGGAAAACTGGTTATGGGAATACATTCGAAAACAGAACCCAGAAAGAACTGTCAAAGCTGTGGCCGGTTCATAGAACCAGCTGTAATCATCGCATTGGCAGGGGAAGAAAGGAAAAGCCAAGTAGATCCTCTGGGTATTTGTAAGAAAAGAGTTGAGAGTATATTTTTGAAAAGTGAATTATTTTGAAATTTTGTTAAGAGTCAAATACTCGGGGGCATCTTCAACGTACATCTTTTTATTTCCCACCATTCCCCACAAATAAACCCACCGCTTTTGTAGGAAATTCTCTGTTACTGAATTTGTTGGCATAGCTGGGAATTTGCACAATAAGTATTTTTTAAATTGCCTTGAATATATGTGTGGTAATTAAATCTCAAACTCTGCCTAATCTAAAGGTTAAAGTGCTCTGACAACATCAAAGCTTTCAGGGGGAAATAATAATAATTAAAAAAAAACAGAAAGACTTATTTTATCAGTTGAATAAGAAGAAGAGTCACCCACTCAGTAAATTGTCAATATTCAGTCAAGGACAGAAATACATCTTATTTTGGTACAAAAACTATGCTTTAAAAAACAAGGTATTATATAAAAGTTAATTATCCAGGGCACGAACTGACAGGTTTGATTTTTCTACTTTGCCCTCTGTTTGAAGAGACAGCTTTTTAAAAATCAGCATGAAAGACTGTTTTCTGAACTTTCAATTTTCAAATAATTTCAGACTTAAAACATTATTGAATAAATAGAACAAAAATTCCATTTTTGAGGAATCTTCACTAAGATTCCTCAAATGTTAATATTTTATCACATTTGCTTTATTATTCTTTCTCACTATATATTTTTCTTGAAGTAGTTGAGAGCAAAAATAAGAGCATCCTCTTTCATGACCACAGTATAACTATTAAATCAAGATATTAATTGTGATTCTCCATCATTGCCTGATTTACAGACCTAATTCGTATTTTACCAATCATCCCACAAACGTGTTTTCTGGTCCAGAACTTAATTGAACATCACACATTGCATTTAGTGGCCATGTCTCTTTCATTTCCCTTGATAGGAAACGGCATTTTTTTTCTGTCATATTCCTTACACTTTTGAAGAGTACAGGCCAATTATTTTATAGGCTGTCCCTAAATTTGAGTTATTTAACTGTTTCTTTGTGATTATTTTCAGGTGATTCATATTTTTTGGCAGTATTTCCCCAAATTGGCACTGTGTCCTCAGTTCATTATAGCCGGGGATACCTGTTGATTTATCCTATTAATTGTTATAGAAACTTTGATCTCTTGGATACATGGTATCTACCAGTATTTCAACCGAAAAGTCACTGTTTTTATTTTTGCAAGTAATACATATTTTATCAAGAGATACTTTGAATCTATGAAAAGATTCCACTTTGAATAATACTTTTTTTTTTTTTTGAGACAGAGTTTTACTCTCGTTACCCAGGCTGGAGTACAATGGGGCGATCTCGGCTCACTGCAACCTCTGCCTCCTGGGTTCAGGCAATTCTCCTGCCTCAACCTCCTGAGTAGCTGGGATTATGGGCACGCGCCACCGTGCCCAGCAAAAAAAAAAAAAATTATATTTTTAGTAGAGACGGGGTTTCACCATGTTGACCAGGATGGTCTCGATCTCTTGACCTTGCGATCCACCCGCCTCGACCTCCCAAGTGCTGGGATTACAGGCGTGAGCCAACGCGCCTGGCCTGAATAATACTTTTATTCATTAATTTTAGCACCCACTGACTGATCATTTTTGTCAGAAACAATTGCTCGGATTCTGTTTTTGTTTTGTTTTAGAAAAACAGCTTCTAAGACATTCTGATATAATGTAGCTATCTGACTTCTTTAAACAAAATTGAGTCCACTGACGACAAGAGTACTTTACCCTTCTGGTTTTGTAGTTTTCAAGGGGGATAAAGTGGTTTTCACACACTTTATAAAATAAAGCAAGAAATAACTAAAGTTACTTAAAATGTTTATTGTAAAAAGGTTAAACCAAAACAGAAAAGTTAGTAGATTTTTAACCTTGTAGATGTTAAGCATCTAATGCCATTTCTTTATGCACAGTCTTAATTCAAATAATAATAAAAAAAAAGAGTGGTTTTTCTGAGGGATGGATATGGTCGGAAACCAGGCATGGGACCCTGGATCGCGCAGAGAGAACTGAAGGAGGGCTTTTGCAGAAGTCCCTGATGTTAATTTGAAAAACTCCAGCTCAAAGATAATGCATTAAATGGGTAGAATTCTAGGATCCTAAAATCGTACAGTTCATTACCATTCGACTATTTCTACACAGATGCCCTGATGAGCAATTACTGTCAGAGGCAGCAGGACACCAGCTCATGAGGGCTTGAAATGTGCTCAGTTCAGTTTTGCAGGGAGACAGATGTATTCTTTCCTCGAAATGCAACGTTGGTCTAACCATTCTGCTTACTGGTTAGCCTCCGTTTAAACACTGTTTATGACTTGTAGGTTTTTTTTCTAATGCCCTTTCTAATTTCTGTGTTCCTAATATAACATATGCTAAAAATGCCAGTGCACGTGTGATGTCTGTATTTATTATTTGTTGTTTAAGCGGTTAGTGGGATAAAAGTATTTTGGCAGTAGTTGACCATAAAGGCAATGGTTCAGCTACAGTATTGTCCCACAAATTGATGCGACAATGTAATAAAATCAAATGAAGACTTCGTTATGATAAATTTCTTATCTTTATATTTTAAAGTTTGTTTTGAGGCTGAGCCTCACTTTGTGTCCCAGGCTGGAGTGCAGTGGCACAATCTTGGCTCACTGCAACCTCCACCTCATGGGTTCAAGTGATTCTCCTGCATCAGCCCCCTGAGTAGCTGGGATTACAGGTGCATGCTACCATGCCTGGCTAAGTTTTGTATTTTTAGTAGAGATGGGTTTTCACCACGTTGGTCAGACTACTCTAGAACTCCTGACATCAAGTGATCTGCCCACCTAGACCTCCCTAAGTGCTGGGATTACACGTGTGAGCCACTGCGCCTGGCCTTCTTATCTTTTAATTAAAAAAAAAAAATACTTGCAGTAACACAGTTAATTAGACATATTGTGTTAGTTTTACTAGTACTTTACTAAGGGTAGGTCTAAATTATTAAGGTTTTCTTTGTTACTCAGGAAAACATACTTTTCTGAAACTAGAGTAAGATAAATATAATCAAATTTCTCAATTACCCCAAATTATCTGGGATTCAACTTTGTTGTATTTTATGTGTCTCATTAAACAAGTTGAATGCTTCGTTACCTTATGATAAATAAGATTAAAATGACTCATTTAAGGATGTTGTGTGGTGTTCAGTTTTCACCAACTGTAGGTCTTTGCCTTAGCAATGTCACTTTGAGGAAAGGTGCTTGGTTTAAGGTAGCCGTCCTCTGGCTTTCTGGCACCTGGCACCACTGTTTTGGAAGACAATTTTTCCACTGGAAGAGGGGGGATTGGTTTCAGGATGATTCAACTGTGTTACACTTATGGTGCACTTTATTTCTATTAATATTAAATAATAATATATGATGAAATAATTACACAATTTCACCATCCTGTAGAATCGGTGGGAGTCCTCAGCTTGCTTTCCTGCAACTAGAGGATCCCATCTGGGGGTGACAAGAGACAGTGACAGATCTTCGGGCATTAGATTCTCATAAGGAGTGCACCACCTAGATCCCTCGCATGCGCAGTTCACAGCAGGGTTTGTACACCTGTGAGAAGGTAATGCCACCACTGATCTCACAGGAGGTGGAGCACAGGTGGGTATTGCCAGCAATGATGACTGGCTATAAATACAGAGGAAGATTTGCTCTCTGGCCTGCTGCTCACCTCCTGCTGTGTGGCCCAGTTCCTAACAGGCCACTGGACAATGACTGGGGTTGGGGACCTCTGGTTTAATGATTGGGCTAAATTTTCACTTTTCCTTGCATATGAGGAAACAGAGGAGACAGAATAAGAGAGATTCCTTGCATATGATGGAATCAGAATTGTGTGTGTCCATACTGCTTTAGGTAAGATTTAGCTCTGTAGTTAAAAAGCAAATGAATAATATCTGTAAAAATCTTACTACATTCCCGTCAAACTCTGTGTGGCCTTGCACTGGAAAAGGAGTGCAAGGAGTTTAAATTTTTTCGTCAAGTCTTATCTTCATGAATTACCATATACTTATTATTAATAGAAATGTGTAGGTAGTAAAATATCCAAGGAAACCCGCTGCCAGGAGAGAAAGCACATTAAAACCAAGTACATTTAAATCAAAGCTCCTTTTATTCAGATACCTCAGAGATGCATTTAACAGGACCCCCGTGTTTCAGGAATCAAACAAATTTTACAGTTTAATGGACAAATATATGCAATTTTAAACTTTTGATAAATCAAAACTTACTTGAAAATAGTTATCAGCATTCATTATACATTGTGAAAGAAAAACTGTAAATGGAACAGGAGGTTTTCAGAGCATCTAGTTAAAATAATGTTTTGGGATTTCATAATTCAGCAAGTCAGATTTCAGCTAATGTTTAGATAATATATGCACCAGGAAACTTTGAATTGTTCTCTAGCACAAACTAAATTTTTCTAAATATACTGAATGCTTTATTTTGGAATATGCATCTATTCTTAACTGCATACATAAAATATTTATCTGTTCTAGCATAAAAAAATAAAAATTTGAGGTGATGAGTATTATAATTAAATATAATATCCTGATTATATTAAATTTAAAAAAACACCTTGATTTGATTATATGAATATATTGAATTATTACATTGTAGCCTGAAAATATGTACTTCTGTTATGCATCAAAAATTAAAAATAGTAGAAAACTAAAGGATAATTTAGACGTATATCTGTAATATGTATATATATATATATATATATATATATATATATATATATAGTTTATGTATATATATATAGTTTATGTATATATATATATATATATATATATATAGACATAATCTCTAGTGGGGAGAAGGGAGATAGCACAAGGAAGAAGCAAATAATTAGTTTTTGATAAACTTCTTGGGTTGAGTTGTGGTTTTGAAGATATTTGTTATAGTCCTAATAAATAATATTTTGATAAAAAGAGAACTATGTATACAACAAAACAATTTGAAAAATAAGACATTAAAAATGAATGTTAATATGAAATTTGTAATATAAAACTAATGTAGGTATATTATAGAAATCTGTGAACATCTAGGAAACCCAAAGATGAAAATTAAAGTTACATGTTGGTTGCAGTGTTATGATATATATGTTCTTGTTTTTTTGTTTTTCTTGAATATGTATATACACACAAACTTGCATACACACACACACAGAGGAAATAATTTAAATTTTACTGAATATACTAAATATTTTGTAATGTGCTTACATTTCTTCTTAACGACATACATATTATAAACTTTTTTTGTCATTACCTCCAAGATAATTTTCAAAATAACTTACTATTTTTCCCATACCATTGCTAATATATGGAGATATGAACTTTGAAAAATATTGTGTATATATAAATTCATCACATTTCATCACGCTGTAATATATCTTATTAATAGACATTACTTTTGCCTATAGAAGAAAACAGACATTTCAGGGTGTGTTTTCTTCTATAGGCAAAATTAATTTCTCTATTTACTGATAGTCGACCTTTTCCAGAAATTAATGCACATGAAATATTTCATGTTTAAAATACAATGACAAACTTAAGGGACAGCGGGGGCGGGGAGCTGGGGAGGGATAGCATGGGGAGAAATGCCAAATGTGGGTGAAGGGGCAGAAGGCAGCAAAACACACTGCCACGTGTGTACCTATGCAACTATCTTACATGTTCTGCACATGTACCCCAAAACCTAAAACGCAATAAAAAATAAAAAATTTAAAAAAATAAAAAATAAAAAAATAACTTGTATAATAGTACTGTCTTACTTTATAAAAGAAAATGTGTAAGGCATATCTGCCTGTATAAGTTATTTATATTTTATTTGTCAATCTACACATCTTCCATATTTCTGTTTAAAACATGGATTTGTGTATTTTTATTTCAATAGTTTTTGGGGTACAGGTGGTTTTTTGGTTGCATGGATACAGTATTTAGTGTTGATTTCTGGGATTTGGTGCACCTGTCACCCGAGAAGTGTACGCCATACCCAGTGTGTAGGTGTTTGTCCCTCACCTGCTGCCTACCCTTCTCCCAAGTACCCAATGTCCATTATATCATTATTATGCCTCTGAATCCTCAGAACTTGGCTCCCTCTTACAAGTGAGAACATATGACTTTTGCTTTCCCATTTCAGAGTGACTTCACTTAGAATAATAGCCTCTAGCTTCATCCAAGTTGCTGCAAAAGACATTTTTTCCCCTTTTGATGACTGCATAGTACTCCATGGTGTATATATACCACATTTTCTTTATCCTCTAATTGGTTGATGGGCACTTGAGTTGGTTCCATAGTTTTGCAATTGTGAATTGTGCTGCTATAAACATGCTTGTGCGTGTGTCTTTTTCATATAATAACATCTTTTCCTTTCGGTAGACACCAAAGGAAACTAGTGAGATTGCTGAATCAAATGTTAGTTCTACTTTTTGTTCTTTAAGTAATCTCCATGCTGTCTTTCTATGAAAGTTGTACTAGTTTATATACCCATCAGTAGTGTAAAATGTTCTCTTTTCGCCACATCGATGCCAACATTTATTAATTTAGACTTTTTAATTGTGACCATTCTTGCAGGAGTAAGCTGGTATTTCATTGTGGTTTTAATCTGCATTTCTCTGATTATTAATGGTGTTGAATATTTTATTCATAGGTAAAACATGAATTTTAAGAGTCTTTATTTGTGATAAACTACTTTTATGTTAGGTTCTCTTGTACAGTCTATCACTCAGAAATAATGTTAGATTGGTTTATTCTCCACAGGGCAAGAACTGTTTTTCTGTAATTCAATAAACACTCAACAATTTATGCATTTTAGGAGATTTATTTACTCTGTCAGACTGTTGGCCCAATAATTAGTATGTTGGAATAAAATGCCATTTCACTATGGATGTAAAATTCTACCCCTCCCCATTCCACACCCTCATACTCCCTGCCTATGAATATTATTTTTAAGAACTAATAAAATGTTACAGTGTTAGAGAATGATAGAATATTGAGCATATAGATATACAGTTGTCACACTTAATGATTCACTTGTCTTCTGAAAATATTTGTCTAAAATAAAGATACGTTAGCTAAACATTCTACTCAAAAAATGTATGGATTCATCTGAAATGTCATATTGACAACAATGGCACTTCATATAGATTGTGGAGATGAAAAGACAACTTATGTTTGGATCTATAATTGTTGTGGAGTCAACTCCTGCCATTCAAAATAATTAACAAGAGCAGACTTCAAAGAGACTTACAGTGACCCGCTGAGGTACCCCAGCCCTTGTCCAGGGACTACACCATGATTTCCAAGAAATGGCTATAAAAAGAGATGCACCGACGGCATCGTCATCTGAAATCGTTCCCAAACAGAGCCTGTTAGTTCTTCCAAATGAACCTTCTCCCTGTGCCCTGTACACAATTTACTTATCCTCACCACAGATCCACTGCACAAAGACCTTAAGCTCTACTGTTCTTCTGAAGGCCCAATCAGAACTGACCTCCAGCTGATTGCACTCAACATATTCTGTTGCTTTTTTCCTTCCCAAACACAAGTTATTTCAGGAACTTCAGCACAGAATTTTTTTCCCTTGTGCTCTGTAATTTTAGTTGTTTTTTTATAGTAAATTTAATTTAATTCTTTTATATAGTAAAGCATGGTACATGGGGGCTCATCAGTGACTGGATAGCAAAACTATGTTGCCCAAAACGACAGGCAAAGTCAGTGCCTAACTTTTGTTAACACCATTACAAGAAAGTAACAAAATATTTATTTACATCTGACAGTGTATATGCTTCACACTCTCAAAATTTCTACTTTGTGATCCTGTGTAATTCTCAGAATATTACTGAAAAATAATTATGGAAGTATTTTTATTTTATTTTATTTTGTATGCTGGTTTTTATAGTTAATGATTTTGAAATTCACATGATATTACTTACTACGGTCACACTAACTTAGTTTGTAACTGAACATTAGAACTAAGATTTAATAAAGTTTTACAACTCTTTAAATCATTACATTTCCTGTATAAGCAGTAATTCAAGTAATATTTGAATTTAATCCTAAACCTTAAATCACAAAGTTTCCTGTGCAAGCAGCAATTCTAGTAACATTCCATGTGAGGCTCTCATGACACAGGAATACGTGAGCCCTGAGTCAGCAGTATCTCACATGGTGTTGTCATGTAGCAGTGTAAAGCCTGGGAAGATGTCTGTAGTTGTTGGTATGCAGCCATACTTCAGAGATATTGTAAGTTTGATTCCAGATCAATGCAGTAAAGAAGTGACATGATATTTTGGGTTTCCCGGTGCATAAAAGTTTTATTTACCTCACACTGCCTTCTGTTAAGTGTGCAATAGCATTATGTCTTTAAAAACATGTGTAACCATTTGAGCCTTCAATGAATCATCATATTTTTGCTGGTAGAGGGTGTTGTCTCAATGCTGATGGCTGCTGAGTCGTCAGGGTAGTGGTTCCTGAAAGTAGAGGTGACTTTTGCAATTTCTTCAAATAAGGCAACAATAAAGTTTACCACGTCAGTTGATTCCTCCTTTCATGAAATATTTCTGTATAACGTGTGTTGCTGGCTAATAAGCATTTTACCTTCAGGATAAATTCTTTCAAAATTGGCATTAGTCCTCATAATGCTGGTGCTGCTTTATTAACTGAGTTTATAAAATAATCTCAATCTTTTGTTGTCATTTCAACAGTGTTCACAACATCATCTTCACCAGGTGTAGATTTCATCTAAATAAGTCACTTTCTTTGCTCAAGAAGCAGCTCCTCATGCATTAAGATCTTATTATAATATTGCAGCAATTCAGTCACATCTTTAGGCTTCACTTCTAATTCTAATTGTCTCACTGTTTTTAACTCGTCCGAAGTTACTTTCTCCACTGAGACCTTAAACCCATCAAAGTCATCCACAACGATCGAAGTCAACTTCTTTTAAACTCCTGTTCATGCTGACATTTTGACCTCTTCCCATGAATCACAAATGCTCTTAATATCATTACAATGGGGAATCCTTTCCAAATGGTTTTACTTTACCTTATCTAGCTAGATCCATCAATGGACTCACTCTCTGTGCAGTAATAGCCTTATGAAATATATTTCTTTAATAACAATAATTGAGTGGTATTGCCTAGGCTTTCTTCTAGGGTTTTTATGGTGTTAGATCTTATGCTTAAATCTTTCATCCATCTGGAGTTAATTTTTGTATAAGGTGTAAGGAAGGGGTCCAGTTTCAGCTTTCTGCACATGGCTAGCCAGTTTTCCCAACACCATTTATTACAGAGGGAATCCTTTCCCTATGGCTTGTTTTTGTCAGGTTTGTCAAAGATCAGATGGTTGTAGATGTGTGGCGTTACTTCTGTGGCTTCTGTTCTGTTCCCTTGGTCTATATCTCTGTTTGGTATCAGTACAATGCTGTTTTGATTATTGTAGCCTTGTAGTATACTTTGAAATCAGGTATCGTGATGCCTCCAGCTTTGCTTTTTTTTGTTTGTTTGTTTTTTGTTTTGTTTTGTTTTGTTTGTTTTTGCTTAGGATTGTCTTGGCTATTTGTGAAGTTTTTTTTTTTGTTCCATGTGATGTTTAAGGGTTTTTTCCCCCAGATTTAGCATAATTCTTAAGAATCCTGGGGTTTTTGTAAAAATAAATGAGCACTGGCTTCAACTTAAAATCATGAGTTGCATTAGTCCCTAATAAAAGAGTCAGCCTGTCTTCTGAAGCTTTAAAGCCAGTCATTGACTTCTTTTCTTTAGCTATGAAAATCCTCGATAGTATCTTCTTCCAATACAAGTCTACTTTGTTTACCCTCAATATTTGTTTTTTGGGTGCAGCCATGTTCATCACTGATCTTAGCTAGATCTTCTGGATAACTTCCTGCAACTTCTCCATCAGTACTTGCTGCTTTACTTTTTACTTTTAAGTTATGCAGATGGCTTTTCCCCCCTTAAACCTCATGAACAGATATCTGCTAGTTTCAAATTAATTTTCTGCAGCTTCCTAACCTCTCTCCACCTTCAGAGAGTTAGGCTTTGGCTTACAAAAATGTTCTGGCTAGTCTGGTCTTTTACCCAGGACACTCAAACTTTCTCCATGTCAGCAATAAGGCTGTTTTGCTGTCTTATCATTTATGTTCACTGGAGTAGCACTTATAATATATTTCAAGAACTTTTCCTTTGCATTTACAACTTGGCTCACTGTTTTAGTGTAAGAGGCTTAGTTTTCAGCCTTTCTCAGCTTTTAGTATAGTTTCCTCACAAGGTCATTGATTTCTAGCTTTTGATTTAAAGGGAGAGAGACATGTGACTCTTCCTTTCACTTGAGCACAGAAAGGCCATTGTAGGCTTCTTAACTGGGCTGATTTGATTATTGATGTGTCTCACGGAATAGGGAGGCCCAATGTGAGGTAGGAAGAGGTGGGAACGACTAGCCTAGCCAGTGGAGCCCTGAGAACACACACATTTATTGACTAATTTTAACGCTTATATGGGCACAGTTCATGGGGCCCTCAAACCATTACAATAGCAACAAAAAGACTGATCACTGATCACCATAACAAATGTAATCATATACTGAAAAGGTTGATTATGAGAGTTGCCAAAATGTGATACAGACACCAAAAGGTAGCAGATGTCATTGGAAAAATGACACCAATAGACATGCTCAATGTTGGGTTGCCAGGAACCTTCAATTAACAAAAACCCCCAATATCTGCAAAACGCAATAGAATAAAGTCCAAAGAGATTTGAGTATGCCTGTAGATACCAATCTCTCAAGTGAAATAACCAAGTATCACTAATATATGCAACTGTTTCATGCTGATTTGGAGTGTACTAAAATACAGTGTCAATGAGAGTTCTTCCATATGATTGTTATCCGACATTTTAAAAATGGTTTCTATTTATTCTCTTGGAATTTTGCTATTATTAAGCCCTTTTTTGGAGAAAAGTAATGGCTGTATTTGTGCTTGTTAAAAATCTTAATTCTGACACACAGAGAAAATGAGTGAACAGGAGTGTTGTTTTAAGTGTTAGAGGTAAGCATATTGTAGTTATGAAGCCAGTGCAGTGGACAATAAACGAGATTAGCTTTAGAGTTCAGATGCTCTGTACACTTGATTATGTATTACAGAGCTTAGATCTGGGTGCCTGACAAATTTTTTCGTCTGCCCTCTAGTCTCCTACTTACAATGTTCTTCTTTTCGCAAAACTCAAAGCAAATATACCAGTAGTTTCTTATTTTATTTATTTATTTGTTTATGAGGTGGAGTCTTGCTCTGGTGCCCAGGCTGGAGTGCAATGGTGCGATCTCTCTAGGACCTCTGTCTTCCAGGTTCTAGCCATTCTCCTGCCTCAGGCTCCCGAGCAGCTGGGATTATAGGCATGCACCACCATGCCTGGCTATTTTTTTGTATATTTAATACAGACAGGGTTTCATTGTGTTGGTAAGGGTGGTCTTGAACTCTTGACCTCAGGTGATCTTCTGCCTAGGCCTCCCAAAGTGCTGGGATAACAGATGTGAGCCACCACACCAGGCCAAGTATACCACTTGTTTAACCTTTAGTCAGTTAGTGATAAAGGCAGCACTTGTTTAGGTCTGGCCTCATTAACTTTCCTTCAGTTATTAAAAATGTTTTAGAAGAAAAGACATTCATTTACTTTGAAAATTACGACAACAAATTTTCAACAATTCCTACCAGTGCTCATTATTGATTTCAATGAATACAAGGTAGAAAAAGAATTACAAGACTAAATTTGTATTTTTTCTCTTCTTTTTGTATATGTTAACTATTTTTGAAATTTTCAATTATGTATAGTAGACACTTTGATCCAGATTAAATTGATGAAGAACAGCTGATTGATTATTGTGAGGAAACTCATCGATTTTCATCATCGATTTTGTAGGATTCTAATGAAACTAAGATCATGGTTTAGCCAAGATTCTATTCAATTATCTCTGTAAGATATGAGGTCATCTTTTTTGTGAAGTCTTTAATCATTTAATTTTAGTTTTCAAAGACATTTTTTAGAAAACAAAAGAAATTGTGGCTATGGTGTCACTGATCCTCAGTGTAGAGCAGAGTGACTTCCAACTCTTGGTGGGTTCAGGCCTTAGGCCAGTATATGCTGTGGGTTTGCCACTTCACCAGCCCAGGTGTGTGCCTGCCTAAGAGCTGGCCTGGATTTCCATTGCATTTTTCACCCCCATTTACCAGGTGGCCTAGAAAAGGTGGCAAATCAAGCTTTGTTAAATGTGAAAAATTAGTTCAGAACACAGCAGTATGTCCATGTTGGGCTAACTGGTTCCAAGTGCAAGATCTAAATTATAAAAATAAAACAAATATAGTAAGAAGATGTATAAAACCTAAATAAATCTCACCTCGTTTCTCCTTGCTTTAGCATTTTTTGACATAATATTGCCTATAAAAGGAGTACAAATTGGATGTGAAAATTTTGTAAAATAATAAGCTTTTTCCTGAAATCTCTTCAATATAGACTAACAGTATCATACCGGAAGCAAATCTTAAAAATTCTGCACACTCATGTCTTTTTCTGAAGTATCATATGTGTTACCAGGATTCTCATCTCTTTTTTTCTTAAAGACCTTCTCTCTTAAGGGAGACCATGGCTGGAAGTGGTTGACCGGGTGGGAGGGAAGTTGCAGGATGGAAATGCTGAGTCTTTCTTTTCTCTGTCACACACAAAAGTCCCGATAGATTGTTACGTATTTATTTCGGTAATAACTAACCTGAAATGTCTCCAAAACAGCTTAATGATTCAGGTAATTTAATGAAAGCTTCTGTTTACAAATAAATATATTTTAAAAGTGAAGAAAGCAAAACATATTAGATTAGTCAATTTAACACATACTCTAATCTTGTTTCATCTCTTTTTCTACTTAACAAGAAAATGTTTTGGAAAAAAGGGAGATTCACTAGGTATTACCATGAATGTGAACCTTAGATAAATGTATTATTACACTGGTAAAAATCAAAATATGTAAACCATATGTATAAAGAAGAAAATATTGCTGTTTCCTTTTTTTGCTATTTAATGAGATAATTTACCACAAGATTTTTTCTGATAATATATTTCTCTTGCTCTATGAATAATAACCATTGAAAATTTTTTCAGGACATTAGAAAGCAAAAAATAAAATGCACATACTCTTTTTTCAAAAGATTTAGTTATTTTGCTAAACAGAGCTTTGTTGTCATTGGAATAGAAAATTCAAAGACATTCAACTTTACAAATTAGTGAAATCCGATAACAATAGTGTAAAAAAGAAAAATGCATGAGTAACATTTTATCTCCATTTAAAATGAAAATTCACCTTCATTAACCTTTATCGTATTAGTGGTTTATCCCATTACACTATTTTTTCTAATCAATTAACATTAAAGTGTACCGAAATGAGTTACGATGTTATGAGTGTATTGGACCAGCTTTTCGAGCATTCCCTAACAATGTGCAAAATGTCATTATAAATGTTTGGTGAAGTATGATATTGTTTGTGGATTTTTAAGTAGCCACAGTACTAATTAAACTGCAATACATTGAACTTTAATTGTGGGGCTTGATTGATTTAATAAGGCTAACATCTGCTGCTTTTCCTAGACTTAGTATTAAGGCCCTCCATATCAAGATCTTATTACCCTGCTTAAGCTGGTTTATGAGAACCAAATACCATGGGAAATGTCAATGCTGTTGGCATATGTTGCAGGCATAGCAAAACACCCACGTGTCTGTATTCATGCCTCTACTCACAGCATAAATGGGGACGGTTTAAAGGCCATGAGTACATGCTTAACTCAGCAACTAAACTTCTTGAGAATTCTCAATAAACGATCACTTTGGTGGATTTTCCTACCCCACTTTTGACCGTTTTCAGTAAGACAGTATGGGACCAAGCTGTCGATGAAACAGCGTCTACAGTGATCAATGTATGAGTTTCATTCGAGAGCCGTCCTCAGTATAGAAGCCATAAAATCACCTTCTTTCAAGAATGTTATTCTGGATGTGTGTAATTCCAATAGATCTGTTTATATTGAATCCTACTCTCCAATGAAATTAGAGCTGAAGTAATAAAAGTATTGTTTTCTCATTGCCCCCATTTCTACCTCTCAATCAATGCTATATTAATCTTTTAAAAAGTCCTTATTAGATTCTACAGCTACAGTTGTGTTCTGTGATTTTGTTTTCTGTTTTCCTCCAACCCTTGAAAACCAAAATCACATCGTGTTTTGCTTCTCTGCCTTAGAGATAGTTCAGGCTTCTGCTTGAATGGGAAGCCACGTTGCTCACTCACATTCCTGACTGGGCTCTTCCCTCTTCCTTGCGCTCCTTCTTTTCTCTGGTGTGGATTGTGATTAAAGCCTTGTAAAGCTGTCCTTCTGTAGTCTTTTTTATTTTAAGAGCTATCCAAGGTGAAAAGACATCTCCTGCGGCATTTTTCTCTCTGTTTCTAACTTTTGGGGCAATGGTTTGAGCCAGTTCCTGGCACTGACTGCTCCCTGACCTCCTTCCACAAGAAGTTTGTTAAACAAGTTGATTATAATTCAATAAAATTTGAGTAAATATGCGCTTTTAAGTCTTCTAAAAGAGCCCCAATCTGATGAACTGTCAGGTTCCAAAGCCATAGATTGAAAGAAATATTTTTCCACAGTACCCATGATGGGTAAAAGGATAAATCTGACATTTGAGTAACAGCCTAAGAAATGAAGCAGGGAGAAGGAGTGGCCCTTCCTGCTTACTTCTAGTTCTTCAATCTTTTTTTGGAAAATTGCAGAATACCGTTTATTAAAAATCCAACGTGCAGAGTGCAGAGAGAAACTAACAAAATTTATTATTATACTCCCCACCTAATTTATTTCATTGTCTTCCTAAATAAATGTGAGTGGGTGATGCTTTAAAAGATGCAGAAGATGTTTAGCTGAAATTATCTCTATAGTAAACCTGAAACACATGCGTAGGCTTTAATGATTATATAAAGAAAGATACCAGATTTTTAACACTTTATATTGGCTATCATAACCACAGTTAAGATTTTTCTCCCTTGGTAATGAGCACTATGGCTAGTTGACACATTTAAATAAGAAAATATGGCCGGGGGCAGTGGCTCACGCCTGTAATCCCTGCACTTTGGGAGGCCGAGGCGGGTGGATCAGGAGGCCAAGAGATCGAGACCATCCTGGTCAACATGGTGAAACCCCATCTCTACTAAAAATGCAAAAAATTAGCTGGCATGGTGGTGCGTGCCTATAATCACAGCTACTCAGGAGGCTGAGGCAGGAGAATTGCCTGAACCCAGGAGGCGGAGGTTGTGGTGAGCCGAGATCGCGCCATTGCACTCCAGCCTGGGTAACGAGAGCGAAACTCCATCTCAAAAAAAAAAAAAAATTCCACAGGGCATTTTTGCTGATGTATTTTAGGTTTCTAAAACTCCTACCAAAACTGAACCGTTGTAAATTATTTTTCTGTGACTTTTGTTAGGTTTTAAAAGTAGAAAAAAAATGTAAGTTAACTATTAAGATACCTATTTCTTTAAGTGCAGATATTTAAGAAATCTTCACCCTTGAGTAGAGTAATCATCTAATATATACGGCATGTGTAACTGATGTCCTCACCACCATAGAGCTCATTTGCAATGGTCTGGTACTTCTTTTGTAGGTTTTCCTAGTACCAAATACAAACAATCTTCCAAGGAAGAAAAACACCCCTAAGTAATACATACTCACTCTCAGAGATATCTTTGCATAAGTTAGGGTAAGAAGAAAACCTTGAATTTACTATAAAATAGTTTTTAAAATGTAACACACAGGCCAAGCATGGTGGCTCACGTGAGGCCTGTAATACCAGCAGTTTGGGAGGCAAAGGCAGGTGGATCATCTTAGGTCAGAGGTTCAAGAGGAGCCTGACCAATATGGTGAAACCCTGTCTCTACTACAAATATAAAAATTAGCTAGGCATGGTGACATGCACCTGTAGTCCCCGCTACTTGGGAGGCTGAGATGGGAGAATTGTTTGAACCTGGTAAGCCAAGGTTGCAATGAGCTGAGATCAGACGTCTGCACTCCAGCCTGGGAGACAGCAAGATTTCATCTCAGAACAAAACAAAATAAACACATAGACTTTAATAAGGAAATGGTATTTTCATTCACACAAACATGCTTTGAAATCATATACTCTCTTTTTAAAGGCAATGTAATGCAGCCACATGTATTTTTTACCTTATAACATGAGATCAATCCATCAGAATATACAGACAACCCAGTTCCTGCCAAGGGACATTTACTTTGAATTTCAACATGCAGATTGCCAAATCCTGCACAGACAGCACCTGAAACTGATGTGTTCTGTCCCCTCCAGCTTCTGGACCCACGTCTCACATGGGAAAGGTGAAATTACATTGTCTTCCTTGGCTGTGGGATATTTTAAAACTTTTTCAAATGACATCTAGCATTAAAAATTACACATGCATTTTGTACCTGGAAGATGAGCTTTTAATTTTAGCATTTACTTTCTTATTGAGAGGATGTAAGGGGAAAATCAACCTGTCCATCTGTGTATCTGGACAAGCAGCTCCTTTATGTCAGAGAAACATGTGTAGTGGCAATAGCTTTTCTCAGCCTTGCACTCGTTAAGTGTATCCTTCCAGAGGGGACCCATAGAAAGCATCTTGCTTATGTGCAGGGTTTCATCTCTCCTCACTCCAAGTCTTTCTTAGTTTCTCTGTGCTTCTACACATCTGCAAGTAGTAGGTGGCAATGCTAATGGTCCTAAGAATTACAGGGAAACCAAAAATCAATAAGATGTCCTATGTAGTGACAACCAGTTGTTTTAGTATACAAAACCACCGTATTCATTTTATGGTGGGGTGGTAAAATAATTCCAGGTATATGAAAGGAAATATCACTGATAAGCAGCAATGGAAAGCTGTGTGACATTTCTCCTACCCTTGTATAGTGGCAGCAGGACTTGGGACAGGTGGAAGTGCAGGGAATGTATAGAAATGGGCAGGAGTGTGGCGGGGGTGGATCAAGAAACCCTTTGATTTCAGAAGTTTCAAAAAATATTCACGTACAGGCAGGCACGGCGGCTCATACTGTAATCCCAGGACTTTGGGAGGCCGAGGCGGGTGGATCATGAGGTCAGGAGTTTGACACTAGCTTGGCCAGCATGGTGAAACCCCATCTCTACTAAAAACACAAAAAATTAGCCAGGCATGGTTGCACCTGCCGGTAGTCCCAGCTATTTGGGAGGCTGAGGCAGGAAAATCACTTGAACCCAAGAGGCAGAGGATACAGTGAGCCAAGATTGTGCCACTGCATTCCAGCCTGGGTGACAGAGTGAGACTCTGTCTCAAAATAAAAGAAAAAGAAAATAGTCATAGGTATTAAAAAATGGCATAGACTCAAAGAGTAAGAGCAATTTAAAAAATCTGTATCTGTAATCCCAGCACTTTGGGAGGCCGAGGTGGATGGATCACGAGGTCAAGAGATCGAGACCATCCTGGTCAACATGGTGAAACCCCGTCTCTACTAAAAATACAGAAAATTAGCTGGGCGTGGTGGCGCGTGCCTGTAATCCCAGCTACTCAGGAGGCTGAGGCAGGAGAATTGCCTGAACCCAGGAGGCGGAGGTTGCAGTGAGCCGAGATCGGGCCATTGCACTCCAGCCTGGGTAACAAGAGTGAAACTCCGTCTCAAAAAAAAAAAAATCTGTATCTTCCTTAACTCCCTTTTATTGCCACGTGTACTCTTGCTTCTCCTCCTCCTTGTGTCAGCATCATCTGTTCTATCGGTGGATGAAATTGCTGGCAGATCTGAACTTAGTAGAGTGCTAAAGGCTGCAAATGGGCCTTGAACACATGTGAATACGGCTGGGCAGTGGCCCCTGCTTCACTTAACTGCCTTGCTCTTTCCACAAAAAGATGCAATTAATTCAGCAGTTATTGGTTTTTGAAGTTAGGACTCATTGCTTGTGTTGAGATTTACTGCTACCTATACATTTTTTCTACACATTATAAAGGGCAAGATATCATTTGTTTGCAACTCAACCCTGGGAATTAAAAGAAAAAATACTTTGAAGAAGTTTAATAATCAATGCATCATTTATATTCCAGCATAGATCATTGTGAGGTGGAATCAGTTCTACCTACTATTTCCATTTTCCTCTCAGTATTATCACATTCACACATTCTGATATTCTTTTCTGAGTTGTTTATTAAATGTAACTGCAGGCAATTAAATCCATAGATAGTTTATTTACCTTTGTGTTTCTATTACACTTTTCTAAGCTCAGTCCTCCTTGAATAAAGTGTGAAAATTTAAGAAAAAATTGATCCCATAATTGTTTATAAATTAAAAAAGATAATATTTTAAAACCATCAGACTTTTTAATATGAAAATGATGTTAAATAGACTTAAAAAGAAATTAACAGATATTCTAACAAAATTACCTGTTTGATATAAAGTAAGTTTTTTTAATTAAGCTTTAACTATCACATTAAGAATGTTTATAACTGTGAAACTATTTTATAAACAGTCTTTGTCAAACATCACTGAGAGACATATTAATTGGTAACCACGTTTTATACAAATGTACACATGCCCACATGTACACAGTGTTATATATACACACATATAAGCAGAAACATACACCTGTGTGCATGGACACAATGTTATTTATATGCACACATGTGAACAATTATATCGCATCAATATGTATATACTGGATTTCAGTCAGATTTTATTTCTAGTAAGACATTTTAGATTTTTAGATTTAAAAATGAAAAATTTGGTAGCTTTGATATTTTTCTTAGTGTTCTGCTTATACAGAATTAAATAAGCATCTTCTGTTTTTGTTCTGGTTAATCCAAGGTAAAAAATGTATTAATTATGTTCTATTATACAGTGATACCGTTCCTTTCTCCACTGAAGATTCACATTACCTTGTCCTTATAAAACCAGAATAATTTTCATATATTGGCACTTTAATAAGTGTTATCTTATGTCTGCCACATATTTAACCGTACTTGTTGGAATAATATAAAGAATCTATTAGAAGCTGTTAGGCACACAGTCTCTAATAAATTATTGCTTCAAAACTTTATAACAGCCCTATCTTTTATTCATAATAATTTCTATTCTCCAGAAGTTAAAAACTGTAATAACACTTTAATTACATTAAATACTAAATTACCTTCTATAAAAACAAGTTAAAGCAAAATAAATACTTTTAAAGATGTTAATTTAACTTGAATTTTATTGCATTTTCAAAATGTGTTTTACATAAAATTACAGGTCAATTGTTTCTAGTAATTTGCTTTGCATAAAATCATGATTCAAATAATTGATAAAATTAACCAGAAATCAATATGTTAGAATAATCATCAAATATTCACTGAAAAGAGAAACAATTATTTGCTTTCTATAAGTGAAAAAGAATAAAGAATTTAGTATTAAAATATCATCAATAAAATGCAACATATGTATTCAATATTCATTAAACAACTATTTACAATAGACACTATATTAGCTAATGGTAATATTGCAACAAAAGAAATAAAAATTCTTACTGCCCTCCTGTTTCTGGTGAAGAGAGATAAAATAAGATAAGATAAATTACATAGTGTATTAAAGATTGATAATTTTTAAGGAGAAAGACATAGCACAAGGAGAGTATTGGGTGGAGAGGACATGAATTGTGATTTTAACGTCAAAACATAAAAAAGGATATAAATGAACATATGTCATTAGTACTTAAAATCATGTCTGGGAAAAATATGTCTTAGAATATATATATAAACCCCTTCCTACTCACACACACAACTATACACACACATACAACTATGTATAATATGTGTGTGTGCATGTGTGTGTGTTTAGACACATAGACATTGGTTTCATTGGGGGTAAATTGGATGAGATTAGAGATATAGGGGAAAGTTTTTATTGCTTTTCCTCTGGACTTTCTTCATTTTGTTAGGCAGATAGTGTGTATTTTTAAAATAAATCAAATTTAAGTAAAATTAAATTAATAAAGATGGCCAAATAACTTTCAGTGCCTGTATTAGTTTGTTTTAATGCGGCTGATAAAGACATACCCAAAACTGGAAATAAAAACTGGTTTCATTAGATAGTTCCACATGGCCAGGAGGCCTCAGAATCATGACAGGAGGTGAAAGGCACTTCTTACATGCTGGTGGCAAGAGAAAATGAGGAAGCAAAAGCAGAAACCACTGGTAAACCCATTATATCTCCTGAGACTTATTCAATATCATGAGAGTAGCATGGGAAAGATCTGCCTCCATGATTCAGTTTCCTCCCTCTGGGTCTCCCCACAACACCTGGGAATTCTGGGAGATTTGGGTTGGGACACAGCCAAACCATATCAGTGCCTTACAACCCAACATTATGAGCATTATCGTTTAAGCTGTATTTCAGGTTTAACTGTGTAAATATTCTCTTTCATCATGCGTTTGTATTTTAAAGAATACTTAATATCAAATTGTCATTTCAGTCTTTCTAATTATCTAAAGGCACAAGTACGTTACTCTGATGCTCCACCTCTTTGGTTATTGCAGCAATTGCTAAAGTATAGTCCCCAAATGCATTACTTGTATGTTGCTATAAGGCAAAATAGTGCAAAATGTAGCAAACTGAACATGCATGCATTTGTTTTCACATAGTCTCTATGGGTCAGGATTTGGGAAATGGCTTAGCTGGATGGCTCTGCCTCAGCATCTCTTTGCTGACTGGTTAGAAAGAATAAAAGAAGAGGGACAGGTACAACCATAACAAAGATGGAGAGACCCACAGTATCTCTAGCCAGAATAAGTACTGAAAGTCTCTCTCTCCTACCAGTCAGTAAAGACTAAAGAAAGACTTCTTTAAATGCTAAGAAAGCCATGCAGAACCTCAAGGAAGACACAACATAAAAATAAAGGTAACATAACAGTACCAAAATAGCAAAACGAAGCACCAGTAACCAACCCTGAAGAAATGAGAATTTATGAACTGCCTGACAAAAAAATTGGAATTATCATCTTAACCTGAGTGACTTACAAGATAACCCAAATAGGTAATTGAAGAGAACCAGAAAAATAAGATATGAACAAAATGAGCAGTTCAACAAAGAGGTGAAAATTATAAATATGAAACAAAGAAAAAATCTGAAGAAAACAATGATTACACTGAAAAATTCAAAGGAGAATTTGAACAGCAGTCTCAACCAAACAGAAAATAGAATCAGTAAAATATAAGACAGATCATTTAAAATTATCCAGTCCGAAAGACAAAACAAATACGCAATTTTCAAAAGTAAAGAAAGTCTATAAAACTTAAGGGAAACCATCAAGTGAATCAATATATGTATCATAGAAGTTTCAGAAGAAACAGAGAATGATAATTGAAAAGGAAGCTTATTTAGGGAAATAATGACAAAAACTTTCCAAATATGGAGAGGGAAATAATGTCTGGATACACGAAGCCCTATGAATTAAACACAGGTTGAACATTTAATGATTCTCACTAAGACACTTCAAATTGTCAAAAGTCATAGATAAGAAGTAATACTGAAAGCAGCAGGAGGAAGGCAGTTTATTATATTCAAGCTATCCCTACAAGAATATCAGCATCCTTCTGAAGGCCAAGAAAAAGTAAACTGATATAGCCAAACTTATGCAAGTAAAAAGCTGCCAACCAAAAATGCTATACTCAGAAAAACTGTCCTTCATAAATGAAGGCAAGTTAAAGACTTTCCCAGGTAAACAAAAACTGAGAGAAATCATCACGACCTTATGGTATATACCTTACAAGAAATGCTAAAGGGAGTTCTTCAAGTTGAAATGAAAGATCACTAATTAGCATCAGGAAAGCATATAAAATTTACAAAACTTACTGGTAAAGGTAAGTGTATAGTCAAATTCAGAATATTTTAATATTGTAATAATGGTGAAAAAATCTAACTCTACTATAAAATTTAAAAGACAAAATATTTTTAAAATAGTTATAAGCAAAGAAAGACAAATACTGCATGATTTCACTTATATATGGGATGTAAAAAATTCAAACTTGTAGATGCAGAGAGTAGAACAGGGGTTACTTGAGCTGGGTGAAAAGTGAAAATGAGGAGATATTTGTCAGATGGTATAAAGTTTCTGTTAGACAGAAAGAGAAAGTACTGGAGATTTATTGTATAGCATGGTGACTATAAGTAAAAATAATGTATTATATATTTGAAAATTTCTAATAGAGTAGAGTTAAAATTACTGAATCACAAAAATGGTAAGGATATGAGGTGACAAATACCTGAATTAGCTTCATTTAATTATTTCACAATGAAGCCAGTTCTGTGTGGGAAATGTGGGAGGGGAGAAGAAAAGGCACACACAATACCTTTAAGGGTAAACAAGCTTTATCCCACATAAATGGCAATTCAAATATAATAAGCTAATGATGTAATAAGCAAATTAATCTAATAAGCAAATTGCAATGGGAAGAGGAGAAGGGAAAATATGTGTATCCACTCCACAGACATTCATCAGACTGTGGAGGAGTCACCACCAGACTGGGAAGCAACGGCCTGGGCTCCAGAGTCGGCCACCCATCCACGCACAGACGAGGAGAGCTTCAGCGCAGCCTGGGACCCCAGCTCGTTTTGTGACAAGTTGTTTGTCATGAGACCCAGTCACGAGGGCCCTTTGCAACTGGGCTCAAGAAACACAAAAAGGTCGACTTGTTTTTGCAATTGTTTCTTGTTTTTCAATAACTAACATATAGGAATAGACTGAAATAGAAATTTCTCTGAAACAGCCCTGGATAAACACTTCAAGGGGCTCACACAACCTGTTCTAGGACTCGGTGACCATCATTTATGTCCCTGTTTAATTGAGTTCCAATTTAATATTTAACTTTTCCTAAACACATCCAAATATCTAGAGGCCATGTTGTACACCATGAATATATAGATTTTTAATTCATCAATTTAAAAAGTTTTGAAAATACAGATAAATGTACTGAAAACAACAATACTAACAATAATTTGTTAATGAATACAAAATACAAAAAAGACATAAATAGTAACATCAACAACATAAAATATGGATTTGAATGAAAAGCAAAATTTAATGTTATTTTTGTGTGAGCAAATTTAAGTTTTTATCTGCCACAAAACAGACTGCTTTGACTACAGCAGTAGTACATGACTATTTCATGTAGCCCTACTTGTAACTATGAAGAAAAATCAAAACTTGTAGTAGGTATAAAAAAATAGAAAAGCATCAAAGCATACCACTACAAAAATTATCAAACTGTGAAATAAAATGTAAAGAGAGAAAAGAATAAATTAATTATGAAACAGTCCAAGAAGCTTAATAATATGGCAATAGTAAGTTCTTATCTATTAATAATTACTTTAAATATGTTACTTAATGTTTTAATCCAAATAGAGTGACTGAATTTGAATAAATAATATCCAACTATATGCTGCCTAAAAGAAGCTCACTATGTTTTTAAGAACGCAAGTAGGTTGAAAGTAAAGAGATAAAAAAAGATATTTTATGCAAGTGGTTAAAAAAAAGAGTAGTGGTGTCTATATTTTTATCATACAAGATAGACATTAGGCAAAAACTGAAACATGAAAGAATATCATATTATAATGATAAAGGAGTCAATTCATCAAAACTATATAACATTTATAAATATATATGTACCCAACATTGTAGTATCTACATATAGCATTAACAGAACTGAAGGGAAAACTAGAAAACAATATATTAACTGCGGGGATCTTGAATGTACTGCTTTCCAAAATAGATATGTTATCCAGACATCAAATCAATAAGGAAGCACTGTATTTGACCAACGTTATGGACCAAATGGACCTAAAAGACGTGCAGACTATTTCATACCACAGCAGCAGAATACACATTCTTCTCAGCTTTACACAAAACCAGCTCCAGGATAGATGAGACGTTAGGCCATGAAACAACTCTTAAACAATCCAAGAAGATTGCAATCATATTTGGTGACTTTTCTGACCACTGTATTATAAAACTAAAATCAGTGAGAGCAGGGAAATTATACAGCTAACAAATATGTGGAAATTAAACAACCTACTCCTGAACGATTTATGGGGGAAATAATCAATCCAAAGAGAAATCAAAAATATATTACAATAAATGAAAATGGAAACAGAACACACCAAAATATGTAAGATGGATTAAAAGTAGTTCTCAGAGGGAAGTTTACAGAAATAAAGACCTATATGAAAAAAAATTATTTCAAATAATCAACCTAACATTATACCTCATTGAACTAGGAAAAGAAGAAAAAACCAAGCCCAAATTTACTAGAAGAAATAAAATAATAAATGTTAGATAATAAATTAAATAGAGGATAGAAAGACAATAACAAAAAATCAAAAAAACTGAAATTTTGTTACAAAAGGATAAACAAAAGTGATATAAACCTATATTAAGTAGAAAAGAGAAGATTCAAAATTATAAATGAAAGAGGTGACATTATAACACATCACAGAAGTACACAGAGGTGACATTATAATTGATATCACAGAACTACAAAAGGGAATACTCTAAAAATTATATACCAAAACTATGGATAACCTACCAAGATGATTCATAAATAAATAGAAAATTGCCGGGCATGGTGGCTCACGCCTGTAATCCCAGCACTTTGGGAGGCCGAGGCGGGCGGATCACAAGGTCAAGAAATCGAGACCATCCTGGCCATGGTGAAACCCCATCTCTACTAAAAATACAAAAATTAGCTGCACGTGGTGGCGCACACCTGTGGTCCCAGCTACTCGGGAGGCTGAGGCTTCATCGCTTGAACCCAGGCGGAGGTTGCAGTGAGCCAAGATTGCGCCACTGCACTCCAGCCTGGCGACAGAGTAAGACTCCGTCTCAAAAAAAAAAAATAGATAGATGATAGATAGATAGATAGATAGATAGATAGATAGATAGATAGATAGATAGATAGATAGATAGAAAATCTGCAAAGGTCGATACAAATAAGGGAAATGTATCAGCATTCAACCTCCTTGCAAAGAAAACCATAAATAGGTGTAGTCACTAGTAAATTCTACAAAACATTTAAAGAAACAGTAAATAAACATTACCCTCATGTCCTATGTGGATAACATTACCACAAAATAAATGTACCAGCCAATATCTGTAATCAAAATAGATGCAAAAGTTCCTAACAAAACACTGGAAAATTAAATTCAATAGCCCATTCAAGGGGTCATACACCACAGTGAGATGAGATTTATCCCTGGGATGCAAGGATGTTTTAACATATGCAAATCAATAAATCTGATATACCCCACTAACAAAATAAAATATAAAATTTATAGGATCATCTCAATAGATGAAGAAAAAGCATCTGACAAAATTTAATATATTTTCCTGATAAAAGCTCTTGACAATTTATATGTGGAAGGAATGTACCTCAACATAATAAAGGTCATATATGACAAGCCCACAGCTAATGTACACAATGATGAATAGCTGGAAGGTTCTTTTTTTAAATTTAAGAACAAGACAAGTTGCCTACCCTCACCAAACCTATTTAATATAGTACTGAAAATTCCTGGCCGGATCAATTAATAAAGCTAAAGAATAAAATGCACTTAAATTAGAAAGTAAGAAATGAAAATTTATGTTTTCAGATGATATGATCTTATACAGAGAAAAACCTAAAGTATCCACACACACAGAGAGACATGTATACACACGTAGGAAGAGAAAAACAGGCCAGGTATGGTGGCTCACTTTTGTAATCCCAGCATTTTGGGAGACCAAGGTCGATGGATCACTTGAACACAGGAGTTCAAGAACAGCCTGGGCAACATGGCAAGACTCGGCCTTTACCTAAAATAGGAAAAATTAGCCAGATGTGGTGGCACACACCTGTAGTCCCAGCTTCTCAGAAGGCTAAGGTGGGAGGATCACCTGAGTCTGGAAAGTCAAGAGTGCAGTGAGCTATGATTGCACCATTGCACTCCACCCTGGGCAAAAAGAGTGAGACCTTGTCTTGGGAGAAAAAAAAAAGGTAAAAAACAAATATGGTAAATCCAAAAGTAAAAAACAAATTTGCTAAATACACAGGTTATATACTAAAAAATACAAGAATCAGTTGTGTTTCTATACACTAGCAGCAAATTATCTGATAATGAAATTCATAAAAAATCTCATTGTCAGTGTCTTTAAAAAGAATTAAATACTTGGGAAAAAAATAACCAATGAGGTGAAAGAGCTATACACTAAAAACTATAAAATATTGATGAAGGAAATTGAAAAAACACAAACTAATGGAAAGATAGCTTGTGTTCCTAGATTGGAGTAATTAATATTTTTAAATATTCATACTACCCAAACTGATTACAAGTTCAAAGCTATCTCTACGAAAATTCCAATGGCATTTTTTTTTTTTTGGTTTACAGACAGAAAAAAAAAATCTAAAATTTGTTTGGAATCACAAAAGACCACAAATAGCCAAAGCAATCTTAAACAAGAATAACGCAGCTGGAGACATCATGTGCCCTGATATCAAATTATATTACCAATCTTCAGTAATAAAAGCAGTATGATACTGTAATAAAAATAGACACATAGACAAATATACAGAAAGGAAAATGAACTCAAACAAAACCTGCCAACTAATCATCAACAAACATGCCAAGAAGACACAATGGGGAAAAGAGTCTCTTCAGTACATGGGATTGAGAAAGCTGAACATCTTACGCAGAAGAATTAAACTGTGCCTATGTGTCAGACCACACAAAATCGATGAAGGACTTTAATGTAATACCTGAACCTTAGGTATTAAAATGTCTTAAAAGAAGACATTTTAAAAAAATTCTTGACAGAGATCTTGGGTCTTGACAACGATTCTTTTTTTCGTTCTTTTTTTTTTTTTTTTGATATGGCATAAAAGTACAGGCAGACAAAGCAAAAGAAAGAAGTGGGACTACATCAAACACAAAAGCTTCAGCACAAAGGAAACAATCTCCAAAATGAAAAGACAACCTATGGAATGGGAGAAAATGTTTGCAAACCATGTATTCTTTTAAAAAATAAATATTTTCATATGTTTTGGGGGAGCAGGTGGTATTTGGTTAAATGCATACTTTTTTTAGTGGTGATTTGTGAGATTTTGAGGTACCCATCACCTGAGCAATATACACTGAACTCAATTTGCAGTCTTTTATCCTTTACCCCTTCCCATCCTTTCCCCACAAATCTCCAAAGTCCATTGCGTCATTCTTATGCCTTTGCATCCTCATAGTTTGGCTTCCACTTATGAGTGAGAACACAAAATGTTTGATTTTTCCATTCCTGAATACCTTCACTTAGAATAATGGTCTCCAATCTCATCCAGGTTGCTGCAAATGCCATTAATTCATTCATTTTTATGACTGAGTAGTATTCCATCCTCTGTGTGTGTGTATCTCAGTTTCTTTATCCCCTTGTTTGTTAACTAATGGGAATTTGGGCTGGTTTCACATTGCACACATGTATTCAATAAGGGGTTAATATCCAAAATATGTAAGAAAATCAAACACCCCAATAGGAAAAAGCATTAAAATTAAAATTGGGCAAATAATCAAAATAGATATGTCTGCAAAGAAGACATACAAATGTTCAACAGGTATAAAAATGGTATTAATATAATAATTAATTATCAGGGACATGCAAGGATATATCACTTCATTTTTGTTAAGACAGTCATTATATAAAAAATATGTTTTTGTGCAAACATTGAACATAAGGAATATATACACTGAAGGTGGAAATATAAATTGATTGGGTCATTATGAAAAGAGTGTAGAGGCTGCTAAAAAAATAAAAAAATAAGCCTACCACGTGACCCAGCAACCCCACTTTTGGGTAATTATGCAAAGGAATCAAAATCAGGATTTTGAAGAGACACCTTCACTACCATGTTTATTGCAGAAGTATGAGCAATAGCCAAGATTTGGAAGCAACAGAAGCACACTTCGATCAATGAACAGAGGGAGAAAAAGTGGAATAGACAATGAAATATTCTTAAAAAAGAAGGAAATTCTGCCATTTGTAACAGCATGCAAGAATCTGGAACACATCATGGTAAATGAAATAAAGCAGCTTAAATTTTAAGCACTTAAAATAAAATTTTAAGTGCTTAAAAAACCAGCTGAAAATTTTAAATTTTCAATTAAAATTTTAAAAAGCCAGATTTTCATTTAAAATTTAGGTAAAATTTTAAATGCTTAAAATTTCTGAGCACGTAGATGTTGTGTGCTTTTATCACATATGCACAAGTAATAACGCTAAGGACAAAAGTAACAATAGGTGTGGGAGGAATCTTCAACAGGTGGCGAAATGTCTGCTGCCTTGATGGTGGTAATGGTGGTAATGGTTTCATGGACAGATACATATCTCCAAAATCATCCAGTTCAGTGCATTGCATAGATACAATTTTTTGCAAGTTAGTCACACCATAATAAGCAATTTTAAGAAGAAATTAAAAACAAAGATAAAATAAATAATAAATATGAAGCCAACCTGAACTTAACTAGTTCCAGTTCTTTTTTGCAATTTCAAAAAACACATTCGAGGTAATCAAACATTGGTTATTTTTATGTGTTTCTTCTTCATGTTTATCTTTTAACAAAACTTTCAGCCATAGTAACAGGAAACATATACGTGTGTGTGTGTGTGTGTGTGTGTGTGCATGTGCGTGTATGTGTATTACCTGGTGTAAAACCCAAACTCCTGTGGAGGGAAGCAGTGTGGTGAAGTGTCAAAGTGTGTGGTCTCCGTATTTGCCCAACTTAGGATTCACTCCTGAGTCCGCTACTTCCGGCACATGGCCTAATTTTCAGAAACTTCAGTTTGCCCATGAATTCAATAGGGTCTCAGAGGGTTGCATTACAACTGCATGAGACGGCACATGGGGAACACTTAGCTCAGGGATTAAGTCCTTATGAATCTTTTAAATCATTATTCCTCTGTGCAGAAGGTAAGCACTCATTATCTTAGCGTATCTTTTATGAAAAAGATTTAGAAATTTGGAATAAATATCTGGTTTCTTAAGAAATATCATGTAACATTTGAAAACAGAAAGAAAGAAATTTCCAGTATCAGCATCGATTCATAGGACACTGGAACGTCACAGTTTTGCCTCAGGAAATAATGAATTAGAGGAGAAGGAGCAGATTTTAGTGCAGATTGTTACTATGATTTTTAACATGTCTCGATTCTATTTTGTGACTAGCTAGGGACTTTTATTCAGTGTCAGCCCTTATCTCTCCACCCTGCCACAATCTAAGACCCCCTCCCTACCGCCCCAGTAAACTATCTTCATAGGCTTATTTTGAAATTGAAGCTGTCATTTGTTTTCTCCCTCTCTACTTCTGTGACAGATTCTTAATGATTATCTCCATGTTTTCTATTCTTAGGATAACTCCAGAAGGAAACTACACTGATTACATCAGGTGATGAATACATCCAGGTTGCATATATGTTAACCACATTTTCACTCACCTACTAAAGTTTATATTGCCACGTACATAATGTTCATATAATCATACGTCATGAATAATCGGATTATATTTAACCTACGCAGACCCGTAAGTGGGAAGTTAATTCCCATTAATTAGAAGCTTGAAGATAGCAAGGCTTTATGTATAAGTCATGGTTTATATAAGTGTGTTGTCCTTTGTTAAAACAGTTTTAGAAATGGAGAGTTATAACATCATTGAGTTACCTAGTAAGCATAGAGGCATGATATCTGCTGACTGTGTTCATGATATTTAAACATCGAGGGTAGTGCTGAGAACTGGGGATTTATATGGCACTTTCCACAAGAAGCTTTTTGCGCTCCTCCCGTACGTGTTTCCTCGCCCTGTATAAATGCGTGGCTGGCAACATCTGGAAGCCTCTACTTCATCACTGTATTGTTGTCTTCAGTTTCTTGAAGTAATGGAGCGTTTAGCATTTTTTCTCACTGAAATTTACTAGCATGTTACCTTGTTGGACAGAATCATTGAGTCAAAGACTTCCAGAGCAGATACTTTGAAAAGCAAAGTATTATGTTGCCCATTTGTCTTCTGTCTGCAGTGACATTTTCCGACTAATTGCATTATATCAATCTGAGGAATCTCACTCACATGCTTCAGTCCATTTACCTAATGTTTGGAGCCAGTTTATGTAGTTTCGTGTCAAATAACTCACATAATTTATATGCTTAATTTCCTTTTAATTAAAAAACAATTGAAAAGTTTCTAGTTGGGGTGATATTTAAAATGTGAAACCCCAAAGGGGATGCTAGATAAGGATAATAAAATGGATACAAAATTTTTAGGAACAGATACAATGGAAAGCAAGAGTTCATAATTTGAGCTGGCAACTAAATTAACAGTCAACCTATAAATTATAACCGAAATAGAGTTCTGTGTAAGTAGTAATCGTGTAAGTTACTAAGTATACAGATTATGTTAAATTATGTATAATTATGTGATAAACTTTTCAAACATTTCAGTAAGAATCCTGTTAAATGTCTGACTATTATAGAATTGTTCATCCTTGTGTTAAGGCTAGAATTTGATCAAATGATCCACAAAGCCCAGTCACATCCTGTTTCACGTCATCCTTTCCTGCCCTTTCCTGAAGTCCTTGAAGTGAACCTCTGAACCCACGATGCTACCTAAACCCTGTTTTTTGGGGGTTTTTTTTAGAAGGAGTCTTACTCCGTCACCCAGGCTGGAGTGCAGTGGTACTATCTCAGCTCACTGTACCTTCCACCTCTCAGGTTCAAAGGATTCTCCTGCCTTACATTCCTAAGTAGCTGGGATTACAGGCATGTGATAAAATGCCCAGATAATTTTTGTATTTTTGGTAGAGACAGTGTTTCAGCATGTCGGCCAAGCTGATCTCGAACTACTGACCTCAGGTGATCCTCATGCCTCGGCCTCGCCAAGTGCTGGGATTACAGGCATAAGCCACCACAGCCGGCTTGCTACCTGAAGTGTTGACTCTTCATTATTAGGTCTTTTCTTAGCCCTAATAAATTCAGTCGTTTTCTCCACCTGCGTCCATGGATGTTTCTGAAGAATCTGGTCATCCTGAACACTTGCGTGTGTGTGAAGGCTTTTCTCGTTCAGCTTTTATCACACTGCAGTACTATTCTGCTGTTGCTGTTGTGTTCAGTTCCATCAGTAATTACTGAGTTGTTCTGTCAGATTTCAGCAGCGCAAAACTGAAGACTGGACGATGTGTGCCTTGAAGAATTCTCATTCTATCATAAGAACACTCAGGAGAGTAGATTCAGTAAATATTTGTTGAGGGAATTAACCGGTAAAAATGAAGAATGAGCAAAGATAGATGAATGTCAAAGGATCTGAAAATAAAAAGGATAGCCAACAAGTAAAGACATCTCTCACCTTGAAAATCAAGCTGACTTACCACACTAGTGTGCCCTAGTTAGAGATTTGAGACAGAGAGAAAGCGTTTCCTTTAAGGACAGATGGTACTATTTTATTAATTTGTTTCATTTTAAGGAGTAAACTGCCATTTCAACAGTGGAAACAGTTGATACTTTATTTAGTTAGAAACTACAAAAATTCACCATTACACATACTGTTCACACACTGTTCTTACTCAAAACATGATCTGATAATAATAATTAACAATAGAAATACAGGATTTATAACACGGCTTTTTCTACTTTCTTGCAACAAATATGTTTATCTGTACCCATCTGTTCTTATATCTATTCAACATAATGGGACACATCCAGATGTATCTCTAGGTCCCATTCTCTTCCTCATTCTTAAAAATCCTGCGCTGTGACCCTTTTTCTCCAGAGTATGTAGCCTCTCCAACTAACTCTTCTCTACTCTATTGTAGACCTTTTGCAGCTGCTCAAGCTACTTATCTCTTTTTGGGGGTTAAAAATTCTTTTTGTTGTTTTCTCTGATTGATTTTTTTTCTGTCATACTCTATTAATATGAAATTCTAACACCGAAGACAGTGCACTTACATAATTCAAATATGACTATTTATTGTGATCATTTCCACTTAACAGTATTATTTATTTAGCTTAGAGGTATAGGGAAGACTTTCAAGAATAACAAAGCATTACAGAATTTAAATATTGGCTAAATTATTTTATCTTAAGTCAAAAGTGATCGTTAATTTATGCGAGTCGAAAATCAGACTCTTCACAGCTGAAAGAAACAAAAGCCAAGGTAATCACAAATTATATATATACACACAGATAAGTCAAGGTGATTAGGCCATCTGAGTTGGTTCTAGTACTCTGGTGCCCAGCATTAATTTGCAAGTTGCTTATCTCTTTAAAAATTCATCCCATGACCCACATTCCTTCACCCAGTCCTGCCTTCCCTGTATACTTCCATCTAAACTTCCTGAAAGTTGTGCACATTGGTATTTTGATGGCCCTGACCTGAATGTCTCAATGCTGGATGACTCCACCACTTCCCTGAGCACATTCTTGCCAGGCAGGCCCCTGATCTATTGCCAAATGCGCTGGAACTCACTGGCAGTATTATCTATTGCCTTAGTATTACTTGCACGTACGGCCCACTCCATCCTTCCTGAAGCGCTTATTTTCCTTCGTTTCTGGGGCACATCTCAGTGGCCTACTTCTTCCGGTCTGGAAGTTGCATTTCCCTTCTTTGGTTGCTTCTTCTCTTCTGGCACCGTATTGGCTTTGGATTCTCACTCCTGAGCAGGTGGAGGATCCTGAGAGTATCCTTTGATAAAAGTATCTCCATGGCTTCCATTGTCATTCTCCTGCCAAGAATTCCTGAATGCTTATTCCAACCCTAACATCTGTTCCGACCTCAAACCAGTGCATTCAACTCTCAACTCAACATCTCCATGTAGATGTAACACGGAAACTTCAAATTTCAAGGTGCCCAAACCCCAAATCACCACTGCAACACACACACCATCCGAAGGCTCCTTTTCCAGTGCTGTCGTATTACCCTGCTGCTCAGTCATGATTCTCTCCATTCCTTCACCCCTCATCTTCACCAGTGCACAGGTTTTCCCACATCTTCCTCACATTTGGTTTCTTCTCTCATGCCACATTCACATCCTGTGTTCTCTTACCTCAGTGACGACCATAGTTGCTGATTAACTGATCTCCATTCACTTTTACATCACCTTCCCTACTGTGCCCCTTCCTGAACCCTCAAAGAAATATAACTTAAGTCGTAAAATCCTACTGTGTTTACTCTAACTAGCTTTGCATGCCTTTCTGTGACCTTGAGCTACAAGAGCAGACCCCAGTCTGCCTCCTCGGGCTCACCTTGGACATTTCATCCTATCAGTGTCCTATTCTGCACGTATTTTTCAGTTTATCAAACATGCTCTGCTTTTTCCAACCTGAGGACTCTTGTAAACACTGGGTGGAACTCACCTTATCTCCTTCTCTCTCTTTTCTGTCATGCTTCAACCCTCATCTCCAAAATCAACTTGGCAGAGAAGCTAGGATTCATCTCCCCCTCTGGTATGTGTTTCCACTGTATGAAATATGATTTATTTGAGGGTCTAGGAGCACACACCCTCTCTTGTTTCAGAATGTCTTATCAGGTCTACTATAAGTAGAAATCATCCCACCCTATTGGTTTCTGCATCCCCATTGGCTAGAAGATTGCCTTGATTGTAGTAAATACTGAATACATGTTTTGAGTGAAGCAAAATTGATTAGTATGCATTGAATATAATTAGCTAAAATATAACATATTCACCCTCAGTATTGCTTTTTTGCATAATTAGTCATATTTCCCAGTAAGTTCATGTCCCTGCAGAAGTCAAATCAGAGTTAGAATAAGATTTCTCTGAAATTATTTCAAATTCAGGAGAAATGCAAAGTTCACATTAATCGATTAAATAAAAATAGAAAATCATTCTCAAAATTGAACAAGCTATTACATTTATTGATTTAGGGTTTGAAAAGACTCAAATATAAAAGTTGGGGAAAGAACATATACTCTGTATGCGTATATATGACAATTGACGATGCTTTGAACTATTTTTACCAGTTCAGTAAACTTATGTGAAGGTGTAAGATTGAGGTGGGCAGAGAGAGAAACCACAGGAGGAAACTCCTGTTGAATGTGATGGTGAGAAAAGGTGATGGTGGTAAGAAGATGGAGCAGGGGTGAGAAGGAGAATTTTGTCTTTGTGGAAGTGTAAGAAAATGAATTCAATTAAACAGAAGTTACACATTTCAGTCTATTGAGAAATGAGGCTGGTGAGATGAGAAATCTCTGATGGAAAACTTAGAATAAATGCGGGGTGGGGGCGGGGTCTGGAGTTTAACAGGAGAGCCTGGGAGTGCTTATGGCTGCTCAGACAAGCAATGCCATGTGAAAGAGGCGATTATAAAAGCCACTCGTAGCTATTAACCGAATTGGATGGGAGACAAACTGGAAGTAGAAAGTCCAGCTGGTGTTATACAGCCTTTCAATAAGGGAAAAAAACAAGAGTCTGTAATTATAGATACTTCAGTTAAACTAAAGAAAAAGGACCCTAAGAATGATGTGATTGAATTTTGGAATAAGTTTTCAAGAGAAACTCTGACATCTAGGTCCCCAGGGACCTGCCTGGAAGCAGACACTTGTGTTACATGATTTTCTGGGAGCTCTTTGAGTCCTGTGATTGGCAACATGTCCAATAAACCACAGCTGCCAAGGTAATTTGACAGAGTTTTCTGGTCATCTCCAATTTATAGGATTCTGGAATGTCCCCAAAACACTAGCTGGGCAGCCCCTGAATGAGTAGGGCTTGGCCACATCTGCCTTGTAATAGCTACAGAAATATGCCCAAGAAGCATTCCTGGTCATGGTCAATGAAGCTAATAACAGTTCTGTGTAGATAGTGTGTAGGAAGCACTTATTTTTCCATTTCTCTTGAAATTCATTGCATCCAAAGAAGGCAGAAATTAGATAGAGATTTAGCCTGTTATATGCACTCTCCAATAACAGCTTATATTCATAACAATGTACTCTGGAGAGAAGACACTACAATCTCTAAAGAAGCACCAAATTTGTTGTGTTTTTATGCCCTTAATGGTCTGAAGAAGCATTTCCAAACACAAGGGGGAAAATAGATTATAGAATTAGCAATATCAGTCTGTTTTCTTATTAACCACAATAGCTTTATATTAAAATCATCTGTCTTTTGCTTTGTTAAAACCCAAAAATAATGTATCCATAATGCTATCTTCTCAGTTTTCTGAAGGCATCATTTGAATCCTACTTATTTGTGAAATTTGTGTAATGCTTCCTTGGTTGACTTTCAAAATACATAATATAGTGAAAAAAGTAAAACCATAAGACTTAAATTCAGTGACTTTAGGAAGAAATTAAGCATCTTCATCGCAGACAGGGCAGCATCCTCAGAGTCTCTTCCTGGTGTACTTTGTGGCCTCAGTGCACCTGCCACCCCTGTCATCAGCTTGCAGGACACAGGCACGCTCTGATTTCCATCATATTCTCTGACAAGGTAGGAGAGCTGAGCATCTGGGCAATGCCTCTGACATATTTCCATCCCCACAGCAAAATTCACTGAACTGCATGAACGTTGTTTTGAATGCATTATTAAACTCCTTGTCCCCCAATGTAACGTGTGTCTGAAATAAGTTTTAAAGCTCACACACTGTTATTATCCTTAGTTTATGTTCCATTCTCCCTTCCCCAATGCTGTGTTAGCACTTGATCTTTGCTCTAGTGCTGCCTCCGTTTTAAGAGTAAAATAAAGATAATTATTGGAGAAACATTCCAGTCGTTCCCGAACCTTGTCTGTGCACCAGTCAAAAAGCCATTTTTCTTCCTTATCTGATTAGAGTCCAAGAGGCCCTAATAGAGGGCTTCATCCTTTAATGATTTTCTACTCATTCCATCAACTTGTATCTAGCAGGACATATGTGGTGCTTTTATTACAAACACCATCCAACATTGTAATACAAATTAGTATTTTTCAAATTTGTCAAATTTGTATTAGCTCCAGATTCAAGGGCCCCTTCCCTAAACCTCTTCCTTTGCTACCCAAGCCCCACGAATTTCAGAGGAGGAATGATGACGTCAGAGAGGAAACAGAAGGTTTCCAGATGCTCTTCACCCATTTCTGCAGCTAGAAGTAAGCTTCTGAGCCTCAGAGAGGGCCTTAGGACTTTTTATTTTATTTTATTTTATTTTATTTTATTTTATTTTATTTATTTATTTATTTATTTTTGAGGCGGAGTTTCAATCTTGTTACCCATGCTGGAGTGCAATGGCACGATCTCGGCTCACCGCAACCTCCGCCCCCTGGGTTCAGGCAATTCTCCTGCCTCAGCCTCCCGAGTAGCTGGGATTACAGGCATGTGCCACCATGCCCAGCTAATTTTTTGTATTTTTTTTAGTAGAGACGGGGTTTCACCACGTTGACCTGAATGGTCTCGATCTCTTGACCTCGTGATCCACCCGCCTCGGCCTCCCAAAGTGCTGGGATTACAGGCTTGAGCCACTGCACCCGGCCTAGGACTTTTTCTTTCATATCACGAAAAGGCACCCACCTCCCAATGGTTGAAATACCTGGGGAGAGGGACCACGCTGTGTGGGAACATTCCTCCTTCTGTGACAAAGCTCTCTGATATTTTCCCACTGCTGTCTCAGGCACATGGATTGTGTTCCACCTTTTTCTGCAGAGCTTGCTCTCGGCACCCCTGAGCTCATCTCTCCTGTAGACTTTTTCTGGGTTCTCACTGATGACTGCAGCTCAGACCGGCGTTTCCTAGCAAGGATGCTCACACGAACCACCCTAAGAGATGTAAAAGTTACAGATTTCAATGAAAGAAAGTGCCCCGACACTGACCGGCTTTCAAGGATTCATCAGCTCCAAGCAGGGACGAGGTTGAGAGGATAAGGGTCTCAGTCTGTCTTATCCACTAATCTTAGCGGCAGCCTGATCCAGTCGCCAAAAATCCTATCACGATCCACCTCAAGCGTCTCCAGGACATTGCTTCAGTTCTCTCCAGCCCAGGGCACTTGCTCAGTAGAACTCGCCGAAGACCTTCTCAGCTGCTGCCCTCATTTCACCCACTATGTGGAAAAGAAAGGCAAGCCTCCTGCAGCAGCTAAGGAGACCATTGTTCTTTGCCAGGGCTTGAGAGCAAGATAGATGCATGAGTGATATTTCTCTTAGGGAAGATGTGTAATGATGTTGCCTCCACAGGTGATATTGAGAAGTCCAAATGGTTCATCCTCACTTAGAGATCCTGTTTCAAATGATAGCTAAGAATCTAGGATTATCCCTAATGCCTGTGAGCCAATTTGGTGCCTTTGGAAGGTATATTAATAATATCTTTGAAACCTCTGGCCTGCTAGTAAGTGATTGCTTCACCAGAGTTATTTCATGTTGCTGGAATAGGCCCTGCAGAGCAATTAAACAAACAAAAAAAAGACAGAATGTTTTTTTGAGCAGTGTTCTTAAAAGCATGTTCCAGGGATCAAAGGAGAGAGAGGCAACTGTGAGTGCTGTAGTCACAAAAGCATTTTGCTCAGGTTAGGAGTTTTTTACATGGGGGCACTGGATGCCTGAAGGCCCAGGGCATGTGTGTGCACCAAGAATTTGCCAGCAAAGTTTGTGCTTATATTCTCACAGAATGATGACCAGAAATTCACCAGATTCCCATTGGGAAAATATATCCATAGTTATTTACCGCATAAAATATTCAGTAAAAACTTGCTGAAATCTTCTCATTTCCTTTCATGACAAATGGGATGTTGGGAAGATTTCTTGGTGAATCTAAGACTCGGTTTTCTCATATCTCCTACAATTGTTATGCCAATTAAATCTGGTAGTGACTGTTATGTGCTCAGTATCTAGTCTCGCTCATGGTCATTCACGCATAAACACAGGTTTATAGTGATTGTGATGTATTCATTATTCTCACAGGGTTCCATAAAGTCCTGACACACATTTAGGGCTTTGACCCCCAATGACTCCAATTTGAGAGTCAGACTTTAGGGTCAAATTCCTATGGATTCATTTCATCCTCGTAGAAAGAAGAAACTATGAACACATCAAGGTACATTTCTGGTCCCAGCAAATTACTACTCTCCCCACCAAAAAGAAATCAATCAGCCAGGGATGGTGGCTCACACCTGTAATCCCAGCACTTTGGGAGGCTAAGGTGGGTGGATAACCTGAGGTCAGGAGTTCAAGACCAGCTTGGCCAACACGGTAAAACTTCTTCTCCACTAAAAATACGAAAATTAGCTGGGTGTGGTAGCAGTCGCCTGTAATACCAGCTACTTGGACACTGAGGCAGGAGAATTTCTTGAACCCAGGAGGGTAGGTTGCAGTGAGCTGAGATTGCACTACTGCACTCCAGCCTGGCGACAGAGCAAAACTCTGCCTCAAAAAAAAAAATAAAAATAAATAAATCAATAAATGATTGTTGTTTCTAGAGGACAAGAATCCCTGAAATATTCTCAGGAAGAAGGTCATTTGCCTGGACCTCATAGCACAGAGTGATGATGAGAGAATTGTGGAGCAGATACCTCGGCTGTTTGATACCAGCAGCAGATGACTCTGAGAGTCTCTTTGATGCTGACTGGCGCAGGTGGGTCTGAGATCCCTCACATACACCTCTCGGGGCTGCAATCTGCTGAAGTCCACGTTGCTCCCAGGAGCTCTCCCTCAGTCTTCCTAATACAAAATGAATGGGCGCATCTCATCAGCTGGCCTTAGCTTAGGCTTGTTCTTCATGATGTTGGCTTGTACCTGGCATAGCCATTGGTAACTCGTCCTTGGCTGGGTCATTCCTTAATAACAAAGCAAAGATCTGGTACATGATTCTGTGAGATGATACTTAATAGATCACTGTAACGTTTTTTATGATATTCCAATAGAGTGTGCCTCGACAGCTTTACTTCATCTCTAAAAATTATACAGGGAATAAATAAAAGTGGTCACCTCAATTACCACATTTTGGTAATTCATAAAAAGATTGAAATTTTATGTTTTTTTCTAATTATAAGTTTTATAAACACTGTGAACTATACAAGTGAATATTTTATTAAAGTCTTAAAAATGCGTGTAAAGACATGATCATATTAAATATATTTTTTCCACTTTTTCAATAAATTTCTATTTGCTGAATGAGATCAGATCACTGATTCAGATAACATACATGTGTGCTGTTTAAAGTAATACACAGTGTAACAGGAAAAGCAACGTTTATGAATAGTGGGAAGCTGATAAAGAAGGGATTTTGAGTCACTGGGATCTAAGTTTGAATAATACTTTGGCTGATTACTAGGTGATGACATTTGGAAACTTTATTAAGCTCTCCCAGCCGTTTTTCTCATCCATGAAATGGCAATATTAAGACCAATAACAGCATGTGTGAAGAGTTTGAATTGTCTGATACCTGGTATCACCCAGCAGTACTCTGATGGGTAAGGTTGACTTGTCAAGTTTAGGATAGAGCTGGGGCTTCAAAGGAAGATGGCACTAATACTTTTACTTTATGTCCAAAATGACAATGCTGTCCTTCTTGATATATGCATATGTATTCACATATATTATGTATATGTATACGTTCAATATAAAAAGCATTTTTTACTCTTGCAGAAATTTATAGTGTCAAAGATGGGGAACATCCACCAGCCACTGTGTTAATTCACATTTTAACATAAAACATAAATAGTTATTTTCTCTTCTCTGAGGGGATGCACTTTGCAAATCTGAAAAAAAAATAGCTGAGGTTCATTAGACTCTAGAGTATGACCTTTTATCATGAGATTCCACACCTCAGGGCACATCTTGTATTTCTGCCTAAAACCTTTGTCTTCACTCTTCAGGCTGAGCACTACCTTGTCTTTTCATTCTGTCATTGAATACACTTTTGTCTATTACTTTTTTATAGAATTCATATTATGCTTTCTAAGACAGTAAACATTACTATCTCATGTTTGGTGAAAACGTGCTAACTTGTTCACAGGATATTTCTAGACCATACTGTAGCTGACTCAGTCATACCTTGGGATTTTGAATTAATGTGCCAAATTGGTGTTTCATGTTTTGCTTTGTTTTTTTCTGATGACGATTGGTTTTATTTGAAGCAGGCACACGTTGCAACTTTAGGCTATGCTGTGGCATTTTGTTGTCATATTAAAATAATGAAGCACTTACAATTCACTTAGATTAACTCCCATCACTAGTGTTGGTAGTATGATGCTTACCTGGTACAGTGGGGTGGAAGGAATTCCTACAGCAACTCTGGCAAGGAAAGAGAGAGCATGTCTGTGAGTTTCTCTCACCTCCTCTCAACATTTAGTGTTTTTGAAAAGCAGGGAAAATAAGCACTCCAGACATAACAACCACCTGGTGAAGGAGCAGGTCTGAGAAAATCAAAAGGTATGTTTGAGGCACAAAATATGACTACAAATTGGCCCATTGCAAAGGAGCAAATAAATAGTAAGACATTATAAGCCTTCTGCTAAAGGAAGGAAGTGGTAATGCCAGGCCCAGATGTTTGGACTTTGTTCGCTAGAGTAGAGGCTGGTGAATAATTCTGCTCAAGGCTTAGGGTAATCAGCATCCAGTTTTGCAATGAGCCTATTATCTGCGTGGACTTGGATGTGAATGAGGAGATACTGAGTGTGGTTTTCAAAGAGTGGTTCATGGACTGGCAGTCTGAGCATTGCCTGGGAGCCTATTAGAAATGTACAATTTTCAGCCACACTAAATCAGAAACTCTGGGTGTGGGACCCAGCCATCGGTGTTTGCACAAGCCATGTCCTTGAGATGGGAACACTTGCTGAATGTTGAGGAACACTGGGCAGCAGATGCATATAGATCTGTCACATGTAGGAAAGTCATAGTCATTGGACTCATGCTGGAGGGTCTTACATTGCACAGGGACTCGACACCACCTGCCTGGTTCACTGTGGCCTCACCAATATTTATAGTTACTAACAAAATCTAAAGAATATTTTTAAGATGATCAGCTATACTTCTTATGTTGGATTTAAGATCAGGTACATGTTACTAACATTCTTTCAATTATTCAGTAAATATATTCCCTAACTCTTGTACAAAATAATATAATCGGCCGGGCGCGGTGGCTCAAGCCTGTAATCCCAGCACTTTGGGAGGCCAAGGTGGGTGGATCACGAGGTCAAGATATCGAGATCATCCTGGCCAATGAGGTGAAACCCCGTCTCTACTAAAAATACAAAAAATAAGCTGGGCATGGGAGTGCATGCCTGTAATCCCAGCCACTCAGGAGGCTGAGGCAGGAGAATTGCCTGAACCCAGGAGGCAGAGGTTGTGGTGAGCCAAGATTGCGCCATTGCACTCCAGCCTGGGTAAGTAGAGCAAAACTCCGTCTCAAAAAAAAAAAAAAAGAATATAATCTAAATATTCCTTTATTTAAAAAATCACACAAAGTGTCATCTTTTACATGAACATATTGTTCATATGTTTACCTGTTGTTAATCTTTCTTTAAATAGAAGGATTCTCTCTGAAACTCTTGCAAAATATTAAGAAATTGCCTCAGTTCCCCACAGAAATTTGGATGGACATAAGCTCTGTGGAGAAGGAAACACAGAGAAAATCAGTCACCATATGAATTATAGTTTAAAGAGTATTCTATATTTATAACTTGATACTTTTTCCTCTTTGACTTGAAAGGTCCAATAATAAAAATATGAATTTTGGGGCCATGTGTGGTGGCTCACACCTGTAATCCCAGCTCTTTGGGAAGCCGAGGCAGGTGGGTCACTTGAGGTCAAGAGCCCAAGACAAACCTGGCAAACATGTCTCCTAAAAATACAAAAAATAGCTGGACATGGTGACACACACCTGTAGTCCCAGCTACTCTGCAGGCTGAGGCATGAGAATCACTTGAACCTGGGAGGCAGAGGTTGCAGTGAGCCAAGATCATGCCATTGCACTCCAGCCTGGACGACAGAGTGAGACTCCATATCAAAAAAAAAGAAAGAAAAATTATATATATATATATATATATATATATATATATATATAGAGAGAGAGAGAGAGAGAGAGAGATTGTGTGTGTGTGTGTATGTATATATATATATATATATATATATTTGAGATAATTTAATTCCTAACTCTCCAAAGCATGCTTCAGAAATAGTAGCTTTGGTATCACCTGTCAGTTTCTTAGAAATGTGGAATACCAGGCCCCAGGGCAGAACTACCATTGCCAAATGTGCATTTTAGTGAAATCTCTGGGACCTTCCTGGACACACTCAAGTTTGAGAAGCACTGTCATAGGCCCATTGTAATGAAGAGGTTAGTGCACATCTGATACATCTTTTCTATTTGTAGGACTGGACTTGATGATGTTGGGATGAAAGGAGGGGGTCTCCTCCAGAAAGAACCTGTAATTTGTTCAGTAAGGGAAAGTGCTATTCATCTATATCCTAACTCAGCTCCTGTTATGCATAAGTTACTTCAGAATGAGACATAGTCTGGTTCTCCAGAAACATGTATTGCAGCAAAGTGAAAATCATATTTATCCAAATATAATACAAGGCCAAATTACTTCATTAGGCATAAATAAAATAATCTACTGTCTTCAGGTGAAGGCATCACACCTGCAGAGAAGTCTCAGCTCTGCAGGTCTCAGCTCACTGCAACCTCTGCCTCCCAGGTTCAAGCGATTCTTCTGCCTCAGCCTCCAGAGTAGCTGAGAGGGCTGCAAGAGGTGACATGTAGACCACACCTAGACAGGCAGGTAGGACATTAACCAGAAACCACAGGACAAGGTATTCCAGTTTTAATCCAAATAAGAAACAAACAGTGAACCAAAGAGGTATGTGGTAGTGTGTCATATGTCCTGTGGAGGTAAAATAAAATATATGGGAGTAACTCCATAGTAAACAAGACTAACAGGGTGCTGAGAGCTCCAGAAAACCACAACCCACAGAAAAATTATCCAAGAGTCTCAAATATTGACTCAGTTGGGAGGTGGCAAAGTTCATCACCTGAAGGGTGACGATGTCCTGTTGGCTTCTTTCAGGATGTTGTAACTGATGTGTACTCACATCAGTAAGATAGCCAGGGTCAAGTTGCAAAAAACAAGAACTTGGTTTTCTAACATATTACCCAAAGTTACCAAATACAGTAGTGAGCTGTGTATGAAGAAAAAGGCACCATGACGGAGAAAATTAATAATCTACACATTAAAATTCAGAAACAGGACCAACTGCCAGCAATTACTGTATCTGTGTATGAAAAGCGCACTTCTCTGGTATCAGTAATACCACTTTAGACTTCCTTGAGAGTAATATTTTACATAATGTATATGTTAATATCACATTAATATTAATGCCTCTGGCCTTGGAAAGCTTATGATAATGATACAGCATAATTGTTTTGTTAAACCCTGTGGGTTGAGCAAACAGTTTTTAGCTGGACAGATTAATTTTTCCTGGATAATTCTAAAAACACATGGGTGGGACAGAGGCAAGAAAACCAGTACTTACCTGACAGGGTCGGGACAAGGAGTCAATTTCAGAGGCCACTGGTGCAGAGTCACATTGAAGGGTAAGAAGACCACTTAGTACTCCACCCCTAAATGGCATGCAGAGCTCATGTAAGTTTCCCCAGGGTGGTGCCTGTAAGAAGGTCCCCATTGGCTGGGTGTGGTGGCTATGTTTATAATTCCAGCACTTTTGAAGGCCGAGGTGAGTGAATCACACCTGAGGTCAGGAGTTTGAGACTATCCTGGCCAATATGGCAAAAGCCTGTCTCTACTAAAAAAATACAAAAACTAGGTGGGTGTGGTGGCAGGCACCTGTAATCCCATTTACTCAAGAGGCTGAGGCAGGAGAATCCCTTGAACCTGGGAGGTGGAGGTTGCAGTGAGACAAGACTGCACCATTGCACTCCAGCCTGGGAGACAGAGCAAGACTCCATCTCAAAAAAAAAGGTCTCCATCTAGCTCAGCAGACTAGCAGCTGCAATACTGACAGCAGTCACTTATTCAATCCAGGTGGTCAGTGACACGCTAGTTTAATAACACAGAAACGTGTATTCATTGTACAGCTAGAAAGAATGAAACAATGTGTGTCCAGGAGGACAAAGTCTACTGAGGTTCAGGAAAGCAGACTGGAGAAAGAGATAACTGGTCAGGATAGAGATGAGCAGAAGCAGGTGGATGGAAGGAAAGTTGGATGTAACTAGTATTTATTCAGAATCCAAGATGGGCCAGTCTGTGCATTATGTAATTTAATACCCATAAAACATTGCAAAGTAGACAGCTCTACTGTATTTGATATAAAGAAATGTCCCCCTCAGCAGGAGTCTCTAATCCCTGGGCCACACATTTGTACCAGTCCACAGCTCATTAGGAGCTGGGATGTCCAGCAGGTGAGTGGCGGTGAGCAAGCATCAGCCCGGAGCTCCTCCTCCTGTCAGATCAGTGGCCGTGTTAGATTTTCATAGGAGCACAAACCCTACTGTGAACTGAGCGTGCGAGAGATCCAGGCTGCAAGTTCCTGATGAGAATCTAATGCCTGATGAGCTCAGATCGGGGAACAGTTTCATCCAGAACCATCTCCTGCCACCCTAGTCCATGGAAAAAAATGTCTTTCATGTAATTGGTCCCGGTACCAAAAAAAGCTGGGAACCACTGCCTTAGAAAGATCCAAAAATTTGCCTTAGATCACATGTTTTTGTAATCAGAAAAGCCAAGATTCGAAACCTGAAACTTCTTACTGGGTAATAGTTGGAATAACAGGAGCTGACAGCAAAGGGTGGAGGCATGACTTAATCAATGGACCCTAGAATGAGGGTTGGGAGGCCTGAAAAACAGAAAAATCTGAAGTATTGGAAGTGAAATTCTCCGTTTTATTAGCAGCAATGTTGTTACAGTGGTTGAAGATTGTTCTGTTTCTTCTGTCATATTAAGGCTTAGCATGTGTTCAGGCTGGTTTCCAAGACAAATATGAATCTGCCAACAATCTCCTACTTTTACAAATCATTGCAAAATAAGAAGAATGACTTATAATAAATGGAATAGTGTAAGAATAAAAGGAGGTAAAGAATAAGAGAAACCGTCATTTGAAGCCAATGCTGAGACCTGAAATATATGTGTTGTCCTGCTCTTCATAGTCACACATCATGGCACAAGATCTAAAATAATTTAATGGGAAAAGCACTAAAAGAGAGGACAGTATAAGAAAACATGGTAATATCAGGATGCAGACGATGAGTATTTGTAAACACCCCAAGAGCTTAATAAAGCACACTTTGATGCCAGAAACCATGTTGGCTTGTCGTATCAAAAAGCATTAAGCCTACATTAAGACAGTTATTTCATTCTTTGCCTTTTCAAAATCTAATCAAGTTGTTAAACACGAGTACATTCTGTGCACCTAAATTGGAGGAGCCAGATAATGTTTTACTTCAGTGGTTTTCAGAGAAACTATCAAAAGATCGGTGCCCCACAGCTCCCTGAGCAGGCACCCTACTTTATGAGCAAATGTGATCGGCAGGTTGGTGTACAGGTTCCAAAGCCGGGCCCCCTTGGTTCAGAATTGACAATGCATGTGTGAGATCCACCTAGTGAAAAACAATTTGAAGTCATTAGAGTAAGACCAAAAAATGCATTAGCACAGATACTAGAAAAGATGAAGGTTTGGTGAAATATGCCCCTCTTCACTTTCAGTCAACACAGTTTGAAAAAAATGACATTGGAGATTGGGTTGAAGCTGGCAGGAGTCTCACTGATGCAGAAAGAAAAAGGGAAAACGTCAAAATCAAAGAAATGTTGCTACAACTGGACAAGAACTTTACTAAGCACTTGAAAGAAAAATCCTGTTGGGCAAGAAGGATCAATAAGTTCTCTGCTTTTGCATGCTGAGGATATACTATTCCTCAAGAGTTATCGGTGCATTTATGACCCTCCCCCAAAATGTACATGCATTAATTTTGGACTCCAGGTTGCAAATTATGTCTTTATTACAAAATCATTATTGAAACCCCTCTCATTACCAAAGTCATGGCAATAATGATAATACTACTGATGACAGGTAGCAATAATAAAAAAAATTAGGCTTGAGGCTCTTCTCTGTCCCTTACAAACCTTCTCTTATTTAATACTCCATAGTCTTTGGATGCACAAGGAATCAAAGAGATCAAGCAAATGCCTGAGCACAGCATGCAGCTGGCTGCAAAAGTAATGCCTGGAAATGAGAAGAATGCCAGAACAGAAGGCTGCAGTGTCAACCAGCTACTATGTCACCCAGCTACAGTATCATCCAGCTGCACTGTCACCCAGCTACACTGTCCCCCAGCTGTAGTGTCACCTAACTACACTGCCACCAAGCTGCACTGTCACCCAGCTAGTGTCACCCAGGTAGTGTCATCCAGCTGCACTGTCACCCAACTGCAGTGTCACCCAGCTATACTGTCCCCCAGCTGCAGTGCCACAAAGCTACACTGTCACTCAGATGCAGTGCCACCAAGCTACACTGCCACCCAGCTACACTGTCACCCAGCTGTAGTGTCACCCAGCTACACTTTCACCCTGCACTGTCACCCAGCTGCACTGACACACAGCTACAGTGTCACACAGCTGCACTGTCACACACCTACACTGTCCCCCAGCTGCAGTGTCATCCAGCTACAGTGTCACACAGCTGCACTGTCACACACCTACACTGTCCCCCAGCTGCAGTGTCATCCAGCTACACTATAACCCAGCTGCACTGTCACACACCTACACTGTCCCCCAGCTGTAGTGTCATCCAGCTACACTATCACCCAGCTGCACTGTCACTCAAGTACAGTGTCAACCAGCTGCACTGTCACCCAGCTGTGGTGTTACCCAGCTACAGTACTGCCCAGCCGCAGTATCACCTAGTTAGTGTCACCCAGCTGTACTGTCACCCAGGTAAAGTGTCACCCATCTAGTGTCACCCAGCTACAGTGTCACCCAGCTGCACTGTCACCAGATGCAGTGTCACCCAGCTGTAGCTATAACTCATCAAGCCCAGTGGAGAGAAACTATTCCAACTACTGTGGGAATTAAGTCATATATATTTTACACATTAAAGTCACATTTTAAGTCAGTCCTCAATCTTAGGGTTTGGAGTAAAGGAACCAAAATAAGAAACTGACTTTTTCAGGACACAGTGCATGTGATAGGGTCATGCTGAGGGGTGCAATCCACTGTCACCTTCCAACCAGGTCAAACTGGCCCTGAAAGCTGTTCACACAGCCCCTCCAACTGCTAACCTCAGCCACCCTCCCATGACAGTTGCTCAGTTATTTGTCGTCTTTATCCCAGATTATAACAAAAGCCACCTTCTTATCTTGTTTCTCAGACTCCAAAAGATTTTCGTCTCACTACATATTTATATTGGCGCCATACTGATTCTTGAGAAACAGGAATTTTCTACAACAACCTTCTTTTTAATAAATATCCTTACATGTTTCTCCACTTCCTTAGGACAGCATGCAAAATGAGGGTCCTTCCACGTCTAGTTTCTAACCACTCTGGGGTTGGATCAATCCCACACCATCTCCCCACATACAATCCATGTGGCCAACATGCTGAAGTTATCAGCATACCCAAATGGGTCGTACTCAGTTACTCTTTGTGCCGGGACAGTCTGTCCAGCAAACCAGTACTAGCTCTGAAGTAGCACCTCTTTGCAAAGCATACTTGGAAGTCCCATTCCTTTGAAGGGTAGGGGGTTCCCTTCCCTTGGCTGCCCACACTGGTGCCAACTTTCCAGTGCTCTTGTCCATCCTCTGCTCATTGTTGAATGGCCTCCTGTCCTTGGCCATAAGCACCTGTGACAGGACTGGCAGTCTTTGTGTCCTTTTACTTAATGTGGCGCAAGTCAGCACACATATGTTAAAACTAAAGATGACCCCTTCTCTATAGATTCCTTATTTTACTGACCCCAATTGCTTTATTTCACTGGACATGTACAGACTTCATGACTTCTAGTATATACTTCAGCACTGAAGTGTATATTGTATGGTCCCATTTATTTTGTTTTTTTTTTTTTTTCACAAAGGTCTTGAGGCTAGAGGTTCTTGAATAGAGTCACGGAGTCCAGCACAGCCTTGGGGATATCAGCTACGTCCTGAGAAATCAATAAATGATTTATATTTATCAATTAAATTCAAGAAAGCTGTTAATGTCTTAGAGAAAGTCTTCTTCAGATACATATGTGGTTTAATTGCAGAGAAGCAGGCTTTTCTGCTCAGGAATTCATACACCTGTCCATTTTGAACTCTGAATAGACACAAACCAACAAATACCAAGTCCACAAGTGGCTTCAAAATGATTAATGGGTGCACCTTTGAATTAGTGAACATTCAACCCTAGGCCAGTCTTTTTTCTATCTTCATATTTCATCACAGGATAGATTTATGTTTATTATGGCAACCGAAAGAGATGACAGACTCTCAGGTATTCTCTGGAACAGTACAGAGATTAGTACTGTTTCTACTAGTAGGTTTAGTACACTGATGATGCTGGATCCATAATATTATTCAAATTATTTGATGACAGGCCACACAAATTTTAACTCTTCATAATGGCACTTGATTAGTAACATTTCTTTCTCTCCATAACATGCCATGCAATATAACTGAAAGTTTACTGCAAACGTAACTCACATAACATCCAATTGGTTGTCCTTGAATTGTTCAAATGATTTTTTTTATTCGTGCCTCTTGCAATAGTTTTATCTGAGCTATTTTTATTTTCTCAATATGTAGGGAAATTTTCCAGATTGTAAGCTTGCTGCTGTATGGCTTGCAGAGATTTATGTCTTATAGTTGCCCCGGCTCCGACTCAGCTGGTAGAAACTCTGCTACATGGTGAAAAATTAGGCATCAGGGCGACTGCAATGTATTCCCCTTCCTACCTTGTTTGTAAATATATAGTTTAGGTGGTGAGAATAGAATAGTCAAACTGGGGAGCTGGGCGCCTCCTACGGGTTCTTCAGTTCTCCATGACTGAATTTCGATTTTGTGTCTTCATTTGATGATTATATAACTCTATGTACAGATACACTGGTCATCCACATGGCCACCTTATTTTTTCTGCGGCTAAGATTCCATAGGTTATAAGCAGCACCACTTTATTTTATTTTTATTTTATTTATTTTTTTTTTTGAGATGAAATTTTGCTCTTGTTACCCAGGCTGGAGTGCAATGGCCCGATCTCGGCTCACCACAACCTCCGCCTCCTGGGTTCAGGCAATTCTCCTGCCTCAGCCTCCTGAGTAGCTGGGATTACAGGCACGCGCCACCATGCCCAGCTAATTTTTTGTATTTTTAGTAGAGACGGGGTTTCACCATGTTGACCAGGATGGTCTTGATCTCCTGACCTCGTGATCCACCCGCCTCAGCCTCCCAAAGTGCTGGGATTACAGGGTGAGCCACCATGCCCGGCGCGCCCACTTTAATGTTCTCAGGCTAGTGAGAAAAAAGATGGAGATGACCTTACCAAGTAAACAGCCCATCTGGGCCAAAGGAAAGTAAATGCCGTCACAGAATGTTCCATGGAAGAGGCTTTTGCAGTAACTTTATTAAGGCTTCCTCATGGGATTATGGACATGATAAAGGAAGCTGATAATAATAATACTATTATTAATGATTACAATGGCGATTTGTGCTACAGCAGTCCATTGTGAGTGGCAGTTTAGTGTGACTTAAAATTCATAGCAAAAAAAAAATTCATAGCACTTTTTCTGTTTTTACTGACATAGTTTTGTATGCATTTGTTTATATACTTTTAGTATATGCATGATTTAAGCATTTCATTTATATCTGCATGACTTTAAGATCATAAATTGAATAACAAGTGTGTTTATGTATGTATGACTTTAAGATCATAAATCGAATAAAAACTTAATCAACAGAGATGTCTTTGAGAAGTAATTTGTTTTAGAGTTGGTCCACATGTGTTCAGCTGTAGGAATCACTGTTAGAGCACATTGGTTAGAAGAGAAACCTGACCCAACTATTTTGACTGCTCCTGCTCGTATTCTGTGTAGATAATTAAAATTGCTAGTCATATTATGACCATTGTCTCTGTAGAAAGGGTACGCTGTGTCATCTCACTCCTTTGTTTTCATAACTTCCTGCCACTATTGTGCTACTGATTCTTATCTAATTGAAATTCAGACTACTGTTTTAAAAACACTGAGTCTCCATGATTCCAGGGCTGTCATGAATACATCCAGTATTGAAATGAACATGCGGAAACTTCTAGTGTAATAATTTCATTTAATAAATGAGAAAAATTAGATCCAGAGAGCAACTAAGTCGTCAAGAGGATTAGCCAGCTAGGATTGCTATCCAGGATATGATGTTAAGCAGATTTCACTAGCAGTATTGATGAAATGATTTGTGAGATAGAGGTTGCTACTGGAGAACCAAATATCAACTAGAATTAGGTGATAGACAGGGACTTTTAAAGTTTTTTAATATTTGGTTTTGGTTCAAACTTGATGACACAATGAGACCATCCTTTCAGACTCTCAGAAAATATACTTGCTGTTTACATGTATTTCTTCCCTTTTTTTAAATATTCAAGACATTATTTGGTAGCATTTTATTGAATTTACTTTCTCTCTCAAGTGTTCAGCATTTCAGAGACATTACCTGTAGGATTTCCCATGTGAAGATTAATGACTGTTATTAACATCTCTTAGGACTATTAGTCTTTAGTGCTTTGCTAATTTGGCAAAGTGAGTAGGAAATCTGGAAACAGGTTTAGGCATTTTTCCCAGGGAAATGTTAGTCATAGACAGATACAAGTTCTGGAAGGACTCTTCTGAGAAATTTTGGTGATGTCAAGCAGGGTATAGGATTGGCGGATATTTTCTCACAGGGCTCTAGATCATATTTTTGTTGTTTCTTAAACATAACACTGATTGAATAAAATCTGGATTGTTACTCAAACCAGGCTCTCCTGAACAGAGAAGGGGCCCATCAGGAAGTTACCATTACACATCTAAATGGAAATCAGGAGCAACATGAGTCCAGCGCTCTCCAGTCATTTCTTCCTTTCTTTTCTGGAAGTAACCGTACTGCACTCAATGTTTTATAGCAATAGGGGAGGGCAACAGGACCATCTTTTACAAGTGGGACCTAAAGTGCCTACTTGACAGGTGCCTATTCCACCTGCATGTGCATACGGACCTTCTGGGGATAAGGTTAATGTGACTCTTCCCATCCAGCTTGCCTGGGAGGGAACAACCCAGGTCAGAGCTGTGGCTCACACTGCAGGTACAATTAGAGTGTGAAGAATTATGACCATAGGAAATATTTCTTAAATGAATGAATTAGGAATGCATAAATAAGTGAAATAACAAGCAAATAAATGGACAAGTTAGGAACGAAATACAAATACTTGGATTGTAAATATATGTGCATAAAATATAGCAATTATTTAGCATAGGACTGTTCCCTTTTGGAGACTTTACTAAGTGGGACATAGTTGGGCATTAGAAGGGTAAGTCCGTATATGCTTATTACATGTGTTCATGTCATTTTAGAAACGTATGTTTCCTAAGGATAGATACACTTAAATTGATAATAGGCCTAATAACATTGATTTCCACTTTTCTGTCTCTTAAGGTTTAAACATTGTAGATTGACACTACTGTTGTTAATAGGGCCAAAAAAGTTCACAGCGCACAATATTTTATTTAGTATATAAAATAAGATATTTCCCAGTTGTAACTCAAAACCTGAATCTATGTTAACAAACATAGATAGGTTTACTTTACATAATTTAAATAGAAAGCATCTCTTTGTTGTTGTAAGCCACAACGTAAATATAAAAGCCACAACGTAAATATATAAGCCACAATATAAATAATTTATATTTATGTTTTAAATATAAATTATTTTAATTAAAATCCATTTTCTTAGTATACAGGAAACTTTATTGGCGTCTTTGTGTTATTGATTTGGAGAAAAAGCCAGTGTCTAGGTGATTCATGAATCGCATTTAATCACTATGATTGAGAAGGGCTTGAATGTTTAATTATCATGACCATTGGCTATATTCCACCTATACCGTTCAAATAATAAGTACAAATGGCCTCCACCAAGCTGGCTTCAAACCAAATGGGAGATTCATGATTGACGCTTCTAATTACTCTGTTCATCATATTGGAAATTGTCATCTGTGTGGTACAATTTTGAATACTGGGAACCAACTAATTTTACAGGATTTTTAAGACAGGTGTGAAAATAATGTTCCTCTAAAAGAGAGCCAGAACAAATCCTTGTCAGTGAATTTAAATTAGAGCACCTACATATTTAACAGTCATATGCACTTCTAATTGACACAGGGAAGTAAAGACACTTCCTCAGTAATTGTATGTAATCAAGAAACGAATTCTTATAGATGGAGGCAGGAAAAAGGATCAATGCACTTTTCAATTAGACTTTCTTGTTAGGTTAACACTGAAGTCTTGTTTCAGCCTCAGCACTGAGCATTTATTTTCTGTAAATAGCGCCATAGAGACAACAAATCAATGGGATGGAAAAATCTCTTTTAGGTACACTTTTGAAGAACAAATCCTAGAATTATTATTATTTTAATTAGGCAAATTATTAAGCTATTTGCAGTTCTTTATTGGGGGCTCAAGATAATTAAAGAATTTTTTTTAGTTGAACAAACCTAAATGTCTGCTGGTCTTTGGAAATGCCAAAGCCATGAGGGATGTCTCTTCACTTGAGTTGCAATATTCATTTCCTCTTTATGATAGAACAAATCCAGAGCAAAGCTTCAGGTGGTGGAGATGGGACAGAATTAGTCTGGTGCAAAGGAAGTAGACTCCAGGAGTGTAAATGGGACAGAATTAGACTGGTGCACAGGAGGTAGATTTCAGGTGGGGATGGACTGGACTGAGACAGGTGCACAGGAAGTAAATTCCAGGGGTGGAGATGGATTGTAGTGAGACAAGGGCACAGGAAGTAGATTCCAGGTGGAGATGGACTGGACTGAGACATGTGCACAGGAAGTAGATTCCAGGGGTGGGTATGGACTGGACTGAGACAGGTGCACAGGAAGTAGATTCCAGGGGTGGAGATGGGATTGGACTGAGACAGGAGCACAGGAAGTAGATTCCAGGGGTGTAGATGGAACTGGAGTGAGACAGGAGCACAGGAAGTAGATTCCAGGGGTGGAGATGGGACTGGACTGAGACAGGTGCACAGGAAGTAGATTCCAGGGGTGGAGATGGATTGGACTGAGACAGGTGCACAGGAAGTAGATTCCAGGGGTGGAGATGGACTGGAGTGAGACAGTTGCTCAGAAAGTAGATTCCAGGGGTGTAGATGGGACTGGAGTGAGAGGTGCACAGGAAGCAGATTCCAGGGGTGGAGATGGACTGGAGTGAAACAAGTGCATGGGAAATAGATTCCCAGGGTGTAGATGGGATTGGAGCTGCTGATAGCTGTTGTTTTACCTGGGTTCTTGTCTTCTCTGTTTAAAACAATTCAAACAAAAGACTCACAGCAAAAGAAGTGCACACAGTAACATACTGAAAAAGAAAAAGAATTTTTTTTTTTAGGGTGGATATAGACAGTACACTCTGATAGAAAGAATTCAGGGCTTGCTGCTAGTGAGGATAAGGCAGCAAAGACTGTCACTATGGAGACTCCCGTTATGGGAGTTTGACATTATTATTAGAAGGAGGTGGGAAGAGGTGTTGATAGTAAGCATGTTCTGAGTGGTCCCCTGGGTGCATACGTGCAGTAACTGTACATGCTTGCTCATGTATTGTGTGTCTCATTAACATTTCAATTCTCCACCCAGGGGTGTATTTTATACTATTTTAATCAACAAATGGTCAGTTGGCAACAGGTAAAATCAAAGTGTGCATGCTCTCTGTAGGGTAAATTCCCTGCTGAAGATATCTTTGCTTGAATGAGCTCAATTACAATGCGAACACTAATGCTTATTGTGGTGGCTATATGGTTACAGCAGTTGTTGTGGTTGCTGCATTTGAAGACATGACCATTTCCTTGACTACCTGTTCCACTTCAGAGCAAGACACCATGCACAGTAAGAATATTCCAGTGGTGGAGATAGGACGGGAGCCAGACAGGGGCAGAGGAAGTAGATTCCAATGGTGGAGATGGGACGGGAGCCAGACAGGGGCAGAGGAAGTAGATTCCAATGGTGGAGATGGGACGGGAGCCAGACAGGTGCAGAGGAAGTAGATTCCAATGGTGGAGATGGGACAGGAGCCAGACAGGGGCAGAGGAAGTAGAGCAATGGCATTTGCCTTTGGTTCATAATGTTTTTAAATTTTGTTTGTTAAAAAATATATATAATTTTAGTAAATGTTCTAGTTTTGCTTTTGCTTTATCCTTTGGAACAAGTTATCAAACTCTCATCATAGTTTTCAGAGTTTGATCCAGATTTTGTTAAGTTTCAAAGTTACACAATTTCGATGACCCTCTAAGAAAAGAAAAATTATATATATGAGAATGAATATTAAGGCTGGGCTTCGTGGCTTAGGCCTGTAATCCCAGCACTTTGGGAGGCTCAGGTGGGCAGATCACGAAGTCAAGAGATCAAGACCATCCTGCCCACCATGGTGAAACACAGTTTCTACTAAAAAATACAAAAATTAGCTGTGTGTGGTGGCGTGCACCTGTAGTCCCAGCTACTCAGGAGACTGAGGCAGGAGAATCTCTTGAACCCAGGAGGCAGAGGTTGCACTGAGCTGAGATCCTGCCACTACATTCCAGCCTAGTGACAGAGTAAGACTCCATTTTTTTAAAATTATGAATATTATATTATTAGTTTCGGAGGTAGTATTTTTCTTTAAGATGAGAAATCACAAGAAGTTACGTGTTTTATGGGCTAAAATATTACAACTATCATAAGTAGAAGAAGAATGTTTTTTAATAAATTTCTAGTCACTTTATTTCTGATGTGCCATGGGAAGATGTTTCTTCCTACAGCTTTGGGTAAAGACTTTTCGATTGCCTCTTCGTGTGAGGATGATTTCGTCATATTTCTGGCAGAGATAATGGAAGCTAATTCCAGCCTTTCTCCAGCATATTTTGTCAAACCGGTTTAATCCATATAACTATTATTGACAAGTTATTTTCAGTGTGACAACTGAACCGTGATTGTTATGTCATATTTTTTTTAATCATTGTGGTCAGACTTGAGAAAAGTTCCTTCACGTTAATTTCACAGAGAGTTGTCTTGCTCTGTCCACATCCACCCTTCCGTCCTCTCCACTCACCTGCTCTGTGTCTGGCCCATGGAAGACATTCTCAGCATCTGTACTTGGGCATCTTGGCTCAGCTGCTTTCACCTAGAAGACTGTCCATGTTGTCCTGGGATGACTAGCAATAACTTTATAATGCACAGAAATGGGAAAAAACTGCATAAATGTATGCAAATAAATGCCTACTTAACTCCTGTTTAACCCCTTCTCCAAAATCCCACTACGTGCCAAGCAACGTTCTGAAGTGCACCAGAGGGAAAGTCTGAGTGAGGAGGGAACAGTCTTAACTGGTTGCACTTAAAATAATCTTTGATTGTTTGCAGAATTCTTCTAAAATAGGATTGTATGCATGGTCTCCTAGATCCCCTTGCAGAACTTAGTAAGGGTCCCGAATGAATGAGTGGCTATGAAGCCTGTCACTTCACAAGCTTTGGGGAAATACTCCTGATGATCTCTGTAGATAAATGATAAAACATAGAAACAAAAAATGTTCCCCACACATCTTCTTGAAGAGGTAGGCTGAAGATAGTTTCCCTTTTCAGCAATTAGGGATGAGTGATCTGTGGCTCTTCTTTGTGCTGGATTATTGAATGTTCAGGTATCTGAGTAAATGCTTGACCTCAGCTCTTTAATTTAACCATGTAAAATAGGGCTACACATTGGAAGCAGCCTAAATGCCTCATATATTTGGGCTGTTACCTTTCACTTGCTGATGCTATCTTAAAGTTTATGTATCTGTACTGCCTGAATAGAAAGAAGAAACTTTGAAAAGCACCCACAAAATGAGCCTTACCCAAATGTGAACTATCTTAATTTTAAATTTTCATTTGCAACTTTCATGCTAGTGATAGTATCATGTGCTAAAATTGAAATAACTGATGCTTTTCTTTTGGATGCTGGAAAATGTTCATCTTGCTCTTAAGAGTTTGGTGTTCTGATAATTTTACAAATCATCTGGACATAATAAACATGTCAGTAACTAGCCTTTTAGGGACAAGCTTTAATGGGTTGCCATTACATATAAGGGAATTACACTTGTAGAATAATTGATGTGCATAAATCACATAATGATGATATTATAAAGCTGGGATTCAGTCTCCAGTCAGTGTTGTACTGCCTGGGAGATTGTGTTAAAAGACTGAATTAATTCTTTTTGTTTTGTTTTGTTTTTGAGACAGGGTCTCACTCCGTCACCTAGGTTGGAGTGCAGTGATGTGATCACAGCTCACTGCAGCCTGCAGCTCCTGGGCTCAAACAATGCTTCCACCTCAACCTCCCAATTAGTTGAGACCACCAGTATACACCATCACTCCTGACTAATTTTTTTTTAAGAAATGGGGTCTTGCTATGTTGTCCAGGCTAGTCTCAAACTCCTGGATTCAAGCAATTATCCTACTTTGGCCCCCCAAGGTTCTGGGTTTGTAGGCATGAGTCACCACACCTGGCCTTAGATAGATTTCAGAATTGAATTGACCTAATTTCAAGAACCTGTTCAGGCAGGGCAGGTGCTCACGCCTGTAATCCCAGCACTTTGGGAGGGTGAGACAGGTAGATCACTTGAGCCAGGAGTTTGAGACTAGCCTGGGCAACCTGGCAAAATCCCATCTCTACAAAGAAAAATACAAAAATTAGCTGTGCATGATGGTGCATGCCTATGGACCCAGCTACTTGGGAGGCTGAGTGGGGAGGATCAATGGAACCAGCAAATGGAGGTTGCAGTGAGCCAAGATCATACCACTGCACTCCAGTTTGGATGACAGAGCAAGATCCTGTCTCAAAACAAAACAAAAAAGCTTTTTAATTATTTCATGGCCTTCATTTTCCTTACCTAGAAAAGGTTCGTAACATCCATTCCACAGGTTATTAAGAGAATCCTATGAGAGAGTGGGTAGCACATATGAGACAGTCAAGTAATCTTGCTTTTTCCTCCCCTCAGTGTATATGCTTACTAAATATAAAAATTTTATTGGGCCGGGCGCGGTGGCTCAAGCCTGTAATCCCAGCACTTTGGGAGGCCGAGGCGGGTGGATCACGAGGTCAAGGGATCGAGACCATCCTGGTCAACATGGTGAAACCCTGTCTCTACTAAAAATACAAAAAAAAAATTCTCTGGGCATTATGGCACATGCCCGTAATCCCAGCTACTCAGGAGGCTGAGGCAGGAGAATTGCCTGAACCCAGGAGGCAGAGGTTGCGGTGAGCCGAGATTGCGCCATTGCACTCCAGCCTGGGTAACAAGAGCGAAACTCCGTCTCAAAAAAAAAAAAAAATTTATTTTAAAATACACATATATTACTGTATTTTAGCTGCTGGAAATGTCTAAGAACGAAAATTGGCTTCAAGATCAGCACCAACATCAGAGGCACATGCTGATTTTGCATCACACTCCCAACATATGCCTTTACATGTTTTCTGGGCAGGGCTCATTTGGACAATTGGTTTTATTAAATTTGGGGATTGGAAATATGCTTCATTTATCTGGGATGGGAAAAATATACCACCTGCTTCATTTCCTGAAATCTTTATGAAAACCTTATACCTTACCCGTCATTTTATCCTTTGACAGATTTTATTCTCCGCTGAGTCCTGTGCCTTCCTTCATCTTTAAAGCTCCCCACTCTTGGTTGAAATCCTCTATCTCTTCTAAGACACTGGGAGCTGGTTCAGGTAGCAGCAGACATCTCCTTTGTCTTTGTTTTCCATAGTCTAGTAAAATACCTACTAAGCAGTAAACACTGCCCAGTGCCTGTTGAATTCATAGTGCAATTCTCCATTAATATTAAGACTTTTTTCAAGTAAATCAAATTTAAAACCCAGCAAAATAACTAATGTTTCTTTGAAAATTAGAGAAGTAACAATATTTATCTTTTATTAAAGGTAAAATTGTATTCTTCTTAAGGAATATGATACTCAAGTTATCAAAATGCTACAGAAAAGTTCGAATCCATACACCCAATAAGAAACTAAATTATATTATCAGATTATCTAATTTGTCCTAACATAAAAATACACAAACGCAGTGATGATTTGTGATTCAGAATTTTTTTAGTATTTGTGGTTTTTGAGAAGGGGTCTCCCAATGTTTCCCAGGCTTCTCTCAAGCTCCTGGGTTCAAGTTGATCCTCCCACCTCAGCCATTCAAGTATCTGAGACTAGGGGCATGTCCATCATGCGCAACTCAGAAAGTAATTTTGATATTTCAGTGCCTTTGACCTTTGGTAATATTTTATTTCATGAATACAAAATAGTCAACAGAGAAATAAAGAATTTGCAATGCAAGACTATGGAATACCTGTCTTTCTCTATGTCCTTCATATGCTTAAAGTGATATTATATGTAATACGACTATTTTGCAAAACCCATAGTTCAATTCATAGGAAGTCCAGGTTCAGGTTCATTTTGCAGACAAGCAGTAGATAGAACCAACATCCAATATCTCCATTTCCTCTGCAGACTTACGGATGAGTGATCTTATGACCTAATGCACATTTATCAGATATATCTATATCTATATAGATCTATAGATATATCTATAGATATATATGTGTGTATAATGATTGTAGTCATACATGCTTCTGATCTCTATCAGATGTATATATATATACATATCTCTAATATATATGTATGATAAAGATATATATATCTGATAAAGATCAGAAGCATGTCAACTAATGACTACAATCTGGAAGGCACTATTTAATGTTTTAGTAAAAAAATTTAAAATTTTTTTTAAATACAAGCAAAACTTGTTTCAGTACCATAAGACTTGGCAGATTATCCTTCATTTTTCTTTTCCTTTTAACCTCTGAAACAAATGATCGTGGATTTCTAGAAAAACAACATTTAAGAAACCTCTCTTCAATTTATCATTTTCACTTTGATTAATTATTATTGCTGATAAGTTAGTCTTGATGGAATATTTTACCTTAACCCTTCATTTTCTAAATATTGGTTATTTTTGTCTGAGTCCTTGGAAGTAAAACTTCTAACTTGCAGGAATCAGTGAATTGGTCATAAACAGATACAATGTAGTTAACATATTAAGCTCTTTCTAAACCTTGTTGTATGAAATGACAACAATCGTGGCAGTTGAATGAGTTTGGAAGCACTTTTGGTCATAAAGGATAAAGTTTCTTTAAACAGAATACAATTAACAAAATCTTCACATAAACCTAAATGGTATAAAGATCTGCTTTTGATTATATGATACAAATCATCATTGACGTTGAGGACACTGAAATGGAGTACATTTCTAGACAGAGGGCATCACTTCCTAGAATAGGACCTCTCTCAGCTCATCTTAGAAGAGCTATGGATTTGGGAGGTCTCCTTGCTGTCCCAGAGACGGGGACTGAGGTCTCCAGCCAGCAGCACCATCCTGTCCCGGCAGCCTCTTTCTCTCTCAATGCACAGTGAGATTAATCTCAACATGATAGAGCACTTGACCTTGCTTGTATCACAAAGATCTTGTTAGATTATGCAGCTGGGCCATTATTAGCTCAGCTTTCTCCAGCTGGTACTTGATACAAGAGGCGTGACAAGGTCAGATGGGGGAGCCAGCAAAGCACTTTGTGTTTCATTTGAGCTAACAGATCATCATCTCCTAAATGGCGCTTCTTTTTAATTATGCATTTTGCACATGAACCCTGCATTAAGGTAAAAAAAGGTTTCAGTATGGAATGAAATAGGCTTCTCTATCAAGCTTGTTTACAGCTCATCTGACTGAGTAATCACCGTCCTTTGAATTTGGATACAAATGCTTGCCTTGAAGATCAAAATGTCAGGCTTATGTTAACAAGGGCTTGGCATTTGGGTGTGTTTAGCGGATCGTCACATTTTGCTTTTTATTCCAACTTTATCTCTAGGTTTTGATTTGAACTTTTTAGGTCAGGTATGATATAATTTTCATGAGATGACAAACACCACATTCAAATGATGTCAGTTATCCATGTTATCCCACTTAGGCAAAGCAGCATTTGTTTTTAATTATATGATATTGCAGAAAAAAACTGTACATTATTCTCCAATATCTTTTGTGCTTTCAATTAATTTCTCCACCAGAAGTTGGCCTCCTTTAATAAGCAGGTGAGAATCCTGACAAGCATGTGTTCTTAAGTATATCCTGCTATTAAAAGTACTTTTCCTAAATGTAATTTATGCCAAAAGAGTTTTCATTATTTTGTTCACTCTGCATAGAAACATGAATAAGAATTTGAGTATTTTTTTTTGTTTGCACAAATGAACAAATGGAGGCAGATAGAAGCAAAATGCCTTTCCTGATACCACACACTCAGTTAATTTGGTGAGATATTGCAGTAATCCAAGTTTTTCTATCCACAGAGCAAAGCTATTTCTTTCCAAACTTGTGACCTCTGCATATCCCAGATACATGTGTATTGTCTCTTAACTCTAGGGATGAAACGGTGTTTCTCAACTCTGATAGAATTACTAGGGAGCTTTAAAACATAATATCCTTGGTCTTGCCTCACAAAAACTCTAATTTAATTGATTGAGATTAAGATACGGATATTCTTGTCTACAAAATCAGGCAACTCTGATATTCAGCCAGAGGTGAAAACTGGACATCTAGAATAAAATGAACCCCACTTTCACGGATAGGGCCTGTAACATCTGCATATGTTTGGGACAGAGTAGAAGATGCCATGTTCTTGGATGCGTCTGGAAAGAGCTGTTATCTTGCTTCTATTGCTATCTTGAAAACATCCCAGAAAACATCACATGGTGATGTGGGAGGCTGCACCTCCAGGTGCTCGTCACCGCTGCAGTGCCAGAGCATTGGTAACCCTCTCGTGGCTCAGCTGTTCCTTGTTGAAGCTGGTCACCTCTGAGAGCTTGAACTCCAGTGGCTGGAATCCTCTCTATATATGTTGTCAGCCTCCCCCACACAACAGAGTTTGGGTAGAATTCTCAGCCTCTACTTTTTTGTGTGTGCTATTATATTTTATTAACCACAAATGTATTGCTTTTCATGGGGAATTTTTTTAAATTGTACTTTAGGTTCTGGGGTACATGTGCAGATTAGGCAATATTGTTGCATAGGTACATACATGGGAAAGTGCTTTGCTGCCTCCATCTCCCTATCACCTATATCTGGCATCTCTCCCCATGTTATCCCACCCCAACCTCCCCAACCCACACTGTCCTTCCTCTAGTCCCCCCAACAGACCCCAGTGTGTGATGCTCCCCTCCCTGTGTCCATGTGTTCTCATCGTTCAATACCCACCTGTGAGTGAGTACATGCAGTGTTTGATTTTCTGTTCTTGTGTCAGTTTTCAGCCTCTACTTTTGACAGGCTCAGCTTGAGTGGGATTGTGTCTTGATGTGTAGGTAGGAACATGTGTGGGGCAGAGTTTGAAAGGTTGCTAAAGTCCATGTGGTATCAAGTGATCAGTGCTTTTCTAACTGTAACCTACTTGTCTGCAGACATGCATTTCTCTGAAAAATGACATGGGCCCCCGGATGATTGGCTGTGTTTATGCTCACTGAATCAGTACCACAAGAGAGCCAGTGTAGTGTAGCCATTGAGGACAGAAAGTTTGGAATTAGATCTGGGTTCAAATCTCGATTCTACCCTCCTTCTGTGATCTTTTGCAGTGTATCTTTACCTGAGTCTCAGTCTCCTCTAGACAAGAGGGCTGATGACAGCCATCTGAGAGGCACCAGATTAAGACTTCCGTAAGTGTCTAACATGTAGTAGGTTTTTCATCAACAGCAGCAGTCTTTAGAAATTACATCTCAATACTCAGCAAACTGCAGCCTGTGGGCCAAATCTGACCCACTGACTTTTCTAAATAATGTTTTCCTGCAACAGAGCCATGCCTAGTCATGAATGCATTGTTCATGGCCCAGTTTCAAACGTCAGCAGCAATGTTGGGTGGTGTGACAGAGACTGCATGACCGACAAAACATCAAATATTTATTATCTGGCCTTGGAAAGACTTTGCTGAATCAATTACATTCTTTTTTTTAATTACCCAAAGAACTATAAATCGTCCTACTATAAAGACAATTGCATTCTAAATCACTGCTACCATAACTAGCACACAACCAAGTTACCATCAGAGTTTGTTTAAAAAGTATATAATTGGCCGAGCATGGTGGCTCACGCCGGTCATCCCATTACTTTGGGAGGCCGAGGCAGGCAGATCACTTGAGGTCAGGAGTTCAAGACCAGCCTCGCCAATATGGTGAAACCCCATCTCTACTAACGTACAAAAATTAGCCGGACATGGTGGTGCCTGCCTGTAATCTCAGCTACTGAGGAGGCTGAGGCAGGAGATTGCTTGAACCCGAGAGACAGAGGTTGCAGTGAGCTGAGATCATGCCACTGTACTCCAGCCTGGGCAACAGAGCAAGACTATGTCTCAACACAACAACAAATATATAAATATATATATATATATATGTGTGTGTGTATATGTATATATACATAATATATATTATAACTATAAGTCATGTATATTTGTTGTTATTTTTGAGGGTCTCAAAAATTAATATATGTATATTAATTTTATATATCTATATGTAATTAAACAAATTTTATATATATATAATTTGAATCATTAATATTGCTGTGTTGTGATTTAAGCCCATAACTTACCAACTTTTATCAACTTATATTTATTCACAGAGTAACGACAAACTTTACTCATATTTAGAAACCTTTAGCAAAAGAGAAAATTGTTCTGATCACAGAGATGTTTGCCAGGTCAGATATATTTTTATTCTCAAGCTGATCGTTTGAGAAAGTCAGCGCTCGGTCATAAATAAGCTTGACTTCAGTTTGTTTGAGAGATGAAGGAGGGGCTGATATTCATGCGTGCCTGAAAGTTCATGAGCTCACACATACGTTTCTGTGAGCTTGAGAGAGATGGATGAGTGGGAAAAGGAAACAAGAAATGAAAGGAGTGGCTAGACTGAGTCTAGAATAGATGCTCATCAAAGCAGATTCAGATGTGGATGAAGACTCGTCTAATTTCATTACTATGTGGAGCAATGGTTCTTTTTTTCCCTGTTCGTCAGAGAGAACAGACCATCTAGAGACATTTTTCAAGAGTTTATTTTCCTCTCTGAAAAAGCAGAAATTTTTACCTTAGGTTTGTTCAAATAATTTATAGCACTCTGTGATGGGATATTGTCCTTATAACTACTCCATCGGCAGCTTCAAGCTTTTATATTTTCGTTTAACAATATAAATGTCACTAAGTGTGCCAATAAATACTGACAAACCCCTGAAAAGGTCAGATTGATTCTATAACTCACACCTGTCTGATGCTAGAGGCTTTTCAGGATTTTCTGTGAACACTAACAAATAGTCTCCCATAAGGAATCTTTCATTCTTCTGATTTGTGACTGCCTGCTAGTAAACTCAATGCTAATATAGTAATGAGATGGATCTTGTTAACAAGGTGCACAGTTTGTAGAACTGTATCTGACCAGCATGTGTATGAGAAGCTGCTTGCTTTATAAGCATGATACAATCATAGAAACAAGTCCGTTAGAAACTAGGTACATTTATTCCAGAGCTTAACTCATTCAATGGGTACATACACACACACACACACACACACACACATACATATATATATACTATACATATATACACGTATATATGTATAGTATATATATACATGTATATATGTGTGTGTGTATATATATACGTGTATATATATACGTGTGTATATGTGTGTATATATATGTATACAGAAGGCATTTAATATTAAAATTATGATTTTAGCATATTTCTCAGCCTTGGCATTTTGATAAACGTACTGACAATGAAGTAGAGATTCTCCTTACTTAGCCTACCAAAAGGCACAAAATAGGCGTGAATGTTAATGGGATTGGAATCATTATTTACTTTCAGATTTTATACAAGTTAAGGCCAATTATGGACATATTCTCAGTTGAGTCAGAACTAAAAGTATAATTTAAAAGAGAAGAATATTCACAATTTATTGGTCGACATTAAATCATTTTTTAATGTAACCAAATCAGAACAAATGAATTCTCACTGATCTTTTCATGTGCGTGAGTGTGCAGTTCTCTCCCATGTATGTCAGAGTCCTGAGTAACTGCGGCGTTGGGCCCCCCGAATGAGGAGAAGCAGGTGTGTATTTATGCTGCCGCAGGGCCCTGCTGAGGCTGCCACTTGCAATTTTTGTTCTCTGGTGTCTTTCTGTGTCCCTTGTACCCAACATTTGGACTAGAAGGCACCATGTTTGGCAGCCACCGTGTCTCTAACAGTTCTATAGGGAATGAATTTATTACTTTATGCAGTTTTATATAACGTACATGCAACCTTTTATATAGCAAACACAAGCGTTCATTATATGTTAAGTTAAAGACAGGTTAGACTTGCCGTGAGACACATAGCAAAGGATAATGGAAGGCTTGTTAAACACAATTACCTACTTAAAAAATGTTTTCCAATCAATGTCAGTTTCACATTTATCTTATTTATAATTTTTATCTGTTTTCTGTTTACTTTTATTGAAAAATAAATGCTTTTGAAATCTTTGTAGAAATTAATGTTATCTTTTATGTGAAAACTAAAACATTCAGTAAATTCTTAACTTCAAATATGTCTGTTTATCTCATTATATGCCCACTGTCTATGTGTATTTAAAGCCTATGCCTACATTCATATATTTTAACGTATATTTAATTTATATTTAAATATATTTGTGAAAATGCTACTGTTTTTCTATTTTTTGTCAAAATTGTTAAATGTATTTATTTCTCTGATCAGTATTTGTTAATGGGGTTGTGTAACTAAATTTAAAAGCTGTTATTTCTCTGTGGATTTAAGATGACTGGTTTCAATTGTTTCAGTGGATCATTTTCAAACCATAAATTATAACTGTGCCATAAGTTATAACCTGATTGCTATAAATTAGTTAAATAAATGATAAGGTCACTAATTGACATTATCAATTATAATAATAGATAATATACACTAATTAATCATTGATATTATCAGCTGATATCAAATACATGATAGTAACAGTAATTTTTGCTTCCTTGAAGGTATCAGCTTACTGCTTTAGTTATTAGATGGTACATAAAGCCTCATGATTCAATTAAAAGAGCAGTAAAAATGTATATATTTGTGCATATACATATACACACACTGATGCACATACACATACATATATACACACATACACTCAATTTAAAACTATAAGATATTGATAGCTGGAAGATCTCCTGTTAATTGACTTTTTTAGTGTCTGGGACACTGTGTATCTTCTGTTATGTCATTCAGTCCTCACAGTAAACATAGGAGCTGGAAATACTTTATTTCAGTATTTAATATGAGAAAAATTACAAGTCAAATGAATCATTGAAGAACACATATCTAGTAAGCTGAATTTCCTGCATTTGCACCCAGCAATTTAATTCCAAGGCCTGGGTTTTAAGTATGATGTCATTATTTCTACTTCATTATTTACACTAAGGATTCTTAGGGAATTCTTACAGTAAATAGTCAAGACACGTTTATGTCAGTGGTTCTTAGATACGTTCTGGGTTTTTTTATTAGTTCAGAATAAAATATGCATGCAGAAGTGTGCACATATCAGCTATTCAGCGTCTATAAAGTTTCACAGAGAGTTTGTGAAACCTCAATCCAAGGCCAAGGTGCAGAATATCACACCCATAAGACACTAGCAGCTCTTGAAATCATCAGCCCCAACTTAGGGGGAGCCATTCTCTTGACTTCTGACAGCATTGACTAATTTGACTATTTTGACACATTCTATAAATGACACTGCGGATTTTCATTGTTTTGCTTTTGGATTCTTTCACACAAAGCTACGTTTGTGACACTCACCTACATTGTTGTGTGCATTTGTAATGTGTTCATTTTCATTGCTGTGTAGTATTTGATTTTGTGAACATGCCACAACTGATTTATATACCTGATGGGCACTTACATAATTTTCAGTTTGCAAAGGCTACAAATAGTGCTGCTGAGAACATTCTAGCCTTGGGTGGATGTTGGGTGTTTGCCTTAGAAGGGGATTGTCCCCTCATAGTATATGCGTGTGTTCAACCAAGGCAGAGAGAGTCTCACAGTTTTGCAAAATAATTCTACTGGTTTGTAAAACCACCACAGTGTATGAAATTTCCAGTTGTTCCACAATATCACCAATATTTGGCATGTTTCCTGTTTTTATTTTTATTTTATTTTTATTATTATACTTTAAATTCTGGGTGCATGTGCAGAACATGCAGGTTTGTCACATAGGTATACACGTGCCATGGTGGTTTGCCGCATCCATCACCTGTCATCTACATTATATATTTCTCCTAATGTTATCCCTCCCCAAAGCCCCCACCCCCTGCTATCCCTCCCTTAGTCCCTTACTCCCCAAAAAGCCCCCCTGACAGGCCCCAGTCCCTGTGTCCATGTGTTCTCACTGTTCAACACCCACTTATGAGTAAGCATATGTGGTGTTTGGTTTTCTGTTCTTGTGTCAGTTTGCTGAGAATGATGATTTCCAGCTTCATCTATGTCCCTGCACAGGACATTAACTTGTCCTTTCTTATGGCTGCATAGTATTCCATGGTGTATATGTGCCATATTTTCTTTATCCAGTCTATCACTGATGGGCATTGGGTTGGTTCCAAGTCTTTGCTATTGTGAACAGTGCTGCAGTAAACATACATGTGCATGTGTCTTTATAAATTTATCTTAACCATTCTAGTGGGGATGAAGTATTCTCTGATCATGGCAGTTTTATTTGAATTTCTCTGACTGGTAATAAATTTGAATGACTTTGTGTGTTTATTGGATTGATGATTTGGTATCTTTTTCTAAGAAATGTCAGTTCAAATCAACTGCCTCTTCCCCTTATGGGTTTTCTCTCTCTTTTCTGTTTTTTTCTTTTTTTTTCCTGCATTATCTCATTTATAATTTTTTTAATCTTGCATTTTTAATTGTATTTTAGGTTTTGGGGTACATGTGAAGAACATGCAAGATAGTTGCATAGGTACACACATGGCAGTGTGATTTGCTGCCTTCCTCCCCTTCACCTATATCTGGCATTTCTCCCCATGCTATCTCTCCCCAACTCCTTAACCCCCGCTGTCCCTCCCTATTCCCCCCAACAGACCTCAGTGTGTAGTGCTCCCCTCCCTGTGTCCATGTGTTCTCATTGTTCAACACCCGCCTATGAGTGAGAACATGCAGCATTTCATTTTCTGTTCTTGTGTCAGTTTGCTGAAAATGATGTTCTCCAGGTTCATCCATGTCCCTACAAAGGACACAAACTCATCGTTTCTGATTGCTGCATAGTATTCCATGGTGTGTATATGCCACATTTTTCCTGTCCAGTCTATCATTGATGGGCATTTGGGTTGATTCCAGGTCTTTGCTATTGTAAACAGTGCTGCAATGAACATTCACGTGCATGTGTCCTTATAGTAGAACGAGTTATAATCCTTTGAATATATACCCAGTAATGGGATTGCTGGTCAAATGGAATTTCTGTTTCTAGGCCCTTGAGGAATCGCCACACTGTCTTCCACAATGGTTGAACTAATTTACACTCCCACCAGCAGTGTAAAAGTGTTCCTATTTCTCCACATCCTCTCCAGCATCTGTTGTCTCCAGATTTTTTAATGATCGCCATTCTAATTGGTGTGAGATGGTATCTCAAGGTAGTTTTGATTTGCATTTCTCTAATGACCAGTGATGATGAGCATTTTTTCATATGTCTCTCTCTTTTTTGTTGATGTGTGAGAGGTCTATACATTCTGTATACAACTCTTTGTGGACAAGCCAATTGTGATGATCTTTTCTCACTTTCTGGCTAATAGTTTGAACAGAATTTCTAAAATTTATTATGTTTAGGCTGTTGATATGCTTTTTCTTTTATGGTTAGTATCTTTTGTATTTTGATTTAAAAACAGTTGCCTCCTCAGAGGTCATAGGATATTCTCTCGTGACTGGTTATTGGAAATTTGTTTCCTCTTTCAAGTTTAGATCTGTAATCTCTCTAGAATCATAAAGAATCCAGGTAGCTTTTTCTATATGAACATGAAACTGCCCAGCCCCATTTATTGATAAGTCATTCCTTTTCCCATTGCCCTGAGCAGTGTTGGTTTTCTTCTTTCTTCTGTTCTGCCCATTAGTTAGATGTCTTTCCTTGCAACAGTCATTCAGAGTCTTAACTAATTAATTTCTGGAATAAATTTTGACAACTGGTAGTGTAAGACCCTAGTCTTTGCTTTTCTTCCAAATTGCTTTTTATATGTTCATATACTCAGTCTTCTTTGCATTAGTGGAAATTTTAGAATTGGGTTATGAATTCATGCAAAATAAACAAGAAAACAAACAAGAAAGAAAAACAGAGAAACAAACCTGTTGAGGTTTGGGTTGAAACTGACTTGAATCTATAGAATACATTTGTAAAGAATTGCCATCTTTACAATGCGGTGTCTTCAAATGTACAAATATGGCATACATCTGCATTTTTGAGATCTTCTAAATTTCACTAAAAATATTTCAGATTTTCTGCATTCAGTTTTTTATATAATTTATTGAATTTACTCATAGATATATGAGGCTTTATTGATATTGTAAATGATTTCAAGATTTTGATCTTCATTTGCCTTTGTTAGTGCTTAAAAATGCAGTTGTCTTTTCTGTACATTAATTTTGCATCCAATGTAAAGCTTACTAAATAACATCGTATTTACTTTTAATGGTACATAAAGGAAAACTACAAAAATTTGTATTAGTAACAAAAATATAAATGCACAGATCATTACATTATTTTTAGGAATTACTTTACTTTATAACCAATCAACTAAAAGAAAATACATTGTTTTTCATGAGACATATTTTGGATAATAGCTGTGTAATTATCTTTAATATATTTTGTTTTCCTGCTTATGTAGGGAGTGGAGCTGAGGATTTGGGAAACACGTGTGCAAAGCTTTCTTACTTTTTAGACTTTACAGGAAAGGTTAAGCAACATATATATCCAAGATTTAAAAGGGAGAGTCTAAAAATATAGCAGTATTTGTGTAGTGGAAGATAACTGGCTATTCACAATTCTACTCAGAAGCTTTTAGCAAAATCAACTATGTGGCTTTAGAAAATCAAATTTGTTCTTTAACTCTAAGGTAATTAAGTGAAGCAACAAGATAGCTCAAGAATTAAAATTTACATATATATCACTCAAATCCTGGAAACTAAAACTAATTTGGTCATGAGGCAGTTCATTTATATGGCAATTTGGCATATTGTTTACTGTCGAGTAACATTTAATAAAGCCCAAGGATTCAGTAATATTGGGGTAGTTTGAAAAATGTGATCTAATATCAGCATGTCAGGCAAGAGAATTTGAGTTCTCATGAATGTTCAGAGAAGGTAATTCATGTAGAATTGCACCTAAAATTGCATCATTTTTCCTAACTGCTCCTCTTGGCTATTCTTGAATCCAATTTCCTCTGTACCATGATGGAAGGTACTAGAAGTCACAATCGAAACTTGTGACAGTAAATGAATTTAGTAATATGCTTGTTAGGTTAGGAGTTCTCAGTTACAAAAAAAATCTCTCATAATCTTTGAGGACTTTACACTTACATCACTCAGTAACTTTGGTATAGAATCAAAAGTACCAGTGCATCTTCATATAATTCTAACCTATCAAAAACATATGTTGTAAGTTCTATCATATACCAACCACTATGTCATTGCGTGAGACAAAAAGGTGAATACAACATTCCCACCAGAAGATTAAAACACTACACACACACACACACACACACACCCTGCTATACACTCTGTATACAAAATAAATGGCAAATATCTCAATCTGAAGCAATGTTAATTCATAGAAACATCTGCTAGTCTACTTGCTATTTGTTTTTCTTTGTGGGTTAGGAGTTAGCCTTTCATTTTTTTCTGTGAACTGTGTGACATCAAGAAATATTGGGTGTCTACACAGAAGAAGGTGTTTGTGCTTTTTCATTTATGAAACCAATGAATAAAAACAAATCTTATTCTGATAACTATGTAATTGTTAAGGTAATATCAATAGAGAATGACAAAGCAGACTGTAGGTGGGGAGGAGCTACGTCTTCCTTGCTCTCACAGTCACTTGCTCTGTGTCCCATTTCTACACAAAACCAGAAGCAAACCTGGGACATGTTCGCAACGACCAGAGTGATTAGTTTCCTCCACATTTATTGGCTTGTGCTACAGTGGATGACGACTTCATGGCTATGGAGATTCCTTAGATGATTCTAATGAATCTAATAATCTTGTAATGATTTAGATTTGGCTGTGGTACATTTTTGACATACATTTGATATTGACATATATTGATGAACAATATGTAATATACAATCATACATACACAGGTATAGTGTATAAATACGTACCTGTATGTTTCCAGGCAAAGAGAAGTATGCTGTAATAAATCACACCTTGTTCCAGCCTTAGCTAGGGCTTTGATAATAGTAATAAAATACAATCATGGTTTGAACATCTATGATTCACGAAGAATCATAGATGGGCTACATGCTTGGGTACCCCAGAATAACTGAGGTGCTATCTCTGTGCTTAGAGAGATATCCAAAAGTCAGGCAAAAAAATACTAAATTATTAGTACTAATATATTACTTTTGCTTGAAGTACTTGTGTCATGATTTTAAAGGCATAATCGTGGTCATACATTAAAGTTATTTTCTGTTATGTACATTCTATGAGACCTCATATAACTTCTGATATTGGTGAAGAATTAAGCTCAGTTCATTTATTATTGTGTCCAGGATGCACTTGATAAAATATGGAAAACTGGATTTGGGATGGTTGCTACATTTACTTAAAGTTTGCACAAACTCAGGAAGCATAGCTGTCCAACATGAAGTACAAGGGGCCAATATTTCCCATTACACAGCATCAGATAGAACAGCAACCCAGACTAGTTGAATAAGAGATTATTTACTTGGGTCTTTTTCTGTCAATATATAGAGATAGATCTTGCAGGTTTATAGATATAAGTGTTTTAAATAATTCACACATTTATTCTATACTTTCTTATCTATATAATTTGCTTTTTCATTTTTAAACAAATGGCAATATTAAAAGTTAGCTTGTATTCTACCTCGATGATATTTAAGAGTCTGTTCATCTTCACAGAGGAAAAGCAAGAGTGTTATCATTGTTGACGTTGTTATAGTGTAGGAGACTCTTGGAGGCAAATCCAGGATTTTCTTCAAGTATCAAGTAAAGAAGATGCACATGTAAGAATATTTGAAGGAATAGTGTAGAGGATATTGCATGCTGGGAAAAGAGATTGATTTCTTCTAGTCCCATTCCTGGAAGTTATGTATAATCTGAGAAATTATCATCTCACCCTCTCACTACCTGTTATTAGATTGATCCCTAATCTACGCAGTTTGGGATTCTTCATTTGAAACTGTCAGCAAAAAAAAAAAGTTGGGGGGAATGTGGTCAGGGCAAAAGGAAGGAAGACAGGCAGAATGTGATAACAAATGTTCAATGCATGACCACCCAGCATGAATATGTCCTTAGAGGGAGGTAATAATAAATCATGTTATCTTTGGAAGGTTTTATCGTTTACTTTACTGCAACTTAAATTTAAAAAAAAAACTTTGCATGACCTGAAATGAAGATTAAACTTTAGATCCTGGCCACGATCTATAAAATGATTTTCTTGAACATATGATTTTCCTTTTGAATGGTTTATTAAGATTTGTTCATCATTATTAGACAAAATTGGAGTCAGTTCTATAAATATACAATCTCCATCATAATCTTCCATCTACCTTAACATACTATACTAAAGCTAAATTTACATATCAAACTGAATTATTAGGTCAAACTTGCTTTTTTTGTGACTACCTTTGAAAATTATGTAAAATATACAAGCTATTTGCTCAGACCCTTACTGAGGAAAAAACAGACATTCTACTGTGAAGAGTAGATAAACTGGGCAGAGAATCTGAACTCCGGTTGCTGGATCTAAGAATGTAACACTGAAGAGCTGATTTTGTTTCTCTGGGCTTTACCTAACTATGGGGAACATTGAGGCTTGAGGATGTCTGTAAGTAAATTTCCTCCCTGGTCTTAGAACCAAATAAAGAGAGACGTGGTAATGACACCTTCAACAGTAGACTCTGCCTATGAGACTGTGTGAAGCATGGGTTACATCTGCAGCCGTGCCTAGCAGGTAGCCATGGAAGAGCATGTGTCTCCCCCTCACGGACACAGTTGGACACATGGGAACCTCCCAACATGGAGACATTTCCTTTCACCACACAGGAAGGACCACACCAGAACATCTGCTCGCTGCAGGCTCAAAGCAAGCAGGGAGTGTCCTCTTCTTTCTTCCAAGAGTCACTTCTCCTGTAGGAAAGGCAGAAGGGATTGGGCAAAGTGGAGACTGAATTCCCTTGCTTCACAGAGTAGTTGTACTACTGCAGCCTGAGTTTTCCCTCTAAGAACCTTAAGATACTGTGGTTAGGAAAGGGAAAAAACACTATTCTAAATGAAAATGCACACAATTTACATAAAAGTGTGCTGTTGCTGAGGATCTGTTATGACTTTTAAATTATTTCTTATACCTCTAAATAACTCATAATAAAAAGCCAAGCGTGAGATGCTGAGCGCAGTGGCTCATGTCTGTAATCCTAGCGCTTTAGTAGGCTGAGGGGGGAGAAGCACTTGAGGTCAGAAGTTCAAGACCAGCTTGGGCAATGTGGTGAAACCCAGTCTCTGCAAACAATTTTTAAAAATTAGCTCGGCCTCTTGGCCTATACCTGTAGTTCCAGATACTCAGGAGGCCAAGGCAGGAGGATTGCTTGAACTTGGGAAGTCCAGGCTGCAGTGAGCAGTGATAGCACCACTGTACTCCAGCCTGGGCAACAGAGCAAGACCCTGTCTCAAAAAAAAAAAAAAGAACAAATAAACAAGCAGCAAAAAAACAATACCAGGAAGCATGATAAAAACCGATTGCCTCATTTTACAATTAATATTTTAGAAATAAACTAGAGTAAATGTCTCCTAATAATCACATCTACACTTACATGTTTCATCAATTCTGTTAGGACTCTCCAACAAGAGACAGGAGTGAAAGGAGAATGGTGTCTCCAGACCTCTAAGTGCAAAATTCTTTAGCAAATACAGGAAAGTTCATTGAGTACCCTAGGACAACACTATACCTGAAAACTAATGCAACAGTCATCCTGGGTTTTGAAATATGCATCACCTTTTCCCATACTAACTCTAAAAGGTTCTAAGGAAAATAGAACCTGATTTGATTTTAAGTATCTGGCTTATGTAATGCAGTATCAGGGGTGTGAGAGGAGTATTCCCCTCCCTTCCTTTCAAACATGAGTTTCCTTCACAAAACACAATTGTTACTGGTTTCCAGAGGTTAATTTCTTGCTTTATTAACTTTATGTCTTAAAGTAACAAAGAAAATATATAGAAAAGACAAGTATGTTTCAAAATGTATAATTAAAATGCAGTGTTAAGATTAAAGGGTATAAAAACTGGAATTAGAACTGTTGTTGAGGAGGAAATGTAAGACACATGGCCCTTTATAATGTTACAATTACTCCTTAATTTGCCTCCGAGCTTCCCGTTGATCTTCTCATAAAGAGAAACATGGAAATTTGCTTGTGATTTCCTCACAAGTTTGGAACACGCTCTAGTGTTTCCAAAAGGCAATCCTTGACAGATCTGCAGATTCTCTGAAGCTCTCAGCTGTTGTTGTAACCTCCCTTTACCACAAAGCTTTTGAGGAGGTCTTCACTGGTTCTGTCCACTTACTTGACTCCCTTTCTTTCTTCAATCTATTCGAGAAGCCTTCTGCCCTGTCCCTAGACCTCAGCTGGAATTGCTTTCCTGGAATTCACCATCCACGTCAGTGCTCCAGAGCCAGTGAGGAAACTCTGGTCCTCCTCCCCTTCCTCCTCTCAGAATTGGGCTACTGTTTTACCATATGTTCCTTCTGAAGGAGCCTCTCCTGCTTTCCTTCCTTCCATACCTGCTGCTTTCTCTCCTTTCCTCCACCTCCCCATGCTGTTGAGCCTGGAAACCAAGTTCAAGCTTTTCCACCCACTCACCTCCCTTATCTTACTCCCTCCTGCACTACCTCCTCCAATCCATGACTTTGTAGACCATTTCTATGCAGAAGTTACCAAAACATCACTCATGGTCCTTCTTACTACCTCATTCCACACTTAATAGAACAGCAAATTCTTTGAGTTCAGAATCCTAAATGTAGTCTACATATTGCCTTTTATCCTTCTTCACAGCTGTGGTCTCAATTCAAACCATGTGGACTATTGGGGGCTCCCGAATGACCTCGCTGTTCCACTCCTTTCCCAGTGTACTACAGTCTGTTCTCCAGTTTCCCATTTTACATCAAATAATATCCAAACCCCACGGTGTGTTCCTGAAGCCCCTCTAGGATCTAGTCCCCAGGCACTTTTCTGTACCTGCTCTTCTGCTCTTTCAGCAGTCCCAGCTCATGCCAGGCTTTGTGCTTGCATCCATTCCTCTCATTGAGATGCTGGAGCTAGACATCCCTCCTGGTGGAAGCTCTCAGGTTAAATGTCACCCTGACAAGGTCTTCCCCGAGTCTTATTCAGATCACTGGTGGGCACCATCACCATGGATCTCACCATCCTTCTCTGTTTTCTTAATGGTTTCTTAATTTCTGTTTCCTTAATATCTCCAAAATTGCACCCTTCTTTGATTTGTGTCTTTATTTAAAGTCTGCATCTCCCTCCAAACTCTCTCCTTCACCATCACAGACACATTGTGTTCTCATCTCCATTGCCAAGAGCCCTGGGTGCCAGTCCCATTTGTTGTATGAAGGACTTGCAGAGTTTTCATTATCCACAGAGAAAAACATGAGTTACTTTTGGAAGCTGGAAAATATATTCCACACGTGGGAATTAATCTGTTGAATGATGCTTTTGAGAAGACCTCAATCGCAGATGCAGCAACATTTTCATGAGATGCTGCTTATATATCTTCAATGAACACCTAGAGCATGTATTTTGATGCAACTTCATAAATCTGTAAGTTTGAGCACTGATGTCTGAGCTTTCCGGCTTCCGATTACTTAGTTTGATCCAGGGATAAAACCTGTAATGACTGTAGAAGTCACTGAAAGGTATGTCTTCAAAGAGTTCTAAATAAAGGCAGTTTTTTTAAAACTTCACTTTCAGTAAGATTTAGGCAGTTGTATTTCCAATATACAGCCAGTCCAGGGACACAGGGCCCTTGAGCATTCTAGTAATAAAATAAACATGCTCTTCATCCTTTAGAAAATTGCAGGAAGGTTAGGAAAGTCTTCTCTATGGCTGTGGGACACTAGATAATTGCACTTTATAGGACATAGAGGTGACAGATTACACCCCCAGGGGAAGGAGTAGGCCTCCTTAAGAGAGGACAGTGAAGGGCCGCAGGCTGAGGTTTGTACAGGGATCTCCCTAAGTTTGAGGGGAGGCAAGTGGAAAGCTTTGCTGATGCTACTTTAACAGAGACCTGCTATAGCTGCACAGTGTGTGTAAACAGACCTACGTCACCAACACAGCCCTCAAGATTGCCCTGTTCTTTTCCTAGAATCCAAAGTCAGATTTAGTTGTCTCCAAGATCAGTGACCTCCCCAAACTCAACCAGTCTGGCTTAAATGAATGCCCTCTCTGTCTTTCTAGCATCCAGAAACTACAAAGGCAGATTCCTGCCTTGCTGGACTGCAGTCTTCAGATGACCACCAGACCACAGCCATTTGTGCTTTTCTTGCTCCCACTCTAATCGAGGGCTACGTTGGTTCGAGCCATCTTATTTTTCTCTGTATTCTTAATACTGAGAAAAAGGCTTTTAATGTATGCGTGTATTTATTTTTAATTTTCATTTTAAGTTCAGGAATACATGTTCTATAGGTAAACGGGTGTCATGGGGGTTTGATATGCAGACGATTTCATCACTCAGACATTAACCCTGGTACCCATTAGTTATTTTTCCTGATGCTCTCCCTCCTCCAAACCTCCAGCTTCCAGTAGCTCTCAGTGTCTTCTTTTCCCCTCTATGTGCCCGTGCGTTCTTATCGTTTGGATTCCACTTATAAGTGAGAACATGTGGTATTTGGTTTTCTGTTTCTGTGTTAGGTTGCTAAAGATAATGGCCTCCAGTTCCATCCATATTCCTGCCATGGACATGATCTCATCTTTTTTATGGCTGCATAGTATTCCATGGTATATATGTATCATATTCACTTTATCCATGGATAAAGATCTAATATCCACGGATATTAGATCTTTGTTGGATGTTCATGGGCATTTAGGTTGATTCCATGTCTTCACTATTTTGAATATAGCTACAATGAACATATGTGTGCATGTGTCTTTATGATAGAATGATTGCTGTTCTTCGGCTATATAGCCAGTAATGGTATTGCTGGGTCGAATGGCAGTTCTCTTTTTAGGTCTTTGAGGAATCATAACACTGCTTTTCACAATAGTTGCACTAATGTCCACTCCTGCCAAGTTTGTGTAAGTGTTCTGTTTTCTCTGCAACCTTGCCAGCATCTGTTGTTTTTTGACTTTTTAATATAACAATTCTGATTAGTGTAAGATGGTATCTCATTGTGGTTTGATTTACATTTCTCTAATGATGAATAATGTTGAAGGTTTTTCCATATGATTCTTGGCCACATGTATGTCTTCTTTTCACAAGTGTCTGTTCATGTCCTTTGTTCACTTTTTAATGGAGCTGTTTTCTTGTAAATAGGTTTAAGTTCCTTACAGATGCTGGATATTAGATCTTTGTTGGATCTAGAGTTTGCAAAAATGTTCTCCCTTTTTGTAGGTTACCTGTTCACTCTGTTAATAGTGAGAACAAGGCCTTCTAAGTAGGAAGAGCTCACATGAATGAAGGGCTCAAGAAATAAACTCAGTAAATTAAGAGAAAATGAATGGGTGAAGGAAACTGACATGAGATGAATGCCTTTTCACTGAAACCTAGCAAGAAATTCTGAAACTGACAACCTCAGTTCTTGAGGTCAGCCTCTCAGCGACCTGGCAGAGCATTACCTAGTTCAGGCACCAAGGAGCACGTTTTACCTGCCTCGTCCCGCAGCTTTTTCATTTGCACAGTGGGATTCAGATAATGCGATTTAACTGGGCACTTCAGGAAGGTGGTAATGAACAGCTGGGAGTCACTGAAGCAGGGACATCTTGCCAACCCGGCACCTGGTGCTTCATCAAGGGGAATGCTGGGAGAACTGAGAATGAGCCAGACAGCACTTACAGGGTGACCTGAGACCCAGAATGTTCAGTTTGCAGCTGAAGTCTTTCGCCTAAAAACAACAACAACAACAAACAGAACGAAGTGTACAATCTCACATTTACATTACCCATTGGGGCTCCAAACATAAGTTAAAACAACAGGAAATGAGGAAAAGGACGAATAAACAAGGAAATACATTTGAGAAAACAAAAGGGGAATTGGTCTTTCAGCAAGTTTTATCCTAAAACAGCAGTATAATATCCCCAAAATAACGTATTAGCTACTGTACTGACTGCACACCATTGTATAGGAATTAGTGTAAGTATGTAGTTCACAAACAGAAAATGGCAAAATGTAGGGTGTGCTTTTCAGAAGACTAGGGATAAGGTAATTCATGGTATCTTTATTTGAAAATGAACACCTGTTATTTGTGAGAAAGGAGTCTTGGCTCACAAGCTAATTGTGTAAATAGTCTTCGTAAGCTTCCTACTTCATGTCAACAACTCTTACATCTCACCTCTGTTATCCACCATTTTACCCACATTCTCAAATATTAGAAGGGTAGATTTCAAAAGCAATGGCTTGAGACAAGTTTACCTGTATGAAAACAATTAACTTCTGTATGAAAAGATTAAAAGTTGAGACTAATGGTAAAATGAGAAAAAAGTGTATCATATATAATCTGAATTTGAAGATTAATATTCCCAATATATAAAAATTATTTATGAACCAATAATAACCTAATAGATTTAAAAAATAAAATCAGGCATTATTTGTGATGGAGAAATAAATGTTTATTAAGCATATCAAAATAAATTCAACCTCACTAGTAATTAAATAATGTAAGTCAAAGAAAAATTATGCAAGTTTTTTAATCCATTATTTTAGAAATTATAGTTGTCAGTATCAACTATTATGTTGTGATTTTCAAATACTACTAGTAGAGCTATAAATCAGTATAACTTTTTTTGGAGAGTAATTTGGTATTATTAAGTGATAAAATACATATTCTCTAATATTAATGTTGTGCCTTGGTTCACATTCTAGAAAAATATTTGTAGATTTGCATTAGAAGGCAAATAAAAAGTCTATTGAGCAAAGTATTATTTGTTTTAAAAAATTGAAAACATTCTAAATGCCTATTAATAGGACAATTGTTAAATAACCATAATATAGTTATGTCATGGAATAATACACAAAGAGATTTATAGGCATTGAAATGTTTTAAAATTATAACAAATTGAATGAGAAAAATTAACTTATATTTAAGAATATAAAACAAAATTTCATATCTATAAATACATATAAAGCTACATATATGAAAGAAAAGAAAGAAAAAAAACTAGCAAACAGAATATTAAACTCAGGCGTCTAGAGAACCTAAGGCAGAGGTTGGTGAAAATATTGGGAAAGCTCCTTTTTCTCTTGTGTATTTTTTACAATAAGAATGCAATTTCTGAGTGGCTAAAATTAATATATGTTTATAGAGGATTAAAGTGGCCATAGGACATTAACAGAGGAGAATATAGAAATGAATATTAATCAAAGAATGCTTAACATTCCTCTAATATTCAGATAAGGAAAAATTAAATATGCTGGGTGCGGTGGCTCATGTCTGTAATCCCAGAACTTTCAGAGGCCAATGTGGGAGGATCATGAGGTCAGGAGTTCGAGACCAGCCTGACCAACATGGTGAAACGACATCTCTACTAAAAATTGGCTGCGCATGGTGCCCCATGCCTGTAATCTCAGCTACTCCAGAGGCTGTGACAGGAAAATCACTTGAACATGGGAGGCAGAGGTTGCTGTGAGCCGAGTTAATACCACTGTACTCCAGCCTGGGTGACATGAATATGTTGGAAGAGTTTTTAACAGATCTGCTGTTACAGATAGTTGGAGAGAAATGGCTGGGCATTTCTGGAGAGTAAATTGGCCATAGCTCTCAAAAGTTAAATTTTTCTTAGGCATTAATCCCTCAATCACTACTCTAATAATTTATTTGAGAGAAATATCCACCAGCATGTAAATATATATGCATATGAATGTTTTGTACAGTGTTATATGAATAGCTGGGGAAAATAGAGGTATCCATAAGGCATTGGTCATTTTACATACATGCTATAAATCTTCATGTAGAAAAAATAAAAGAAGCAATCTGAGGATGTATAAGGTAGAAATGTTGGTATATAGTAAGTTTATAAAATTTAATAATCTTAATTTAAATGTCCTATTAATTTGCTAGAAAGAGAAATTTGTTTAGCATTTTATTCTTGGCTTTCTGGAAGAGCATCTTTAACCAAGATTCAAATTGTGAAACAATGTGTAATTTTCTGGGTTTTTTTTAATCTACCTGTTTATAGAGTGCATGTTATTAGCAGGTAACATAATAATCATTATTCCCAGGGGCTATGCTTACAGTTAAGCAATGAAGAGACACCTGCTTTTTGTTGAATGTATTTCTGTATACTTTTCTATAGTTATGTAATATTTTTATAATTTTTACAGTATATGGATGGCATATAGTTAGCCCACTCTCTTTTGCTTATATTATACTTGAGAGCACAAATTTCCTTGAACTACATGATAGATTTTCATGCCCCTCAAGTACTACTGATACAAAATTAGATCAGGAGGATAATTAATAACAGCATGGAATGTAATGATTAAGTGGCCGTTGATACGGAAATACGGCAAGCTCCCATCTTCCCTTCCCTGACATCAACCCCCTGGCCCCATGCTGCTGGCTACTGCTTCTGCTGGGGTGGCTCCTGCCAGGACGGGCTCCCCCACGGGCTCCTGGCTCCCCACAGCTGTGCACTTTTCCTGCTGTGGCAACTAGCAAGACAGAGCTGTCCTGGAGTTACCGCAGTGGTGGCAAAGTGGATGCTTTCTCTCACTGTTTATATCTGATATATATATCTGATATATCTATCTGTGAACAAAGGCAGTCTCAGAAGGAAATGACAAAAGATTGTGAAGCCTGTCAAAGTATTCAGCCTCACTGGCCGTTTAGGGGAATGCAAGTTAAAACCAAGGTGAGACTCGCTGTAGGAAGGCAGGACAGGATGGAAGAAAAAGAGGAAACAAAATAAAGGAGTCCATGTAACAAAACTGTCGATTCCGTAGAACTTATCAGTCTCCGTATTGTCTAAGTTTATTGTACAGGATATAGTGTAGCCACAAGGTGATATATGCCATGGAAGGAAATGAAGCAGAGAAGGAGAATGGGATCTGTTGCGATCTGAAAAACAGACCCTTGAGTGAAGGCATGCATGCAGTGCTAAGCAGAGTATCAGAGAGACAGCAGGGTGGACGGGCCAGTGCAGAAGCCTCGGGTGCAGCATACCTGTATATTTAAGGGCACGGCGTGGAGACAGTGGAGGTGGAGCTCGTGGTTCGTGAACAAGGAGAGTGACCCTAAATACCAGGTCCCTAAGGTCGTGCCAGGGTGGCAGCCGCGAAGGGACCCTGAAGCCACTGTAAGTATGCCTGCTGCTGTTACTTCAAGAAAGCTGGAAAGCCATAGGCATGTTATGAGCAGAAAGTTGAAAAGCCATTGGGCTCTGAGCAGAAGAGTAATGTGACTTAGGTTGTAATGCAGTCACTCTGGTTCTGGGGTGTTGATCAGAGAGGGAGGATGTTGGAAAGATGGAAGCAAGAACACCAATTAGAAGACAATGCTAACGGTCCTGCCTGGAGGAGATGGTGGCTTTGGTGAACACATTGGCCGTGAAACAAGACTGATCAGATTCTACTTGTATTCGGAAGGTAGAGCAAACAGAAGCTGCTGACTTGTGGGATGTGGGTTGAGAGAGCAGAGGGTCAGGCGTGCCCCCAGGACTTTTAGGAAGTATAAGTCTGGCTTCATGAGATGGGAGGATTGCAGAGGTATGGGTTTGAGGAGAACTATTGTTAACTTGTTTATATGCATAGGAGGTTCCAGGTCCCTATTGGGTGACTTGAGTGGGCCGTTGGACACTCAAACCTATATTTCAGGACAGGGTTCGGGCTGAAGATACGCATTTGGAATTGGTGATGGTGGTAAGCTTTCTTCGTGCATGTTGTACGGAGAGCCCCTTCCTTTTGGCTGATGCAGGTGGCATGGAAGGAGCTCACAGCTGCCCCCCAGCTGCCCTGGTGTGGACCATCTGCCAGCAGGGCCTTGTGGCCTGGAGATGGCAGTACTGGAGGCTTCAGGAGAGAAAGAAAGGCACAAAATAATTGTCCCCAGGTAAGAATAAAATCTCTCCCACACAAGTAGCATGATAGCAGGGTGACCGAAAAGGCACACTTCAGAGAAATGGTCATAAAGTTAAGTGGAGATACCCACAATCGTTTTTCTCAGTTGTTCTCCAGGCACATCCAGCCGTACCAAGGCAGCTGTGGGTTCAGCAGAGTGGAGTGGAAGTAGGGTTGTGATTTCTGCCTGGCAGAAAGTGCTAGCATAATTTAAATACTGTGCATGCAAGGAATTAAGCATCATGAGAGACATGGCAATGGATGATAAGGACAGATGAGGGTGCAGGGTCAAATCAGGATGGGAGCAGGAAGGGTGAGTTGTGTGGTCTGAGAACCTTGGGTGTCCACAGTGACATAAACTACAGAAAAGACACAGAAAGACTGGGTCTAAGGGTGTCTGGGCAGCAGGTGGAGCTGACATAGGGTTTTGGGAGAGGTTAGGGAAGATCTGGCCGGGGGTCCAGGCTTCTTCAATCACGGAAATGAAAGCCTGGAATTGAGGGAAAGTTGGTTGGAACATGAGTTGTGTTTCATATACACAGGAAGCTTCTTGGCCCTTGGAGGAGAGTTCCTCCACCATCGTTTACATAAGTGGCTATTATAGTAAGAACTGTGTGAATTAATTATGGTTCATGGCTCTAGATTTCTGCGAGCATTAACCAAGATATTGTATATAGACATAGATATATAAATATATAGATACGTGTAGATTAAATATGGTGTTTAGGTTTCAGATATCCACCTGCTTCATTGCAAGATTGAGGTCTTTTACAGCCTTGCGTTGTCTGATACATATTAACACATATCTGTTTTATTCTGCCACCTTCTTCAGCAGATAAGATATATTTTGTTTAGTTATTTAAATTATAGCCAGGAAGACTCAAGGGCAAACTACTCCTCAATAAGAATCCTTAAAACATAAGAATGGAAAAAGTTGGGGATCTTATAAAATTCACTAGAAGAGACGTCCAATCTGTCCTTCTAGGCTACCTAATTAGACTGGTCAAGTTTTCCCTGATTTCAAGACATTTAATGATATAGTCTAGGTCCTTAAGCTAACTAGCTGGTTATTAATTTATTCACAGATTAATTCATTATTTTGTCTGTGTATCCAATTGGCAAGACCAAAGACCAATGAACTATTGCCTGCCTACCTCCACCACTCAGTGGAAAGAGTATAGTGGAAATCAATCAATCAATAAATCAAAATAATTACAATAGTTTTTTTAAAGTGGTTGGTAAAATAAAAAATAAACAGCAGTCCTACAAGTGCATTAATTAATGCACAGAGTTAAAATTATTCACTAACTCATAACTATTATGGTATAAGAAAAATAGTTTTACATGAAAATGGTGGTACTTACAAATTTATACATGCACATGTCCAGTGGGAGTATGAAAACATCACCATGTCTTGCAGAAGAGCAAGAGTTTGCAGCAAAACTGAGTCCTTAGTAGCATGGTAAATTTAGTTGATTAATACCAAATTGGAGTCCTTCATAATGTGGATTTGTGAGCCATCATTGAAGGAAAGGATCCTAGCTTTGCATCTTTGCAGCATCAGGAGAGTCCCTGTGGCTTCACAGTGGCCACAGTCCACCTTATGGAGTACCTTCGAGAACAGCCGTATCTATAGAAATCTTATAAGCTTATCATTTCCTGAGTCCCATTCCAAATAATGACTTGGGGTTTGAGGGATGGAAAGAAGAGATTGCAAGATGTTTTCAATGGCTAGTGTCATCACCAGAACTAAAAAGGTCATTTAAAGACAGAAATATACACATTAGATCCTGATGCTTTTTCACGCCAGGCACCCGACAGGAAATGCGTAAAATATTAGTATCACAGGAACATGCTATTTAAACATACCAGTTAATCAGTTAAACATACTGTTAAGCATTTGGAAATGCTTCCATTTATTAAAACAAACCGTATCAGCTAAGCAATGGTAAATGAAATGCATACTTGTTATGTATTCCATTAAAAGGACAGAGATGCCTATCCACAGGGCTCAGCTAGGCTTTTACAGCAGTTTTCTTTCAAGAAGTATTCATTTAAAAAATATTGTTTATAGGTAATTGCAAATGGTGTTAAAAATCTGTGGCAAAAAACTAGAATTGGGAATAATGCTTTACTCGTTTAGGCTTAAATGTGTATGTAGTTGTGAATTAAAGTCTTAACGTAATATCTTCAGTGTATTCATAAATACTTGTATATGGAATAATATCCATATACAATTCGTGGAAGAAAACTCATGAATTGAATTTTTAAAAACATTTTACTTGTTTTTTTTTATTAAGTATTACTGTGTTTTATGGTGGAGATTTGTCTCACTAACATGACTACAGATGATGGTAAAATTCCTTTCAGTTTTAATTAGTTTAATTACATTCCCAGACAGGAGAGAAACATGAGGAGTTAATTAACGTGGCTTTGACATTACTTGTAGATATTGCTATTTATAATTCTAGTATCCCATAACATGTGTTTTCAGCTCAAATTGAGCAATATGAGAAGGGTAGTTATCAGTATACCAAAAAGGGACATTTATTTAAGAGAAATATAAGGGAAACTCAGGAAATACCATCACTCCATTAGCATGTAGGCTATGAATGGAAATTTTGCTGTGGCCTGAATGTTGGTGTCCCCCTAAAATTCAAATCTTGGGGCTCAGTATCTAATGTGGATCATATTTAGAGGTGGGGCGTGGAGCCATTGGGGAACGACTGAGTCATGAAGATTCTACCCACTTGAATGGGATTAGCATCTTTTTTTTTTTTTTGAGACAGAGTCTCACTCTTGTAGCCCAGGCTGGAGTGCAGTGGTACAATATTGACTCACTGCAGCCTTTTCCTGCTGGGTTCAAATGATTCTCCTGCCTCAGCTTCCCGAGCAGCTGGGATCACAGGCATTTACCATAAGGCCCATGTAGTTTTTGTATTTTTAGTAGAGATGGGCTTTTACCGTATTAGCCAGGCTGATCTCAAACTCCTGACCTCAAGTGACCCGCCTGCCTCAGCATCCCAAAGTGTCGGGATTACAGGTATGAGCCTTAGCACCTTAATTTAAAAGCTTGAGGGTGCTCCTTTGTCTCTCCTTCCATGTGAGGATGGCACAGGAAAGTGCCATCTTTGAAGCAGTGACGAAGCAAATCTTACCAGATACCAAATCTGTTGTCACCTTGATATTGTAATCTCTAGCCTCCAGAGCTGTGAGCTATAAATTTCTGTTGTTTAAACATTCCCAAACTAAGGTAATTTGCTATAGGTCCTGGAATAAACTAGGACACAGAAATAATAGCATAAAACTCATGGCCAAGAGATTTTGACACTTGCCCTAACGCTGCCCTTTGATGGCAGGCAGTGCTGTTGTGATAGGCAGTTAACTTCTCTGTATGTAACCTCCTCATTTACAGAAGAAATTTAATCCTTTCTCCTAACCTCCCATACTCAGATGTTTTGGAGATCATTAGAATTTCTACATCGAAAAGCATGTTGAATACAAACAATCAAAGAAATATTTGGAGATTTGGTTTATTCAGCAAATAGAGAGACATAGTAAGGCCATGTGTAAGCAAATTCTAGCATAAGTAAAATATACCACAAATATAGTGCTGAAAATCTCAAAAATAAGGTGAATTTTGAGGCAGCAAAGAGTTTTAAGCTCTGGAAAAGGTGAACTTTGAGTTCGGGAGAAAGGCTGACATTTGAATTATGAGGAGGGACACTTATTCCAGGAAAGCATCGTGAAAGACAAGTGAGAGAAATGGAGAAAGAGAAAAGGAAAGGGCCGCAGAAGAGGATAAATCTGAAGACGCAAAGTGAGGTCGCTTGGCGGAAGCCCTTGGGTGGGTGACAGCCAGCAGAGTGTAAATTCGGTCTGAAAGACATCATAGTCCCTAAGTGGAACCTGTATATTAGGTAGGTTAAGGCAGTGACTTGTCATAATTTGGAGAATAGTTGGAAAAACCTGCTATGATGTCAGAGAGGGAGAAGGCAATATAGAACTGGATTAAATTCACAGCAGGGGGATTAAAAGTTGAAGAAAATGACAGTATGTTTTCACTGATGGCAAAAAGAAAGGCCCATGGGAGAGATTTAGCAAGCAAGGGTTAGGACATGGAATGATTGCATTGGTTTTAGATGAAAACAAATATTAAACCAGAGTACGAAGATTGGCTTTCTAGAAGCCAGGAGATCCTGGAATGCTGGCACGTTGGGTGCTATGACTTCCATTGTGGGTTTTCTTAGGCTCACTTAGACATTTAAGAGCAAGTGGCTTCATAGGCCGCATCTGTAATCAGGCACATTTAGAAAGATAAGCAGACAGTGGGCTCAATGGGCCAGTGGAAAAACGAGAAGATTTTTGGTAAAACCTTTACAGCAGACAAAACACAAACCAAAACCAAAACCTTATTCTCTGGACCTCCAAGTAACAGGAGAGCCATGCGCATATCCAAGAGAACAAGCCTCCCCTAGATGAATGTGAGGTCAGTTCAGCTCAGAAACACACACACCATAGGAGCCATCTCCAAGCAGTGTTCACATGGAATTAAATCTCAGAATTCTCCCAAGGGGCGTCATCTCCATGTTCAAAGGCACAGCCCTCAGGAGTCCAAATCTGTGGCTTCCCAAATGTTATAGGCTGTTCATTCACAATACCCCAGGTCAGATGCAATTTATCAATCAGGGTCATTTTCACCATGAGCGACGCTGTCTGCTAACGAAGCTCCTATTTTACTTTTATTCAAGTTGTGGGGCCTGGAAGTTACCCTCCTAAGATAAAGTATTCATGTAGAACAAAGGAAGGTCTAACCGGTACACGGTGCATTGGTCTCTGTAAGAAAACTGTGGGCAACTGCAATCACATTAGGCAAGTGAACATCCTTGCCAAGAAACAGGCGAGGAGTCATGAAGGAACCAAGGACAGTGTGTTAAAGCGTGTGTTTTTGGCATATGACAGAAAACCACAAACAGTTTTAGAGCTCACTGGAAGTTGGCATCACAACTGATACTGAAAAGAGGGAAAAGGAGCAAGCTCGCCAGTTCACACAGGGAAAACTTACAGATCTGTCTTGCTTTCCATGCTTTGTCTTTCATTTGTCATTTTATTCTGTATGAAGTATGTCAACTAGAAAATAGATTTTAAAAAGTTATTCTATATTATAGAGCTGAGATTTCTAGTGGTAACCTGGACTTAAAGCAAGCTTTGGATCTTTTCATAATTGCATATTTTTCTTAGGGAGCACATGGCTATTCATCAGAGAACTATGTTTAGAGTTAGGTGTTGCAGTGTAAAACAGCTCTACTCTCTCCATTCAAGCAGATCTGGGTTCATATGTGGACGTTGCTATTACCATGTATTACATTTAGTTCATCTTTCAAAGTTCTGTGATCTTAACGCTCCTCACCTTGGTAAAAATTTTAAAAATAAAAATAATAGTATTCCTATTCATGGGGAGAAATGCCAGATATAGTAGGCACTTAGAGTAAAATAAATAAATTTTTTTAAAAAGTAAAACATAGAAATAATACACACCAGGATTATAGTAAAAATCAATGGAATATAACTAATAGTGTCTATTATTTTCATACACAATGAGTAATATGGTTGCCAGTGCATACGCATGTTTTCTTATATTATTGGTAAATCCAGGCCACCAGCATAATTTATGCGCAAGGTATCTTGCATGAAGGAACTTCAAGTACATTTTAAAATATATATTAACAAACCCCTGCATTCAAATAGGAAAAAAATGTGCTACTGCTTTAGTAACATATAACCATTGGATCCGCTTTGACTGATAATTTTTTAATACATCATAAAATAAAAAGGAACTGAAATTGCCTCCTACTTACCGGCTGTGGTGAGAGTCTAAAAGATCTTTGTGTTTCTGGGTGTTCCCAGGACACAGAGTTCTCAGTAACTTCACAATGGTCTGGCCGAAACAGAGCAGGCAGTTGGAGAACAGGAGCTGGCACTGTCACTACTCAGCCTGTCTACTGCCTGCTCTGTCAAATGAGGGGTTCAATATGTATTAGATTCTAGGGTTCAAAGGGGATCAATGTGAAAGCTATTTTTTAAAGCATTGACTATTACACAGAGCTAACCAAACTGCAAAGCACCAGGGCATGACCCTATGCAAGTATATTCTTTCTTCTGATACAAACTCCACTTCTAGGTTTCCCAAAACCACCCGCAGGCTTGATAATTCACTAGGAGTACTTATGGAACTCACTAAAAGCTATTACGCTCATGGTTACAGTTTATTACAGAAGAAGAATGCACATTAAACATCTAAATAATAAATGCCTGAGGCTGGACCCAGGAGGGTTCCAAATGTGCAGCTTCTCCTGCTCCTCCCTGCAGAGTCAGGATGCATTGACCTCTGAGCACCACTGTGCAGCAATATTCAGGGAGGATTTCCAGCCAGGGAAGACTGCCCAGGTTTCTGTGTCCAGAGATATTACTAATGCTTCACTATGTAGGCATGACTCATTGATCACTTGCCCATATGGTTGAACTCAGACTTCAGGTCAACTGACATCGAATAAACCAAAGTTCCCACCATCAGTGACATGGTTGGTCTTTCTGGCACAGCCAAACTTCACCCTAAGATTGTTAGGTGTAGTCAGTCTTACCCTAATATCCAACTGTGGCAGTCCCTGCCCTAAACAAAGATGTAAGTACCACAAAGATTCTCCTCCCAGAAACCAAGGACAAAATCCAGATGTTTCTGAGGTTGCTGCCAAATTCTTTACTGCACACCTATGAATAAAATATCAAATTATTTCCAAAGATATTTATAAAAAGAAGTATTTTGGGATCAAAAATCTTACAGAGGAAGAGAATAATAAAAAATGGTCCGAGTGCCATGGATATAGGTTGCCATGGATAGGCGTCGAAGGAAAACTAGAAAAACTCATTGGCGAGTGGCACTGAATGGCGTTCACTTGAGAATTTGGATGGTGGGTTTTCCGTGTACTCCTCTGCTGCACACAGATTTAGAGAGCCTGTTGTGTGTCTGGCACTGTGTTATGCATTTGTAGAGATAGGTTGGATCACAGTACTCAGAGCTTCTGATTGAGTGTGCATGAATGAGAAGATGAATATCACATAAACAAATAATGTAAAATTTCCCTTGTCATAAGGTCTTTAAGGGAAGAGTTCATAGCAATACCAAGGTGTGGAGTAGAAGGGACTGATGTCGTTATTCTTTAAAATTCTGCTTCCACTGCCAAAACTGACGTTGATCAACTCGCCAAATCCATTTGTAAAATATATGGATTTACCTTGTTACAATAAATCTGATCCCACTGGAATGTGCTACAGAAACAAAAATGCACCATGCAAGTCACATTATTTCTCAATAACATTAGAAGAAATGCTTCAGTAATTTTAAGTCCTAAATAAGTTATGCAGGAAGGTAACCCTCAAAGTCATTTTGAAAATGTAATGTCACTTATGAACCATTTTATTTGGGATATTACCAACAGAAAAAAAATCCTTCTTAGGATTATAAGAGCATTAAATACATAGAAAAAAGGTAACGTTTTAAATAAGCCTTCAAGAGCTCGGTGAAAATTATTAATTTAAGAGTACTCTTGAAAGTAGTCCATTTATGCAGTTAACACCTTGTTTTATGCACTTTTATTCAAAATTAAGTAGGCCTTCCATTTCTACAAATGGTTGGAATTATTATCTAAAGATAGAGTAGTATTTATTTATTGCTCTAAAATGAAACATAGATAAAAACTGATTAAAAAGGTTAAGAAAAAGCGTAGAGTTCATTTTAAATCGTTGTTATAAATTCAAGGTCAAGCATGAAATACTTTAAGCATTTTTCTAAAAAGAAGAGCTTTTGAAGTTTTTATTCATATTAATGAAATCCTGAGGGTTTGATAAGGTCCATCCTCATTCAGTGGACTTTATCAAAGAAAAACATTATATAACTTTTGCTTTGAATTATGATTTTAAAGAGTGGAAATAGAGTCCAAAATTACTCCATTGACAAAAAGCCTCTATTTCTATCTCTAGTGAGCGATGGCTAAGATCTAAGTTTCGACTACGTTATTAAAATTCAATTGGACAGTCACAAATTGCTAACTTCACAGAGGCAAACAACATATAATCACTGATTTTTCTAAGAACACATGTGCAGAGGCCACACCATGCTGAACACCTTTATGCAGAGACCTCACCATGCAGTGATGGCTTGGTTTGATTGGCTGGAAGCAAAGGCTGATCAATTTTAAGGCCTGAAGCAATCCCTGTTTTATACCCAATAGTCTCTCACTCAATTATGGTAACACTAGGTATTTTATAAAAGAATAAGCTCTTTTCCACTTTGGCCCAATGCTGTATCCTTTTCCCCATTGGATCTCTCTTCACATTTTCACCTATAGAATATTACACCCAGTTATTTGAAGATTATGAGGAATCTAAGTGTATTAAAATTCCATTCATTTGGACCATCTGTGTCACACCCTCTGCTCCGTAAACTCCACCTGGCCCCACCATGAACCTCACCTCTGCACAGCACAGAAACAGAAGAGGTGTGAAAGACCCCTCTGCCAATTCCAGAGTCATCATATTAAGCAAATCACCTGCCACTTCTGGACTTGGGTATTCTCATATATATAGGTGGAATATTTGTCCAGAAATTCACCAAGGTTTCATCTGGCTTGGATTTACAATCATAGTTTTTGTTTTTAACTTGTTATTGCAAATGTAGGCCAGACTTTTTAAATCTTATGAGCTTTGTTTATGTTGTTTTATTTAACTTGCCATGTCCTTCTCACCTCCCTAATTAGAAAAACACTCGTGATGTTAAAGGTCCAGTTTAATGATTATTCCATTTGCAAATATTTCCTGTAAGCCTACCACCTAGCTTGCATCAATTAATTACTACCTCCTGTACAACTTCAGCTCATGAAGCTCATGTAATTATCCCATCATTTTACGCTAACTCAGTAGACGACTTTGCTTTAGTTATTTTTATAATAAAAGAGCTATGCCTTAGTATTTTTTATTTTTATTTTTCCTGAAGAAAGTGCAGGATATACAGGAAGCCCTTGATATGTATTTCAAATCATTGCCATGCCGTTCCAAAAATTTCTCTGTGCAAATAAAAAATTTCTAAATTCTACTTGATTCTTTGTAACTGTCAGGATAGCTAGGGTACAGTGCGGTAACAAATTACCTCCACATCTGAGAAGCTTACAAGTGTTCATTTCATGGCTCGTGTCCATGCTGGACCAGCTGTGGCTCCGTTGCCTGTCCTGTTAACTTTGGGCCCCAGCCTGAGGGTGTAGCCTGTATCTGTAATACGATCAGTCTCCTGCAGAGAGAGAGAAGCCATGGCAAAGCAAACATAGGCTTTGAAAGATTGTGTAGGAAACAGTCAACTGTGCCTTCCCAGGTTTCATTGGCCATGTGGGCACTTTGGAGTTTACTGCGGTGCAAATGTTTACTGCTTCTGCAGGGCGGGGCCCTACAGAAAAGGACTATAAAATATGGCACATTAGAAAACAGTCTGCCATTCTCAGGCCCCGGAGCAGCATGATGTAGGCAGTCGCATTTACGATGACGTGACTTCCATTTGAACCCCATGCCATTTTCCTCCTCACCAATTAAGAACACACAGGGCCACATATTAGGAGTAGCATGTATTCATCTATTCTCACATTGCTATAAAGAAACAGCAGAAACTGGATAATTTATAAAGAGCTTTAATTGGCTTATGGTTCTGCAGGCTGTACAGGAAACATAGCAGCTTCTGGGGTGGCCTCAAGAAACTTACAATCATGACAGAAGATGAAGGGGAAGCAGGCGTGTTGACGTGGCCCAAGCAGGGAGAAGGAAGAGAGGGGGCAGGTGCTATACAAGCAGCTCTCATGAGAACTCCATCTCAAGAGCAGCACTGGAGGGATGGTGCTTGACCATTAAAAACACCCTCACAACCCAGTCGCCTCCCAGGAAGTCCCACCTCAGCACTGGGGACCACATTTTAATATGAGATTTAGGTGGGGACACAGATCTAAACTGTATCACAATATGATGTGAATGACATAAAAATATGGTACTGTTTGTCTAGATGTAAAAAAAGAAGGCCAGGTGCTGTGGCTCACATCAGTAATCCCAGCATTTTGGGAGGCTTAGGTGGGCAGATCACAAGGACAGGAGTTCAAGACCCCAGTCTGACCAACCTGGTGAAACCCTGTCTCTACTAAAAAAACAAAAATTATCTAGGTGTGGTGGCACGTGCCTGTAATCCCAGCTACTTGGGAGGCTGAGGCAGAATGACTTGAACCCAGCAGGCAAAGGTTGCAGTGAGCCGAGATTGCACCATTGCACTCCAGGCTGGGCAGCAAGAGTGAAACTCTGTCTCAAAAAAAAAAAAAAAAAACTTGATTAATATATACCGATATGAAACTCAGTAGTAGGGAGATACTTCTCGGATTCAGTATTTATCTCATCTGTACAGATTTGGCAATGCAAGTATAAAGCAAGGAAACAAGGCAGCATTTCTGAAGTGTCAAGATAAATGCAGTTAACTCTAAGTCAAGGATGTCTACATAATACACCACTAGTAAAAATTCTACATAAAGCTTATCTTTACTCAGAGAGTCAGCAGACTCAGGATTTAATACTGCATGACCCATGGAAATCAAATTCTCTCGGTAGAAGAATACGGTTACACTGTTATATGGTAAATAACAGTTATGATTAATGAAATCAGGAAAATTAAATTCATGTTTCAAACAGTAAACTGTCAGGAATTAGCATACTCAGTCATCTGGCATTGTACCAACCAGAACTCAATTAATCAGTATTTCTGTTAAACTCATTAATGCCTACAGTGGCAAAATGGTAAATAAAAAACAGATTTTTTGACGTAGGAGCCTAAATCTTCATAACCAGAATATTTTTCCAGGAAAATAGAACTTCTGATATTTTAACATTCTTATTCTTTATAGAGTATGCTTTTGATTTTTGTTGTTTTTATTTTGTTCTGATTTTCAGATTAGTAATTTAAAATTGGGTATGAGTGTATTTTCTTTTGGAGAAAATAAAATATGCAGATACTTTTCTAATGTCTCAACTTGAAATTGCAAGGACAGATTTTAATATGCAATGTGGTAAAAATCTATGGTTATTTATTCTTCTACAATATAAATGTCATTGTCATATCGATTAGTTTAATAATATATCTTTTTGTTACATTAAAAGTAATTTGTCTTAATTAGAAACCTTTTGAAAATAGAGTACAGAAAAAATATAAAACCATAGCTCCCAGAGTACTAGGTAACTACGCTTAATATTTTGGAGTTTTTCTATTTCTCTCAACCTCTCTGCATATTTGTGCATGTTTTCTGTGTCTGCTTGTGAAAGTGTATGATAGCTGTATGGAGTACTGGGCATGTACATTTATAGATTACGTATGCTGTATTTTTCCATTGAGCATCACGTTTTCAACATTTTTCCATGTTAGCGATGCTTTGTGAGTGAATTTTAATGTCTATACATTATTTTACCTTAAAATGGAGTAGAACTTATTTAATGGTTCCCTATCTTTATTATGTTAAATTATAATTAACAGCTTGGTATGAATTTTGATCACCACTTCTTAATCGATCTTTTTTTTTACCCGCTCTGGAGTTCTTCTCTTACTCATTTCCTCTACTTACCTCGTCTTCCCAACTCCCTTCCTGCCTGCTCTCCATCCCCCTCTCTTCCACATTGTCCAGCGTCTGTGTCATAGGCCTGATAATGGACAACCCGATTTAGAAGCCTCCTTAGGTGAGAAGTTGCAGTGCAGGGAATAGAAAAGCTGAGTAAGCAGAAGCAAAAGTGCCCGTAACCCATGCAGTTAAGGTGGCCATACCTGTTTTATTTGTATGTCAAAAGTTAATACAACAACATGCAACCAGTAATTTTGAAGTTTACTGTTTGGATATTCTTAGTAGCATTAAAAGTCCCTGAAGATATGGTACTTCAATTTGTTATCTGTGTCTTAAATTCAAAAGGAAAAGCATTTATCTCAAAAGAGACTACAAAATAAAAAGGCAGTGCACGCTACGAAAATTTCACCTTACAAGAATTATTCATAAATACTTTGGAGTTAAATCTATTACTCCTCGGATTTTAAGAAAGTTTCACGTGTTCTTAGCTTTTCCAGAACATAGGAATGGGTCCATTTCCAACTTACTACTTTTTGCTTTTTTTAATTAAGGAAGGGGGTTTTATTGTTTTTACTTAGGCTTAAGAGTTACTAAAAATATTTTGTATTTTACAATAAAAGTAACAATGAAGATGAATGTTTGAGAAAAATAAGGCTTCTCTTTAACAATAATTAAATTAATTAATAAGAAACAAGTAAGTGAATTCAATTATTCTCCTTTTCTAATATAATCAATTACTTGCTGGTTCCAACAGTTGGTAGAAAAAGGAATCACTTTCTACCAAACCTAAGTGACACATTGTTTTCTTTCCATTTTAAGCAGTAGGATGATGCTTCTTTGTTTTTCCAAAATTATAAAGTAACATGGGTTGTAGAACCAGTTGTGTATGTTCAAGTTTCGAAGAGATGGTTTCTGAGGTCTCCAAGGCTTACCCATCCACACACTGCCACCTTCTAGACAGGGAAGATGAAATCCTTCATGGGAGCGTTGCTCTCAGGGGTATAATGCCTCCTCCTTTTTCATAAGTGCATTTTTTATTTATTTTTCTGTGATTACTACTTTCTTACATAAATATTGATCAAACATCTACTTTTTTTTTCTTTTGAGATGGAGTCTTGCTCTGTGGCCCAGAGTGCAATGGCATAATATACAGCATGATCTTGGCTCACTACAACCTCCACATCCCAGGTTCAAGCAGTTCTCCTGCCTCAGCCTCCTCAGTGCCTGGGATTAAAGGCGTGTACCACTACCACCCAGATAATTTTTGAATTTTTAGTAGAGATGGGGTTTCACCATCTTGGCCCAGGTGGTCCCCCAAAGTGCTGGGATTGCAGTCCTGTGCCACCATGTCCGGCCTGAGCATCTACTTTTAAACAGGCACCCCTATGGATGATTGAGAAATATCCGTGAACAACATAGGCAAAGATCCTCGCCTTCATGGAGTTTACATTTTCCTGGGAAGAGATATGAAAATACATTTTCAAAGTAAATTGTAGAGCATGTTATACCAATATATTACATTAAATAACAATACGTTTTAAAAGTAAACTGTGGAGCATGTTATAAAATAATAAGTGTAAGGTGAGAAGAAAAATTCAGCAGGGTAGGAAGATGACAAAGAAAACTCGCAACTTTGTCCTGAGCCTCAGGACTGAGTCCCCAAAAGGAAGAACCAAGAAATAAAGCTGAAAACATGGCGACATTCAGGAAGGGAAGCAGCATGTCAGAGGAGCGCCCTTGAATCCGAGGAACATGGACTCAGACACCTGCTGTTGCTGCTGCTGTTGGAACAAGAAAGATGAGGTCAGAGTGGCAGGCATTGGATGGAGCCAGGTGACATGAGGACAGCGGATGTAGTTGGATGGTAGGAACGAGATGTCAAGTCAGGAACACTCTTGGAGAGCTTTCCTGCAAAGGGGTTAAAAGAAATGGAACAATATTTAGTGAGGAAGGTGGGGTCAAGATAAAATATTTTTTAATGAGAGAAACAGGACCCTGCATGCATCCACCTGCCCCTCCATCTCTCCCATCCCTCCCGGGCTCAAAGGCTCCTCCCCACACTCGTCTCCATTCACCTTGGCCTGCCTCATTTTCCCCTTGATGGCTGTTGGTCACTTTGATGAAGCCTGGGCTCTGCTCTTTTGGGTGCTGAGGTGGCTGACACCCTGTAGCCCCTCTACTCTATCCCTCCTCCTACCTTCCTCAATCCCTGAGGCCGTCTACTCGGTTTTCTGGAATTTCTTGTCACTTGTCAGCATCTTCTACATCCCAGTTTATGTTCTGAACCTAACCCTGCAGCCCTATCCTCCTCCCAGCCTCTTGACCAGCAGCACAGGGAGTGTGGCTCAGGGCACACGTTCATTCTCTCAGCTGGGAACAGAGCAGGTGTCCCTTACCCTGCTCTGCTTCCTTCATGCCATCCTCCCTTGCTCCCTATAAATCCCACCTCTGATTCTGGGGCACGAGCTCACTGTGTCCACTGCCTACAGAAGTCTCGCCACCTCTGACACCCTGCACGCATCCTCCCGCCCCCATCCTCAGTCACTGAATCCTATTTTAGGGACATACTCTCCATATTTCTACTCAGTTCTTATAGAATCAAGTGTTCTTGTATTCTTGTAGAATATTTGTGTTTTTGCAACAACCTGAGCCTCGGTTTCTTGAATTCCTTTTCTGCAAAGATTTCCTCCAGTCTGCCTCTGCCTTTCTTGTCGTTTGTCCAGGGAACTTGTCCTCACAGTGACCACAGCCCCTCCATGCCCTCAGTTTTCCAAATTCTTCTCTCTAATCTGCTATCCTCCAGCTCACAACCCCTTCAATGCTCAGGCCCCCAACACCTCTACCCTGCCAGGATCTCTGATCGTTGGAGCCCAGTGGCTTTGCAGGTCCATCCTGGTCCCCCACCCTCCTGGCATCCCTAGAACTGTGCATTGTACTCACACCTGCCCATGGTCACGGCCTTACACCTTCCCTTTTCATTCCTCACCTTCGCGTCCTGTCTCTCTCTCCTTTACTTCTTTATCTTCTTCTTTTTTCTTTTTTCTTCTGATATTCACCCTTTTCTTTGTTTCTTGTTCTCTATCATCTGAAACTTAAGTTAGCAAATGGATGTTTTTCCCTCCAGTCCAAGTAGAGGCCACTCTGCCCTCCCTTGGCCTGGAACAGGGACTTGCCTCTCAAGGGTCAGAGACTCACCTCTCAGGGGCCACCTGATCAAACAGAACCAAAACGTCTCAGGACACTAGGCTTTTTCTTTTCTACTTTTTCCCTTGAGATAATTTGTGAATAGAAGTGCAACACTCAGCATTGAGAAATAGGTAGTTCTACATATGTCCGTGCAAAAGGAGTTAACAAAAGTGGCTCAAGGATGGGCATTTTGGAAGTGGATGGGCTGTCACTTTGGAGCTTTCTACTTTTAAAAAATCATAATTATACTTTAAGTTCTGGGGCACATGTGCAGAATGCTTAGGCTTGTTACATAGATATACTCCTGCCATGATGCTTTGCTGCGTCCATCAGCCTGTCATCTGCATCAGGTATTTCTCCTAGTCATCTACATCAGGTATTTCTCCTAGTTATCTACATCCTTCTCCTATGCCCCCACCCCCTGCTATCCCTACCCTAACACCCCTGCCCCGCCAAAGGCCCCAGTGTGTGATGTTCCCCTTCTTATGTCCATGTGTTCTCAATGTTCAGCACCCACTTATGAGTGAGAACATGCAGTGTTTGGTTTTCTGTTCTTGTGTTAGTTTGCTGAGTATGATGGTTTCCAGCTTCATCCATGTCCCTGCAAAGGACATACTTTTTATGTGTGTAATGTCAATATGAAAAGACCAGTCCCTATAGACTGTGTAGGGACCTGATACACACCCTTGTCTAGAAGCAGATTCATTATTTCAGATATTCTCCCTTCTAGCATAATGAGGAGGCGCATGCTTTGAAAATTGATATCATAATATATCCTGTCACAAACTAGCTCCTCAGAAATCTTATTTTACTTGGAAAACAATTCATCTTTAATGATATCTGTAATTATACCTAAATAGTTTTGAAATATTCCTTCTACATTCATTTCTACAAATTGTTATCATGTAAGCTTCAATGCAGAAAAAACACATTGATATTTATCTAAGCTGAAGCACTCATTATACTCCTCTGTTATTTCATATAACAACCACCTAAAAGAAGTAATTCTTGTTTCTTTTAAATCAGAAAATTTTAATCTCTGTTTCCTGTGATAACAATGTTGAAATAAACTCTACAGTCTGTAGAATATCTGTGAGTTTTATCCTTTAGTAACTTTTGAGCTTTGTTCCTTTCACTGGACTTTCTCACACTACTAAGCACACTCTGGTGATGTGTATAAATGTGAATTTTAACTTTTTATTTTTTGTTTTATTTTTATTTTTATTATTTTTTGAGATGGAGTGTCACTCTGTCACCCAGGCTGATGTGCAATGGTGCAATCTCGGCTCACTGCAACTTCCGCCTCCCAGGTTCAAGCAATTCTCCTGCCTCAGCCTCATAAGTAGTTGGGACTATAGGCGAGAGCCACCTCACCCAGCTAATTTGTATATTTTTAGTAGAGACAGGGTTTTAGCACGTTGGCCAAGCAGATCTGAAACTCCTGACCTCAAGTGATCCACCTGCCTCATCCTCCTAAAGTGCTGGGATTACAGGCTGAGCCACCATGCCAAACTAAATGTGAATTTTAAATAGTGGAATTCAGTGGCAGTGCTTACAGGGCAAAGAGAAAAGACAAAGACAGTGGAACGTGTCAGGGGTGAGACACTCCTTTGTATGGAAAACAAAGCTGTTCAAACCAAAATGGAGTACACTGTGCACATGTTGGTTCTATCCTTGGACGTGCCTGTTGGTTTTTGATCCTTGTGTTTGTAGCCTTTGATAGAAGGAAAAGTGTAAATAGTCTCAAATTTGTCTATACAGCAGACACTTGAAATTCATGAGAGATAGGACCTAAGAATGGCAACACCCCCCAAATGTATCAATACCATTATAAGATACAGTCTCTCACAATCCATCTGTGAAACATATTGTATCTCAAATAATATTTGTACAAGAGCTTCACCACATTCTGCACCAAGTTCTGTACCCCACAGCTTAAAGTATAATAAATAAATAAATAAATAGAATTCTTCTAATTATTCTTGGAAAGTTTGACATGGAATTCCTCAGTCATAACCTTAAACAATGATTTTGTACTAAATAGGCATTTGATAATGACAAAATGGAAATACATTTGACAGAAATTATATTTGTCCTTTCTCCTCAGCTTCTCCTTAACAATTTCCTTCTATATACTTTGTATTTCAGTCATATATATATATTTTAAAAATAAATTTTATTCCATTTCCTGAATACCTAGTACCCTTTTATAACTCCATGTCTTTGTATATACTCCCCTCACGAATGCTGTTTAGGCCTAATGAAAGCAAATATATTCTCAAAAAACAAAAAGATTGAGTTTAAATCCTGTGTTTCCTGTGCAGGTCTTGATGTCACCAATTCACAACCTCACTAAAGTCGACCCCTGCCCTGGGACTTCGACCTTGCTCCCCAGGTCGGCTCCTGCAGACAGACCCAGGAATCACTTTTCTTTTCCCCTGTGGAGCATTAGATGAACTCATTTGTATCACAGATACAAATTCCTGCTGAAGTCATCATTCTAACCCTTGAACTGTTCATTTATCCATTTATTTTATGGATTCCAATTTAGATGTAACTAAAAGGAGTAACCACCATGACCAGCAGGGTTGCTTTCTGGCTTTTAAGCAATGACTCACTCTCATCCGTCCTTCCTTGGCACCCGTGATGGCAGCCACGGACGGTGGACTCCACCTCTCTCCACTTCACCTCCCCCAATTCTGGTGCAGAACCTTCCTTCCCAGTCCACCCTGTTTCTTGTCTGTGCATATTCAACTGCACCCCTGTTCCTGTATTTCGTTTTGTTATTCCTCTTTGCCATCATTTTCTCATCAACCATTCCCAGGTTGATTTTTCCTTCAAACTAAGTTCATCTCTCCTTGAAGACGCCTCCATTTATCAACCTAGGTTTCCTTGTCCCTGATGTAGCTCTGCATTACAACACAATGCCTTCAGCTGTTAAACAGAATCTTGTATGTTGAAGTCCAAGACTGTACGCCACTAAGTTCAAGTTTGTATGAGCAGAGAACCTTTGGTATCAAAGTCCTTTATTATGAGATTGGCTAGGAGTATGTTTTTGCAAATATATACATCTGTATCTTCTGTATCTCACTGTTTAGTGTTTCTGGACTGAAGAAAATGTGTGCTTTATAAAGATCCTTCCATAAAGAGCCACCTTTTCTATAAAATCACTGCTAAATATTTTTGTCTACAGTACTAAATATCTGACAATTATAATTAGACACATGTAGTTCAGGAGCACCTAAAAGACCATCGTATTTTCAGATATCAGATCATGTAGATGTTGCAAGGAGCATAAGAGGATCCAAAATGAGGAATCTGGCTCTAAGATTAAATTTCATCTATCATCTGCACTTTAGAACAGTGAGGGAAATTGAGCAGTTTGAAGTATATATTTACAAGGAGTAGCACAAAGATGAAACTAAAGTAGTACTGAATAAATTAAGCAAGTAACTTCTCAGACGTTTGCTATAAAATCAGAACTGTGTAAATCCAGATCAATTACTTGAATTAAAAACTCAGAGAACTTAAGTAGCTAGTAATTGAAATAACTCCTAAATGTTTTTTTAAAAAAAACATCAACTCTGCCTAGAGAGGTTGAAAAAAAAATGAGTCTAATTCTAGGGAACTCTCTTTAATAAGACTGTTCTTTTCGATCGGGTGATCTCTGTTGTTAGGAGGACAGCAGTGGAATGAACTCCCCTGTTGGGTACACACACGAGTCCAGCTGAGGATTTGCGGGTATTGAGGGTAGGATCAATGTTCTGACAGCGTCTGATTCTCCCTGACATTGGCTTTTCCCTGTAGAAAATGCCAACTTGTCATCAACCCCATATAAAAATCACAGCAGAAATAAATTCAATATGAGCACTGGTATATAAATTTATAAAGATAGAGAGAGAAGTATCAGCAGGATAGCAAGAAGACTAGAGAAAATAAAAATATGCAGCAGGAAAGAGGTGCTCCATCCAAGATATGCAGAATAGATATCAATACATAAATAATAGATAGAATCATTGGTTGTTTTGAAGCCAAGAAAATATGCACTTACTTTTATTTATAAAGAGAGAAAATGGATCGAGTTGAAAAGTCGGAGTAGCATAGGGAGCGCATGATGGGAGTAAATACATCTAAATCAGTAAAGATGAGGTTTTATGTGCAATTACTGGTACCCAACTATATTTCATAATAACTTATGATAAAAAGGAACATAGGACCTGTAACTGCAGCATAAGGGATTGAAACTTGCAACAAGGAAGCATTCTGTATTAGTGTGTCCATGGCTGAGTAGCTAATGACCACAAACAACAGCCGCTAAAAGCAGCACATACCTGTTTCCTCCGGGCTCCATGGGTGGGGAGTCAAGGATCCCTTACCCCAGTCTTCTCTCAGAGTCTCAAGAAGCAGCACTCAAGGATTCCTTGGAGGTCCTCTTAGAATCCTGCTTTCCCCCACCCTGGGAAGGCATCTGAACCTGAGATTGCATTGATAAGTGACACCATCTGATCTGCTACGGATCTGAAAAATTCATATTTAAAAATAAATTCTGGGGCCAAGCATAGTGGCTCAGGCCTGTCATCCCAGCAATTTGGGAGGACAAGGCGGGTGGATCAACTGAGATCAGGAGCTTGAGACCAGCCTGGCCAACATGAGTAACCCGTTTTTCTACTAAAAATACAAAAAATTAGCCAGGCATGGTAGCAGGTGCCTGTAATCCCAGCTTGGGATGCAGAGACAGGAGAATTGCTGGAACCAGGGAGGCAGAGGTTACAGTGAGCCAAGGTTATGCCACTGCACTCCAGCCTAGGTAACGGAGTGAAACTTCATCTCAAAATAAATAAATAAACAAATAAATCGTTTGGCTAAGGAAGGATGGTGACTTAGTAACTGCTAATGTTTGTGAATATTCGTTTTAATGTCGAGTTAATCTAAAATCAACCATTTGGTGTGCTCTATCCAGCTAATCCACACAACAGTCCTGTGAAATACATTCTATCCTTATCTGAGTTTCACACGAGAAAAACTGAGAGGAAGGTAATTCGAGTAACTGTCTGTCATGTTATTGATCAATTGGGGCTAATGAAAACTTGCATGTGTTATATCTATTTCACGTTTACAGTCATGCACCACATAAAGACATTTTAATCAGCGGTGGACCACGTAAACAAACATGGTTGGAGAAGATTCTCAGGGAGATGGAAAATTCCTATCCTGTATTGACGTGGTAGCCATCATAATGCCGTGGTGTGGTGCATTGTGGACATATCTGTGATAATGCTCGTGGCAACAAACCTATGGTGTGGTATATAAAAGTGTAGCACATACGATTATGTAGAGTGTGTAATGCGTGATCATGATCGTAACCGTGTTGCTGGTTTATATATTACTATACTTTTATTATAGAGCCTGCTACTACTTTTTTTTAATGTTTACTGTAAAACAGCCTTGGGCAGCTCTTTCAGAAAATGTCCAAAGGAAGGTGCTGTTCTCCTAGAAGATGACAGCCCCATGGGTGGTACTGCCCCTGAGGAGCTTCCAGAAGCACAAGATGTGGAGGTGGAAGATGGGGATATTGATGATTGCTGTTTAGGCCTAGGCTAATGTATGTGTTTGTGTCTTCATTAGTTTTATTATTGTTTTTTGAGTTGGAGTTTTGCTCTTGTTGCCAAAGCTGGAGTGCAGTGGTGCGATCTTGGCTCACTAAACCTCCACCTTCCGGGTTCAAGCAATTCTCCTGCCTCAGCCTCCCTCGTAGCTGGGATTACAGGTGCTACAGGTGTGCACCACCATGCCCAGTTAGTTTTTTTTGTACTTTTAGCAGAGATGGCATTTCACCATGTTAGCCAGACTGATCTCGAACTCCCGACCTCAGGGGATCCACCTGCTTCCTCCTCCCAGTGCTGGGATTACAGGCGTGAGCCACCGCACCCCGCAATGTGTGTTCATTTTTAGCAGAGAAGTTTAAAAAGTAAAAAACAAAATTTAAAAAAGAAGAAATCATATAGAATAAGAATATAAAGAAATAAAATATTTTATAGAGCTGTACAAAGTGTGTTCTAAGCTATGTGTTATAAAATAGTTTAAAACAATAAAAAGCTTTATAAAATACAAAATGCTACGGTCAGCTAAAGTTAGCTTATTATTGAATAAGAAAGTGTTCAACTGAATTTAGTGTGCCTAAGTGCGCTGTATTTACAGACTCCACCGTAGTGTTCAGCGACATCCTATGCCTTCACATTTACTGCTCATTCACTGACTCACCCAGACCAACTTCCAGCCCTTCAAGCCCCACTCGTGGCAGGTACCCTGTACAGGTGTAGCATTTTCATCTTTTATGCTGATTTTTCAACTGTACCTTTTCTGTGGTTAGCTATGCTTAGATGCATAAACACATATCATCGTGTAGCCATTGCCTTCAGCACTCAGGACTGTTCCACACTGTCCAGGTGTGAGGTCTTGGAGCAACAGCCTGCATCCTAGAGCCTCGGCGTGCGGTAGGCTAGCTAGTCCACCTGGGTTTCTGTGAGTTCACTCCATGATGTTTGCACGAGGACAAAATCACCAAGCTATGCATGTCTCAGAATGTATCTCCATTGTTAAGTGATGCATAGATGCACTGTTTTCCGCATTGTATGTGATTTCTAATTCTTAGAAACTATGTTCCTGCCTCAGTTCAATTTCTGGATTTGCCTTATAGTTGATACTTCTTGCTTCTAAACATACCTATGCGTTTTAAACTATAATATGAAAGTCAAATCACAGGAGACCTTTATTAAGTTATGTTATAAAATTCTACATTATTAACATTTTTTAATTTTTAAAGTTTGTGCAGTATCTGCATGGCACATATTTAAAATCGTATCCGTTAAAATAAAAATTGAGCCTTCCAATGTCAGTTTATATCATTCTCAGCAAACTGACACAAGAACAGAAAATGAAATCCGTGTATTCTCGCTTATAGGCGGGTGATGAAAAATGAGAACACATGGACACAGGGAAGGGAGTACTACACACTGGGGTCAACTGGGGGGAATAGGGGAGGGACAGTGCAGCGGGGGGAGCTGGGGAGGGATAGCCTGGGGAGAAATGCCAAAGGTGGGAGAAGGGGAAGAAGGCAGCAAAACACACTGCCATGTGTGTACCTATGCAACTATCTTGCATGTTCTGCACATGTACCCCAAAACCTAAAATGCAATTTTAAAAAAATGCACAGACAAGTGTTGACAAGAATTTTAGAAAAATCTTTAGCTAGTTTTAAACTTTAAGAGACATTTTTCCCTTCAAGATCAACAAAAAAAAGATCTCTTTTGATTCTTCCAGGTGGCAGAGTATGTTTTGCTCAGAAGTTCTGAGGTCATGTGACCTCATTGTCAAGGAAGATCCCTGTTTCAGTCTATCAGAAATAAAACTAGTGCAGTTGCAATTCCTGACAAGGATGAATTCAAATAGTGACTTTCCAGCTGCTTGCCACAGATCTCCTTCCACCTGCAGATGGGAGGACACCCCCTTGCCTTTTCAAATGACATTGGCCTCTAGTTATTACTTTCCTAAAAATCCAATATTCCCCCGTGAAAATTCTGCTAAAAATGATGAAGTTACAGTTAGTCACATGACCAAACAGATTGCTCTCTCCGAACTCATGCGTCAGCTCCCTGGAACTCCTGTGGATCTCAGGGTAAGGGTTCCAGAATTATTCTTTGTCAGTAATTTGTTGGTGAGTGAGGAGTGTGTGTGTGTCTGCCACATAGAACTTCTGGGACTTCCTGAAGTATTTCTCATTGATTTGAAGTTGATCTGCCAACGTCTTTATTAATTTTCCTTGACTCACTGAATATCACCCACCCTTGAGTCAGGAACTCGCTCTTGCCTGAGATTTGAGCCACAAGCCAGACCCACTCTTCAACATCCTTCTTAGAGAGGAAATAAAATAAACCTTTCTAAGTTAATGCCTTCCTTCTTAAAATTTTAATATGCTGTTCACTTATGTATATAATAAAAAGTTGCAGGAGGGGCAATTTAGATGGCCTTGTTAAGAGTGGGATGGAAATTTAACAACATTGTGCCATTGTAATAACAACTATATGTTTTGAGTGCTGGATGCTACACATATGGCCGTCTGAGTACACTTCCTCAGTTTATTGTCATTGTTCTGAGGTAACGTTGTTTACATGCAATGGAAAGTTCTGCTGGGTATAAATTACATTACTCAAAATTTGACTCACAATATCCATCCCTCTTTATCATTTCTCAAAGGCACATTATATATATTTGATTTCTAAAGCAAGTCTATTTTCATTCACATTTTGCAGATGATGGATCTGAGAATCAAATGTGTTGAAACACTTCCCCAAGATCAGGCAGGCACCTCCTTACAGTGTTCAGGCTCGGTCTGTGCTCCGCCCACTGTGAGTGCCTGTCACTCACTCCATGGCCTGTCACTTTGAAAATCATTCATGCTATCCTAGAACAAATTCCTCTTTTAAACATTTAAATATTGGACTTCCAACTTGACACATTGACATAAAAGCATCTGTGATTTACAGTTATTCTATAATTATTCAGAACCAATGAATCAAATATTCATTTAATTTTTGTTATATAATTTGTTTTTTTAATTGTTATGTATTTGCAGATTTTTCTCATATGTGTCCCATGTTCCATGTACACAAAGTCTGAGTATAATTTTTCATTTTTATCTTTGTCTGGCTATTATTCTTAATTACCCTGAAACAAAATTTGGCTTTAAATATCTGAAATCTCTTTGCTTATAATCATACATAGTAGGCACATAATAAATATTTATTTTTGAATAAGTTTACCTGGACTTTTTGTAGTTTTAATTTCAGGAACGTCTTCAGTGAATTTTTAAAAGTTTAAATTTTTAATTTTAATGTCAAGTTTGTGAAACAAATGTTATTATTTCTATATTCCCATTTATGATAACAGCCATCTGCTACTGTATTTTTGAAAACTGACATTCCAGCTTTTTAAAAGACAATTTTGAAACCAAATATTAGCTCTTCTGCTTTTATTTTCTGTTTCCCAATTTTAATCTTGCCATATTTTCTTGGCAGGTTTCTCATTAGTTTGGTTATAGATTCAAATTCTCTTTGAAATACAAAGTAGTTTATGAGTGTTCTGAAAAATAGAAACTATAGCTGTCAACATTTCTTGATTTAAGTTCTATACAGGCAAGAGATTTATGTGTTATTTCTACTACTGTGTCCCAGAATTTACAATTTCTGACCTAGATCTGCAGTTGGAATCCAGTTCTTCTCTAGAAATTTAGTCAAAAAATGTTTAAAACTAGTATTGAACAATGAGAATAAGATCATTTAACATGTGTTTAAAATATAGTCTTGAGGCCATAACACATGCACAGCCAATTTTCGGGAGTTTTGTTTACTTTAAGAATAAATTATTAGTAGTATTCATATGGATATATAAAATCTAATTGAGTCAGGGTGTACTAATAGAATGTACTAGAATGAACAGTGAAAGAACCCCATTAGAAGATTTGGAATCAGTTTTGAATATTTAACAGAGAAATAGACAAACAGATGATTCCACAAGAGGCTTGGAAAATGGGAATATTACAATGATGCCAGACAAAAAAGGTTTTAAGAAAAAAGTTATTTGACAAAGAGAAGAGCTCTGGGTTGAAATGAGCAGCCTGAAGGGATGCCCTGTGTTTTTTCTAGTTATATTTAGTGTACATTTATTAAATATCAGGACTAGGAACAAGGGTGTAAGTTAGAAAGAAGAGCTCTTTTAGCTCAATATAAAAATTGATGCTGCAAAACAATGGAAAAAACTACTTTTGGAAACAGTGACTTTCCTTTTATTGTTGGAGGATGAGGTGGGAGGAAAGATCAACCTGTGGGAAAGGCTTCCCCGGGGCCAGTGTGGCTGACCCAAGGGCCGGGACCTGGAGAAGCTGCTAGACAGATGTAAAGTCTCAGTGATTCAAGCAGATCATGGGCTGACTTGCATGTATTTACTAATTTTCAATGTATATGGATTTATTATTTATTATTAATATAGCTCACTTAAAGCTAACAGTAAGCTATTGTAGTTTTCACATTGTATATTATAATCACTGGATTCTAAAATTAGAATTATATTCATTTTTTTTTTATTTGAACCGCTAAAAATGTGAGTCCTGAAGAACTAGGAACCATTTCTAAAATCCTTCCTAATGCTAATATTTGGTGATTTTGACATAACCAGTTGAATTGATATATGTGCTATGTGGAATTTTACAAGTCCTTAGACATCCCCACAAATCACAGAAGAGCAGTGAAGAAGGAATGGGTAATGTAAGGCTTGGTCTTTCATGTGAAAGAATGTCAAAAGTTGTTTTGGTTTTTTTCTTCTTGTTTTCCATAAGTGCAATCAAACACATTGGCTTTAGGTTGAGAAGCACATAGTGGAAGCATGGTTAAAGAGGTTTGAATGTGCATTTGATGACAGTTTATTTTGCCAATCAATGCATTTTTTAATTTAGTTTTAAGGATAGTTCAAAATCAAGCTCATGAGCTATTTAAAACTTTGCAACATAAACCTTTCTAAACAGTTTTATTGAAATTCTATTGTATATCTTTTTATTACATACATAAAAACACAATTTCACCGTTCTATCAATGAGTTCCCTCATTAGGGTCCATCAGTGCCAAGTTTCCTGGAAATGTTCTACTTAATTCTTGATTTTACATCAGTCAGTGCAGTTTTGTGTTTGTCCTGGAATTTCACCCTAACACTCATGAACCAAAGAATTGAGGTCACTGTGTTGTAAGCACACTAGCAGGTGCACGCACAGATATATCATAAACTCACTTACACATACACTTACATATTTTAATTTGAAATAATATAAGGCATGCTTGCATTTTTATTGAATTGTGTTAATCCATTTCCTCCACCATTTTGTTTCGCATATATTTTTTATTCAGTCAATGATTTATTGAATGCTTACTATGTTCAAGGCAGTAGGTATTCTTACTACTAAGACAATAAAATAAAGTGCAATGTTATGTTTTGCTTATTTAAAAACTATTATTCTCCCTCAGAATATTCGTACACTACAGTTTTCAAGGATATTTCTGTTAACGGGACAGCGAGATGTTATTTGGCATTTCACTTGCCTCTGTGAGCTTTGCCATTCTTGAACATCTGTTTCACCATTTGGCTAATTTATGCTGTCTTTTTTTTTCAAAGGTTCAAACTTACAAAAGCGTTTAGTTACTTTATGAAGGCCCTTTGATAGCTTAGGCATGTTGAGAAAACATTAAGTAAAAAGGAAGCAAGCTGTTCATAATAGGCCTTTTTAACAATTAAGAAAATACTCTTTGAAAATATAGGCAGAGCTATTATATATTTTAAAAAATCAACCCAGAGGATTCCTAGAGACATAGGATTCCTAGGAGCTTAGCTTCGAAATGACCTTTATCTCAGCCATTGCTTCAGTCTCCAAATATCCAGGACAGGTTATCAGTGCATTTCTGTTTGTGAATTACTTCTAATAAGGCACCTACTACCTCAAAAGGCTGTTCTGATCCTTAGAAACCACTGCCCATAGATGAGGCAATAATGTTCCTTCCATTTAGCTGCACTCATTGGTCTCTAACTTGGCCACCAGTTTCTCTGGGAACAAATATAAACTTTCTGACCAATGGCAGCAATCAGATTTAATAGCAAGCATAGTGCTTTAAAGACCAACTCTTGTTTCATTCTCCACAACAGATCCCAAATAAAGGAAATCGATTTTTTTTTTTTGAGATGAAGTCTCACTCTTGCTGCCCAAGCTGGAGAGCAGTGGTGCAATCTGGGCTGACTGCAACCTCTGCCTCCTGGGTTAAAGAGATTCTCTTGCCTCAGCCTCTGGAGTAGCTGGGATTTCAGGCGCCTGCCACCTTGCCTGACTAATTTTTATATTTTCAGTAGAGACTGGGTTTTGCCACATTGACCACACTGGTCTTGAACTTTTGACCTTAGGTGTTCCAACTGCCTTGGCCTCACAAAGTGCCGGGATTACAGGCATGAGCCACCACACCTAGCCTAGGAAATTGATTTAAACACAAAGCTGTAGTAGTTCCATCATTTTAACCAATAGGCTGTGTGTGGTATTACAACTTACTCCACATAAAAATTTAAAGTTAAGCTCTCGGGTTTAATACTTTTACATTGGCATGTTTACCTGATGCTAGTAAATTTTAAACACGGACCCATTATTCAATAAACATTTATTTGGGGATTTATCTAAGATGGTCAATTTTGTAAACACTGGGGATAAAACAGTGAAGTGTTAGTTCTCTGGAAGTTAAATACTGAGAAAGAATGGTTAGTAAAATGAAGAAGCATATATAGTACGAAAGGGAGTGAAGGTTGGAGGTAGAGAATCACGATAAACAGGAGAGGTCTAAGAACTAAGGGTGTTTGAGTTGCAGTCTAAATATCAAGAAGCCACCCAAAGATGATTCAGTGAAGCAACCTCAATGAGGAGAAGCTGGGCAAAGGCCCCAGAGAGAATTGAGCCAGGCAGGTTCAAGGAACCAAAAACAGTGGACAGAAACACCACTGTTCTTGGAATGAACTATGAATAAGGCCAGGATTAGAGGAGGGGGTATGAAAAAAGGCTGGAGATGTGAGTAAAGACAACATCACATGTTTATTCTGGAAAATTCTCTGAGATCCCTCATCTGATACAGTCCTCCAGAAAGGGTAAGTGAAATTGAATTACGTAATGTCAAAAACCCAGGCGGCTGGATTCCAACTGCAAACCAGCTGTTCTCTCCATTGAGTCATTTAAGTGGATTTGCAGACGTTTGAATAGGACATAAGATTTGAATATTGTCAGTGATCTCACGAGAATTTGAGATTGTTTTTTCTTCACCAGTGTATTTATCAAACCTCTAATTATCCTAAATCATGCTTCGAGGCCCCATCCCACTGAAATGGCAGGAAATGTAACCTTAGCTGGCACCCTCTGAGTGCAAAGGGACATAACTCCTGGTGGTCTCCTTCCCAGCACCCACATCACCAGTCACCTCTCCTAGGCCAAGTTCCCCACAGAGGCTCTCCTGAGGGTGCAGTGCCAGCCAAATAAGTCACATGAGGACAGCCCCCACACACACCCAACCAGGCCCCAGGAAGTGTGACAAGGGAGGGTGGCAACTTCCACCTGAGGTTCCCACTCCTCCACGAAACTCCTCCGTTACTTCCTCCAACTGCGTGGTTTGTCAGAATCCTCTGGATGAGCCTTCAGCACAGTAATTTTTTTTTCTTAGGTATGTAGATGGAAAAATGAGATGGAAAAGTCATTATTTTTCCTCACAAATCAAGGATAGATTTGAATTCCTCTCACTTTCTCACTCTCTTTTTCTCCCTCTGAGGTCACAAACACACCCACAGATTAAGTGATCCACCACAAATTTCTGTAACTCACAATTTCATGTCTCTAGCTTAGACCTCACCTCTGAATTCTAGACCTATTTATTAATCTGAGTACTAGAAATCTTCCCTTCAATTATAAAGATATATCTAGATCTATATATGTGTACATATACACATGCACATCATGCACACACCCATACACACACACACACATACAGATTATACATACACACACATCATACTCGCACAGCTCAGAGAATGATACCATCATTTACCCAGCAGTGTAAGAAAACTTTTCTCATATCTCCATAGCCCCTCCATCACCAATTCCAACCCATTTCATATTAATACATTGTATTAGTTCATTTTCCCATTGCTATGAAGAAATACCTGAGACTGGGTAATTTATAAGGGAAAGAGGTTTAATTGACTCACAGTTCCATGTATCTGGGAAAGCCTCAGGAAACTTATAAACACAGCAGAAAGGGAAGCAAACATGTCCATCACAAGCTGGCAGGAGAGAGAAGTGCTGATGGAAAGCCCCTTTATAAAACCATCAGATCTCCTGATAACTCACTATCCTGAGAACAGCATGGGGAATCTCCCGCCATGATCTAATCACCTCCCATGAGATCCATCCCCAAAAAAGGGGGAATTATAATTCGGACTATAATTCAAGATGAGATTTTAAGTGGTGACACAGCCAAACCATATCATACATTTTCAGTCAACCTATGTCTTTACACATCTACTCCAAGCAAGCATGCTGTGTCACCTGAAATACGATGCTAGCCATTTCAATCAGTCCAACACATAATCTCTGCTCCCTCAGTAATCAATCACGTTGTAGCCAGACAATCTCTTTCAAACCTGAACTAGGCCGGGTGGCTAACAATTGCAGTGGCTAATACCTGCAATCCAGGAATTTGGGATGATGAGGCAGGCGGATCACCTGTGGTCTAGTGTTTAAGACCAGCCTGTCCAACATGGTAAAACCCTGTTTCTACTAAAAATTCAAAAATTTGTGGAGTGTGGTGGCACATGCCTGTAATCCCAGCTACTTAGGAGGCTGAGGCAGGAGAATTGCTTAAACCCAGGAGGCAGAGGTTGCAGTGAGCCGAGATCACGCCATTGCACTCCAGCCTGGATGACAGAGCAAGACTCCATCTCTAAACAAATTAATCAGTTAATTAAAAACCCTATACTAGCCATGCCTACTCTCAAGCTGCCAGTATAAAATTGCTTTTCTTTGCCACCAAAATAAAGGCAAAAATTAGTAGCATGACCTATGAAGTCCTGCATGAAACAGGTATAATGTACATCTCGGGTCACTTTTTATACCAGAATCTCCTCAGTGTTCATGCTCCAGCCACCCTGGCTTCGTGCCGTCTCCTGCCAGTGTTCAGGGTACCTCCTAGGGTGGCTCAAACCTGTCTGCCTTTCCCTTTACCAGGATAACAGCTTATTCTTTATCAGGATAACAGCTTATTCTCAGCCTGTTAAAATTTAATCATTGTTCACATCTCAGCTCAATCAAAGTCGACCTTAAAGCCGTGTGAAACTCTCCTTTGTAGCATCTTGTACAAATTCAATTTTCAGATGTTTATGGCATGATTTGCTTAATATTCATTTCTCCTGCTAGACTGTGAGTCTTAAAGAAAGAGGATCCATGTCTGTTTTTTCCTTCAGTCTCTACCTGCTATGATTAGTTCGGCATCTTGACTAGCAAGAGTACAATGTGTATTTCTTAAGTACATGAAGGAATAAATCAGTAATACAGATGGAAATATTAGCTGATTTGCCCTTATAGAGCTAGCTACTCAGGAGACTGAAGTGGGAGGATGGCTTGAGCCACAAGTTCCAGGCCTGCAGCTTCAGTGAGCTATAATCATGCCACTGCACTCTAGCCTGGGCAACAGGGTGAAACCTCATATCTAAAAAAAAAAAAAAAAGATACTTTAAAAGTATGTAAACATTCCATAAAATCTCTCATGAAACAATAACATTGAATAAATACAAAAACATTATAGTATAATAATTCTAGAAATGTGAGAGGATGTATGTTTACCTGATACTGGTTATTCTACTTATTTTGTTATGGAATCATTTTATTTGCTCTTAAAGTACATGATTATTTTCTGTATTGTACTTTTCTTTTTTTCACCATGAAACACTAACACATACCCCAGAACACTGTAGACTATTGACTTTCAAGCTTTTTTGCCTCCTAATGAGTGTCTCCAAAGGAAATCACACTTGGAAGCTCAAGAGATTTAAAAAATATATTAAAAATATAGAAGCTAGTCTGGCATGTTTGAAGCAGGGAAATATAGACTATATTGTGTCATATTAGTAAGGGTTCTCCAGAGAGAATCAACAAAATGTGTAGATACAGAAAGGCTACTTTTAAGGAATTGGCTCATGAGTTGTGAGGTTTATCAAGTTAAACATTTGTAGGGTGGGCCAGCAGAATGGAGACCCAGGAAAGAGACACAGTTTGAGTCCAAGGCCATCCTCTGGCAGAATTCTTGTTGCTCACCAGAAGTCAGTCTTTGTTACATTTAAGCCTTTAACTGATTGGATGTGCCCCCACCCCATGTTACAGAAGACAGTCAACTTGACTCAAAGTCCATTGATTGAAATGTTAGTTACATCCAAATTAAATCAACAGAAGCATCCAGTATGTCTAAACAAATATCTGGAAACTGTGACTTTGTCAAGTTAGCATACAAAATTCACCATCGTCATGTGTGTGCAATCTTTATGATTTCAAATGTGGCACTTATGTGAATGCCTAACGATATTCATCCAGAGGACACCAGAAGTGACTGCTCAGAAATGAGATCCCAAGTTAATGAGAATTCAAAGCTGATAAGATAAAACAACTCAGCCTCTGAGGGAAGATAACTGTGGTTTCTTCCCTTCATTGCCGTCATGATGTTGTTTTCCTAACTCAATGGTGATAAGATATAATGCTCCATAATAGAGTTTATTTTAGTTCTTCCAAAGTCTAGACCAGTCCAAAGTCTAGCTTTTCTTTTATTGTTTTGAATAAGAGCCATTGAGGAGGGCGCAGGGAGATTAGTATCACGTGCCCTTCAGTTTCAAACATCTCTCTTCCCCACCCTTAACTTTTAGCAAATTAAGGAATAAGCAAAGTGACTTTACCATGGAGAAAATCATCATTACTTCGCAAATTGGATTAAGTTAAAGGGCAGAATGATTCCAGTCTTTATTCTGTTCTCATGAAAACTGGACCTCAGAATAATAAAGTAGTTATGGGGAGGGAGAACATTTATCTTTATAGAAAAATTTCAAGTGTGAAATGTAGAGGGTATGATAAAATATCACAGTGTTCATTTTTTTTCTTACCATTGATTAGTTTAGAAATATCATGAGCTGCAAACCAGGTCAAAAATATGTGAAGTTCTATTTACTTTCTATCACAATTTTATTTCCTCCCCAGAATTGGACACAGGAGATTCCCCTGTCTTTTAGCCTTTGAGTGTTCTTGCGTACGGATGTAAAGACTGGTGCTCTCATGTTCATGTTGGTGGAAATTGTGCTCCATTCACCCTCTATGATTTGCTGATGCTTGTATTACTACCTGGAATAACTATACCCTTGTGAGTATAGCCACGCCATACCTATCGTTCGACAATAGGTCAAGTATTTAATTATGGGACCTTCTCTGATCTTCCTCTGGCATTTCCCTTTTCATGCATTTTTTTTTCCTTCTCACTCTGTCACTCAGGCTGGAGTTCAGTGGTATGATCACACCTTATTACAACCTTGACCTCCCAGGCTCAAGGGATCTTCCCACCTCAGCCTCCTGGAGTAGCTGGGACTACAGGCATGTACCACTAGATAATATATATATTATACATATTGTATACATAATATATATATTATACATATTGTATTATATGTATAATATATATACTCTTACATAATATATGTAATATATAATTATATAATATATAATAATCTTAAATAATGTTTATTATATATAATATATATTATGTATATTAATCTTACAATCCCCAGAAAATCCCACAAATAAATATGTATTTATTTGTAGAGACATGGTCTCACTACATTGTACAGGCTGGTCTGGAATTTCTGGACTCAAGCAGTCCTCCTGCCTTAGCCCCCAAACTGTTGGGATTACAGGCATGAGTCACCATGCCCAGCCTTGTACATTTCTTACTGCACATTTTACTATATATTTCTGCTATAATTATCTGTCTATAGGAAGGCAGGGTCTGTGTCTGTTTCATTTGTGTTCTACAATACTTAGTTCAGGACTCTGCTATTCGCAGCTATTTTCTAACCCCGAGTTAGAAATTGAAGCTTCTGCTACAGCTTTCCTAAAGCCCTACAACTGTTTCCAAGTCACACTAATCAATACATACATATTTATTTATGATAATTACTTTTGTAGGGCATCAGAAGTCCAAGAAGCCAGTTTAGATTTCAAGTCATAAAAACAAAAAATAAATTAAAGGACATTTGTTTGAAAAACAGCATATCCGTCTGTGCCTTTCCAAGTGACAGAAGAAAATGAAAGCCAGTCCCGTGAGGTGGGAATGCAGCTGAGGCAATGGAGAGGTTATCTGGCAGTGGAGGGTGCAGTCTGAGAAAACAAAAATGGAGCGGACAAACTGGGAGGAGCCAGGAGGATTTTAAGGAGAGGGTAGGCATGTGTTCTCAACCCCTATTACTCTTCTAACTCAAGAGCAGGCATCCCTGTGCCTATGTTGAATGGGATTTTCTTACAATCCACAGGAAATCCCACAAATGCTAGAATTTCTATTAAGACTTCTGAACTTACCTGTCAATCATTTCAAGCATCATTATTGGTCATGTTATCTTGGGGGCTGACTGAGTTGTTTTCTAAATGTCTCTGTGTCCTCAGAATCTCCCATCTTGTTGCTGCTGTTCAGCGTTAGGTCCCAGGAGGACATCTCTTCTCTTAGAAACGCCTGTCATATGGGACATGGGCAGTCATTGGAGATCAAAGTGCATGCTACTTCAATTTTCTGCAAATCTTCTAGTTGCTTAATATAGCTCCAGCCCAGGGCTCTGATGTAGAAATGAATGCTGGTTGCAATCTAATTTTCTTCTGCTGTTGAAAAGATTCATCTATCCAATAAAAGGGTATTTCTAAGAGTTGAATAAGCTTTAGCTATGCACATCTATTCTGCAATAATTGGCCGATGTTTTCTTTGACCACAGACTGTGAAACTGATGTGAACAGATTTCTTTTTCCTCTAGTGACTACACTTTCAATTTTTGCATTTAATACCAAAGGGTAACCTATTCAGTGCTAGCCATCTTCCTAGCTGTTCATGTTGAAAATCACCCACGGCATAAATTGACCCAGCCTGACAACGAAGAAGGGAATAGCTCCACTTAAAGTAGCCAATCAAGGGTAAGATATTAGTTATGTTTTCTTTTATAATCTTTTTTTCATTTTTGCTGACTTAAGTGAGATTTAACTGGGAAAACAATGCCCTGAAAAAAAAAGTTCAAAGAACTGCTTTAGTCAAGTTATATAAAACACTTAACATTTAAATATTAACATATTCAAGTTATAAAATTAAACAGTCAGAAGACATAACCAAATGAAGCACTAAGATTGCACAATTGAGAAAATACTATTTTTGCACTGAATTTCATTGTCTCTTGAAACTCTGCTAATCTGTTTATTTTCCAAATTCTAACCATATTAAACAAAGGTTATTACAGAAACAAACGTGTCTCATGTAGCAAATGTGTAATTTGATTTAAGTCAAGTACCATTTAGTAAATATAAATTACTTAAATATGCCTCAAAAACCAAGTTTCAATATCACCATATTTCTGAATCACTCCTATTTCTCTCTCAGAAGAGCAAGATGTGGCTTCAAGTTAATATACACAGCAGTATTCTCTGCTACACCTCCTCCATAGTTTCCCTATTAATCCAGAAATTGAAGGTTTCTGCGTTAGAGAAATTTTCCATCACCTAAGAAAATATCTTTACTTTTAGACCCTTGGTATTCCCCCAAGGATATGGCTAGTTCCTCATAGGTCTTTGTAAAGTAAAACCAAAACTGGAAAACTGCATTCACTTGTTACAAATTTCAATCTGCTTTTTAATGCTGCACTGTGAAATACAAACAGATGACCAAATATTACAAATATTTAAAGAATGTCCTGTAATATAAAATAAAGAGATCAAAATAAACAAGTGGATAAATCTATAATAAACTGAGACAAAAAATGTGGTAAGAAAAAAATTAAGCCTGTCAAAGGATAGGAGGTGATTTTACATAGGTAAAATTTTTGAAAACATACTTAAGAAATTAGAGACATAGAAAATCAACTAACAATTAGATAAAGCTAATGAGACAGAAAATGAGTAAAGTAGAAATGATAGAATCTTATAGCAATAATGAGAGAGTCGGGGGCTTAATCTAAAAGTTCTATGCCTGGACTAATATTGTACCGACAGAGAAAATATGGGAGAAAAAACTTATCAAAGCCTTTGTAGAAAAAGCAAAGAACTAAGGTACAGAAGAACTTCTAGACTGAATAATTACTCTTAGGAACTCACAGAATCACCCAGAGTTAGCCAAATCATGGGGTTAAGGGTACAGCCATCCAAATTCCTGAATCTGCCCAAGACTTTGGACACCAACTGCATGTTCTAAGAATTCCTAAACCAGCATCAGGTTTGATAATTTACTAAAAAGACTCAGAGAACTCTCTGAAACTTACCACACTCACATTTGTTACTTTTCTATATTTATGATGGAGCAAGGATATTTGTAAATCAGCCAGTGAAAGACATAAACAGTGCAGCATCTGGAAGCTTGTACCCGGTTTCTCCCATACCAAGGTACTGACCTGGAGCAATGCACGTGGAGCACAGCCTGACAGGGAAGCCCAGTGAGCCCCCTACTGTCCAGGGTGTATTTGGGGCTTTACTGTGCAGGCACAATTGATTCATTCATTGCAGACCAGGTTAAACTGGATCCCCACCCTCCCCGTAAGCAGTGAGTAAGCCACGTCCACAGAGGGTAAAGGGAAGTCATGGAGTGTCAGCTGGAAGAGCCCTGAATACAGAGGAGAATATATGGATGGAGTGGGCCCTTGGGAGTAATTCTTTGAAAAATAAAAGTAAGAAATTAAACAAAAAACTTTTAAAAATCTGTTGGTAGAATAGATATGAAGCATGCATAGGTAGGTGTATGTATAGATAAAGCCACAGGAAAATTGAAAGCAATTAGAAATGTAGGGAAAACAAAAACAAGTTTAGGAAAGAAAATCAAAGTATATTTTTTCAGTCGTGACCAAACTTTGCAGGAGTGAGCATGTAAAGAGTTAAATACTTAATTAAAAGATGGTATTTAATTCAAATTGTATAGGAAGGACAAACTGACAGGACAGCAACACCAGCAACACCCACCCAATAATACCTCAATTTGATACTCCACAAAATAGGATTATAGACGTGGTGTTTACAACTAAGCTCCAAATCAAAGTCTGGCAGTTAAAGAAAAAAATATCTTTATGTTTGAACCATTTTGTTTTCTCTTCAATGAGCCTCTCTTTTCCAAGTTAACCAAGAGAAGAGAACCAGGACCACATTTTTAAAATTATCCACCCAAGTGCCACCATAGATCTTATCTATACATAGCCAGTTGGAAAGATGGAAGAAACGGTAAGGATAATTTATTTTAAAAGTTGTCACATACCAAACCATCCTGTGAGAGATACTTCCATGTGTTTTGAAGAAATTGTTGTTCAAATTATCATCAAAGTTATGAAAAACGAAAAGTTGATTATGACTTAGGGCACATAAAAAAGTGTTTATTCGGCTGGGCGCGGTGGCTCACGCATGTAATCCCAGCAATTTGGGAGGCCGAGGCGGGTGGATCACGAGGTCAAGAGATCGAGACTATCTTGGTCAACATGGTGAAACCCCGTCTCTACTAAAAGTACAAAAAATTAGCTGGGCATGGTGGCATGTGCCTGTAGTCCCAGCTACTTGGGAGGCTGAGGCAGGAGAATTGCCTGAACCCAGGAGGTGGAGGTTGCGGTGAGCCGAGATGGCGCCATTGCACTCCAGCCTGGGTAACAAGAGCAAAACTCCGTCTAAAAAAAAAAAAAAAAAAAGTGTTTATTCATTGAAAGCAATTCTGAATATGAATAAGGAAAGAGCTTTGTTATAGTACAAAAATAAGATAGCACTTATAAACAATTTGTAAATTGTCATATTTATGATATAACATATGGAAAAATTAAAATGTAAAATGAGTTTAATGCAATAAATTATTTTAAAAAGGTATGAGAAAATGCCCTTGTATACAAAATGACCCAGATGCTTAGAATAATACATTGCAAATAGATATGAAACATAAAATAAACAGATATCCATGCTGTCGTGACAAAATGCAGATATTATCAACACATGTAATATGGTTGGAATTACAGTATAGACAAAAACTTAAAATTTTGAAGAGAAGAAGTTGGCCATTTGACATTCTCCCTCTAGTGGGAAGTTGTTTTTGAAAAAAAAAAAAAATCTGAAACATTCCAGCAAGTGCCATGAAGTAGAAAGTCCTCACTACTTTATAGTGTTGACTTAGCAACTGACACTTTAATATAAATAGAAAATATTTTATATTTTTCTCAATTATTGATATTCACTTATTAAAATACTTAATAATTTTATTGAAGGAAACATACTCAACTCCTATTTGTGTTGCTTATGCAGTATGCGTTTTCTTCTTGGATTCTCCAAATATATGTTTCCACATGTTTTTAATAACTGTACAAATTGACTTTTGTCTTTAATAAAATGAAGGTACTTGTAATCTGAATCAGATGGAAAGTTAAAAACACGATCATATTTTAGTTAGCAGAAGCCATCAGAGTGTAAGTCCTATTTTTGTTTCCTTATCAAATACAGTCATGAATCTATTGTGTCCAAGGTCCTTGAATCTCAACTTCCTTGGAAAAACTTGAAATCTTAGACACCTTCAAACCTCCATGTCATCATTACTGGGTTATTTCTGCTTTTGTTTTTTCCATCTTGAAATGCTGTTTTTTCAGGCATAGACAATATGACCCAAAAAATAGTTTAAAATAAGTAATGCTGCGTAATAGAAAAATGTGGATGCACATTTGAAATAAGAAACAAAAAGCATCTTTCATAATTGTTTTATAATATAAGATAATGCAGATAAATACTGTAGTTTAAAATAATTCAATTGAGAAAATGTCAATAGAAAAGACCAAATAACTATTTTAGGCAGAAGACTTACAGTAAATATTTTGAATAAAGAACATCATTTTGTTTTAACACTAAAAGTGAAAATAATCCCATGTACTCAGAAATAAGGGAGATCAGGCAGGGAGGAGCAGGGCTTCAGGGTACAGGTCTCCCCTGGGCACAGCGTACTCTAAGCCACCTGACCCAGCCTCCATGGCTGTGCTTGCATTTCTTAATTTTCAGACACTGGCCCATTAATAGCACTGAAGGTCTACTGTTTGCTCACATTCCCTTAAGACCGGATTCCACGCAGAAGATGCGCACTCTTGGTAGTGAAGGGCTGATGACAGTGAACAGCAACGCAGATAAGGTAAATTTTTAAAAATTTACTAAAAAAATGTGGATGGCAGACACACAAATGTACAAAACCTAACACACTTTACAAACTCTCCAGGACTAATCTCTGAGAGGTATTGTAACAGTTTTGGTATTTCTGGGTATGATCTTAATTGCAAAGATGCTATGTTACATGAGCAATGATAGCAGCAACCTTTCAGGATTGTAATGGGCAGCATTTCACAGCACCATGTGTGAGCAAAAATATCCCAAATGGTTATGTGTTATGCTACCCATCTGAGAACTGTATTTTGAAACCTAGTCTTCTTTCTTCAGTAGTAAATTCATTAGCATTCCAAACCCATATCGTGTGTCTGTAAAGATTTTAATTTGTCATAGGTTCATCTTTAAGGAAAACCCATAAGCAGTGCAATGAAAGATACAATATTAGAGAGGACATCTGGGATGTTCCATTGCTGTAGTGAGCACAGAGGCATATTAAAACATTTTCCTCTTGCCCGTTCTCCAAAATTAATTTTTAAATGTGTACATTGTGAGCTTCAGTACCTCAATACCATATTTATAAGGAATCTCCTGGATCTTTCCCTATGGAATTTTAATGTAGTTTTGGTCATTGTGAGAGCAGTTCCAAGCATCATTTGTCTGTATTGTGAAGACAAGCTTGCAAGTGCTGTTAATAATTCCAGAAGGAGACAGATGGAATGCGACATGCCGCAGCTCCCCCAGGCAGCTCCCCCGAGGAGCAGACACAACTAAGAGCAGTATTCTCTCAAAAGTTTTCTTTTTTAATTTAACTTTTCACATGCTTTTGTGGAAAATGTATCCACTCATCCATGTGCAGTCTCTAGATAAATTGGGTTTCTGAATTGTGAATGCATTTGTGAAATAATGTTAGCCTTTAATTCTAAATGGTATTGGATACTCAATATCTGATTACTTTCTTCTCGACCTTTCCGACACTCATATCCTGTTCACACATTAAGCTCCCTTCAGAGCCAACAAACAAAAATTTTTGGTGAAGGAAAAGCTGCAATGTGTTAATTGTCCTAGGTGAACTGTCCCCCAGAAAGAACTTCAGCAATAATTTTGGGTGAGAGGAAGGGATATAGATTTTATTAACATTAACATAGTGAACTTTGATGAAGATACTCTTAAAGTTGTCATTAGGCATGCATGAAGGGAGAACCTAATTGCCCCTAATTATTTTATTTCTATTAGCCTTTTTCTGGCATGCATATCTGTTCATCTTGAGATTACGTTTTTTGGATAATTATTATATTTTAATAAACACAAAATTCAGCAGATCTGGAAGGAATTGGGGAATTTTTTTTTCTCTGTGTTCTGAGAGTGAATTCCTAGGCACATTGATACTGGCCATGGTAGATCACTAAATCAATATTTTTCTCCCAATGTGTCTTGCAAACGATTATTCTTCAGTAATAGATTATTAGAGGCCTTCTATATGCTAGGAACTCTTTGATGTATTAAGGACACAATAGTCTTCACTACACCAAGATTTTCACTTGCACAGAATGCAAAACTTAGGGAAAGAAATGGTCACCGAAGTCAAGGTATAATTAGAAAGTGGGTATCATCTGTTTGTAAGAGGACCAGGTAACCTTTCCTTGAGGCAATACAGCCTCTGGGCAGAGATCGGGACCAATGGCCAATCACTCAGCAAGTGAAGGGTGAGGCTCAGTTTGCCCCAGACAGGTGCTCTCTAGTATGACTAACTGTGCTTATCTTTGCTCTGTCATATGATCACCTTCAGAAATTTCCCATATTTTACCTTAAACAATCCTCGTTCCACTTTATTATTCAGCTTTATGGAAGAGAAACTCGGGAGCATATGGCATCAAATGATATCAGAGAAATTACTCTCCTTCACTTTAGGATCAAGAAAACGGGCACAGAAGAAAATTAAAGTGATTTGTCAAAAGTCAGCCCAGAAAGTTATTAGAAGAGTTAGACCTGAAATCCAATTACCTTGGTAAAAAAGGAAAATAAATGTACAAACAAAAAAACACATGAGCAAAATTTTTATTTTTCCTTGAAATAATTTTTTTTTCAAAAGAGAAAAGCCTTCAGGTTCTCAAAGCCTATCTAGGTCTCTGTAGATAGATGTGCACATAACAGGGTTTTCTAAATTGATTAATATTCATAAAGAGCTCTTCCTCAAAAATAAATTATCCAGTGGCCAAATAAGTGTTGGAAAACCTCATTCAATATTCCTGTCTTGGAGAAATCACATAATTGGAGTATATTGAGAATTTTGAGAAATGCTCCAGGAAGGAAGATAATTTTTAACCAAGCATTTCTCAAGCATGTTAAGATACAAGGACATTTGCTTCATAGAACATCTGTAACTCTTAATTCATTCTACACCTTGTTGTTCAGGTCTCATGATGTGCCAATCATTATTCTAAGCACTTGAGATTATAGCACGGGAAAGAGTAGCAAACCCTCCCGACCTCATGTAATGATATTCTAAAGCCGACCAGAGGGACACCAGAAACACGCCCAAGGACAGCAGGGTGGCAGCAAGGGCTCTGCAGATCATTTGAATTCCTGTGGAATAGGTGTTGACGTGTCTCTTCCTGAATGTTGCAGGATGAGCCTTGAGACTTCTCTGCAGTGGTGTAGTTTGACCAAGAGCTGAGTAACCAGAAAGACCTGGTTATGGAAAGGTGGTGGTAGAATAGGTGGAGCAACTCAGGAGTGGAAAACCGAATATCACGTGTTCTCACTGACATGTGGGACCTAAGCCACGAGGATGCAAAGGCATGAGAAGGATACAAAGGACGTTGAGGACTTAGGAGAAAATGTGGGAGGGGGTGAGGGATAACAGACAACAAATACGGTGCAGTGTACACTGCTCGGGGGACGGGCGCACCAGGTTCTCATACATCTCCACTGAATAACTTGTCCATGTAACCAAATACCACCTGTACCCCAATTACTTATGGAAAAATAATTTTAAAAAAACAAGAAAGGTGATTGTAGACAGAGGAATCCCCCAGGATAAAAACCCTAAGGAACTGGATTGCCACAGGTAACAAACAGAAAGACCAATGGGTGAGCTGAAGGGCATGATAGTGAACATGGGTTTGGTGATGTGAGACAGGGCTAGAGGCAAGACAGTCTCATAGGGTACTGCAGTCAATACTGAGGCATGAGGCAGTGGGACACTGTGTGACGGTGCTCGGGAGGAAGGGACAGGATCTCGCTGAGGTTTAGTAAGGTCTCTCTGGTTAGAGTTGCAGAAAGTCTAGAGCCGAAGCAGGGAGGCCAATAAGCAACCTGAGATGAGGTCCTCAGAAGGATGATGATGACTCTGATTAAAACAGGGGTGATGATGGCTAGGACTGGGATAGGAAGAAATGGAAGAAAATTGTTGAATGCTTTGCAGAGAGAGTCAATAAGACAAGTTCCGAAAGAGACAAGAAGGTGGAAAAGGAGAGGAGTTACAGATAAGCCTTGTCTGGGAAGCACTGATAAAGATGAATCTGTTTTCTACGTTCACGTGGGTTTTTATATATTTTATTCTTTCGGTATTCTGAGTCAGAGGCTGTTGGAGTATGACAATATGGTAACGCAATTTCCTCAAAACCATATATTCTATGAAAATCCTAACAGATTCTTAATTATAGATTCATTATACTTAAGTGAAAGCTGAGACAGGTGTTCAAAACTGAAAATAAGCTTGTTCAGAAGAGCCATCAGAACTTACAGAGCACTGTCATTTATCTTTCACGACAGCAAGAGTGTCTTTTCTAGCCGGGAATGTCAAGGATTGCATCCTGGTTAAACTTGGATTGTCTTTGTAAATGTTAAGTGACTTTCAATTAGGTTCTTCCCAGGTTCTGCCATATGGGCTGTTAACATGCCGTATAGGATGTCATTAAGCTCTGTGGGGCATAACTTTTTGCTCATTGAAGTGGAGTATTTCACACACAAACCCATATTGCTGTAAAGCCTTGCCTTGCATGAAGATGTTTCTGTTTATGTTAGCCATGTCAGGAGAGATACTGTTTCTAATAGTGCTTACTGTATCGTTTACTTGGAGCGAACTCATGGGAATGAAACTTCATCAGAAGTGCTGTCCTGTGGACACACCGTCAGTGATTAGTGGACCGACTTTTACAGCGTCATATTTGTGTAACTTCCAATAATTTAAAGGATAGTCTTTCCCCATTCAGCTGTTCATTATCACATAGTGAAGTACCGTGATGTGGATGGAATAAAATCCTGACAAAAGCCACAATCAAGTCAATACGTTGGGTTTATCTGACTTTCAAAAATGATGTTTTATTCAAAGAGGTTTTTATAGAAAGATTAGTTCCATATGAATAGTTCATTTCATTGATGTAATTGAAATTTCATCTCGGGCTTTGATCTAGCAGAAAACATTTCAGGAAAATGACAGTACCTTGGGGAAACCTAGATGGCACAGAGGAATTACAAGTTAAAAATCACACCATGAAAGACCAGACAGGTTTTGCACTATTAAAATATTTGCTTAATAAGATGTGTTATTTTTTCCAACTGGACATATTTGATATATTAGTACAGATGGTACTGAAACTGATTGTCTTTTAAATTATTGTCTGTAGTTATTAATTATTTGTATTTAATTCTTTTTATATAGAGCCTTTGATCCTAACCACCTGTGGTTCAAGTGTAACTTTGCAAGGATATGTGTGCTTTATTTTAGCTATTGATGAAAAATTCAGTATGAAAGACAAGTTTGTCCTTACTCTTTGGAAGACTATGAAACACCTCAGGAACAAAAGAGGCTAAGTACGTTAAGGCTCTAAACTGTCAGCAGATTTTTGTTTTCACATTTAAGGTAGAGAAGATACTCTTTTTTAGGCTGGGCTTGGAGGCTCACTCATATAATGTAAATGCTTCAAAAGGCCAACATATGAGGATCTCTTCAGGCCAGGGGTTCAAGACCAGCTTGGGCAACGTATTGCAAGACTCTGGTTCTGTAAAATATATTTAAAAAAAAAGAAAAGAAAAGAAAAGAAAATCTAGGCACATGCCTGTGGTTTCATCTACTCAGGAGGCTGAGGTGAGAGAATTGGTTGAACTCAGGAGGCTGAGGCTGCAGTGAGCTATGATCATGTCACTACAATCCAGCCTGGATGACAGTGAGACCCTGTCTCAAAAAATATATAATAAAATTAAAAATCAATAAAAAATATATTCAGTGCTTATGTGGGAGTTCTCCTATGGATACTAAGCACAAGCTATTTCTTTGAAAATAAATTATCAAGGACCAAATCGGAGACGATTTGTCAAAACCCATGTCCAAGCTGTAAATAGAGAATCTGGACGTCGTCCTTGGCAGAAGGATGGAGGGGAAGAGTCGGCTGGGCCAGTGGTGGATCTTAACCCAAATGGAGGCACTCACATCAGCCAGGACTTGGAAGACAGAACATCTGAAAATGCGGTTCTGAAATAGCTCATGGTCCCCAGCCCCTTTAAAGGGGCTGCCGTGGGCAGGGAGGAGGTGAAATCCAGGAAGGGCTGTCTCCCTAATAAATGGTGTCTTATGATCAGTTTTCTTGAGATTCCCTCAGAATTACTATCAGAGGCTATTTTCAAACCCTAACAATTCTTTTAGCTCATTTCCAGCCCCCGGTTAGGACAATGTCGGCTCCTTCCTTACCCTGGGTGGTATTTTTGGGTGACCCTTGCCTGGGCTGACCACACTTGTCACTTCATCTTTCCAGGGGCCATGTCCAGCTCCACCGTGAAAGCCTGCAAAGGGCTTTCAGCTCAGTCAAAGCATTGTCACCTTGATGTATGCATTCTCTATGTGAGGTCCCTGCTGGCGGCTGGTTTATTGTTACAGAAGCACAGTTGCGTATCGCTCGTGTGTTACAAAAGATGCCGATGCAGGCCCCCCGTTGAAAGACAACATGTCGACCTTTGAAAAAGGCAGATGAGTAAAGTGGTAAAGGATACAGTCCTGCTGAAAGCCAAGTTAAAATGACGGATTTAATCTTAACTCGGAACTTATCAAAACAAATTCTTACTTGTATGTCTGATTTTGTCACGATATTGTGGTTTCTGATCTTGCCCAAGGGTGCAATGAGTCTCTAATTATGTCTATTTCATATTAAAACGGGGTTTAAAGCCTTTAAATTCTGTGTGATCTGGACTAAGCCTGAGTATATTCTACATTTCCACAGTTCATGTGGCCCAATTGCCTCCTTGTTCTTCAGTGGAATGTTCCATAACTGGCTTCCATGTCTTCGGGGGAGCTCTTTAACCTGGAGAGTAAACACAGTCCTCAGTAGCATTTGGCTGTTGTGTTTTACTTCCTAAGGATGAACTGTACTCTCTTCTATGAATCCCTTCCCCCATTCTTCCAAGTAATAAAACAGCACCATCAGCCCCATACCCCTGTACCTGCCCCATATACCGCTGCAGAGTTTTCTGCAGCCTCCACCTCCCGGGTTCAAGCAATTCTCCTGCCTCAGCCTCCTGAGTAGCTGGGATAACAGGCACCCACCACCACACTTGGCTAATTTTGTGTTTTTAGTACGGATGGAATTTCACCACATTGGCCGAGCTGGTCTCGAACTCCTGACCTCCAGTGATCCACCTGCTGTAGCCTTCCAAAGTGCTGGGATTATGGGCATGAGCCACCGGGCTCAGCCTCTCAAATGTTCTTCATGGGACTTCAGATTCACTTACTTTATGACTCCTTCAGATAACCCACATGCTAAACCCTGACCTACGGCTTCTGGCAAAGAAAACAAGAAATCCCCCATGTGCTTTCTTCCAAATCACCTGCCTGGAAAATGCCTGGCCTGGAGAAAGGAAGCACACATACCCATAACCCCTAGTCACAGTGGAGCCTCCCGAAATATGAAAGAGTGCTAGCATTTTAGTACGGCATTTCATATTTTGAAATTTTAAAAAGAAGTGTTTGCTATTAAACAACCGTAAAAAAAAAAAATTAATCACTGTTGCTGTTTTTATGGCACTAGACTGACAGTGCAGAAACCTTTACAGTTCCGATTTTATTAAAACCTGTTTCAGGTTTTAATTGAAACCCTGTGTCATTTTATTGAAATCATTTATTCAATTTGCTCATCCACCAGTTCAGACCTTAGAGCTCTGCTGTCCAACATATTATGCGCCACCAATGTGAGCCACAGCTCATTTTACTTCTCTAGTAGACAAAGTAAAAAGAGAAGCAAGTAAAATTCATTTTAATATACACCATTAACCTGATATATAACAAATGCTATTCCGGCATGTAATCAATAGAAAAGTATTAATAAAATGTTACTTACATTTCGCTTTTCCTGTGAAGTTAAAAAACGCCTTTTGTGTTTCGCCCTCTCAGTGCATGTTAATTCAGACTTGTGACACTTTAAGTGGCAGTGGCTGCTGTGGCTGATGGATAATATATGCAGTACTGAAATCTGGGGACAGAGGTGCAGAATGAAAAGTTACACAAAATTGTAATTGTCTATTCGTCTTTACCACTGGAAGCTTTACCACTCTGAGCTTTGGGAAGGAAATCTCTGTCATTTGAAAAACTTCACACAGAGTATCTGGAAACCTCTCAGTATTCCTAGGCTCTTGTGCCCATTTGCTAACATGTAATTAAAGAAAGGAGTCAGCAGTTTTATTTTTGGAATTTCCTTTTCAGATAAATCAGTAACTCTTGTCAGGATAAATTAGGCATCGTTTCCAAAGCTATAGATATTTCCATTAGAGTGCTTTACTCTGCTGGTGAATGAGGTATTTCTCCAGACACAGCATGAGGAGACTAATTTCTCAGTGACATTTTTATTTACCACAAATCATCCAACATCAGGATGGGCAGGACATTTGGGCAAAGGGAAAATTCAGTTACAGTAACTGGAGACATAGGAATTATTAGATTTTAAAAGTTTTTGTAAACTAAATCATTCAATGTGTTTGTATAAAATTACCAGAAATGTAAAGGTAGAATAAAAAGCAAATATTTAATTCTCACAGTAAAACTGAGGATTCAAAAAGTATTTAAATTAAGTGAACTTAAAAGTGTTAAAAATAACCATCTTTATGATCGAGTCGTTTTTAACATGTTTACTTTAAACTGACCAAGACTGACAAAAGTATTTTAGAGAAAAACATGTAAGTTTACTTTATTTTTATTTTAAAAAGTTGTTTGAATCAAGCATAAGTTAAATGGCTCAAACATATATGCATTGCTTAAATATTATAAATGATTTTTATTTTTATTAAGTTATACTTTATTTTTATAAAATTGTTATTTTATGCAAGCATAAGTTAAGTAGTTCAAACATATATCCATTCCATAAAAATTGTAAATTTTTATTTATTTTATTAAGTTATACTTTATTTTTATTAAAAAATGTTATTTGATTCAAGCATAAGTTAAATGGTTCAAAAATATATTCATTGCATAAAAGCTGTAAATATTTTACATTTCCTTTCCTAAATGTTTGCATAAGAAATATTATCCCTTGTCTTGAAACCTAAGGATGTTCAACTTTCCTTTAAAGAATGCAACCAGGATTAAAAACAAGAGCACTGGGTTCCTGTTACACATGTAAAAGGTTTGCAGGAGAGATTCTAGACATTTTCTGGCAAAACTAAATTAGTTTGGTGTTCTCAGCTGTTTTATTTATTTATTTTTGACCTAAACTAATAACACACCAATATTGCAAACCATGAGTTCTCTGATGAAGTAAAGATAGGTAATGCAGATATAAAGACACAAGCCATAGTTTATATCTTTGTGATGACAGTCATTTGTATGAAAGGGCCGTGCGATCACAGGTAATTCATTCTTCATGAAATCTCTTCCATGACCATGGAAATCATAAACTGCTGGTGCTGAATTGTGTTTTCAGCTGACTCAGCCTTCATAACCAAAGGGAACAGGGGCAATATACTAAAGAAAGCTGATTCAACTTTTGTTTAGCCCAGTGATAGAATACCAATAAGTCGTTCATTATTATCTCTGCACAGTGAGTTACTCTGGTTCTAATTTAGACACAATAAATTCTAAATACCATACGCATTGCTAATTTTATGTGCCTACTAAAAAAAAATAAGCCCATAGTTCTGTTCCAGAAATCAACTATCCATCCTTTAGTCTCAACAAGCCTGTATTTCCAGTCAGTTGCAACACAAAACCTAAAGGATTTTAGGGTGTCACCTGTCCAGGAGGAAGTCATTGTGGTGACTTTGAAGCTGAGAAGACATAAAGGAAGATGTAACTTAATGAAGCAATGGCAGGTAGTGGGTGAAGGAAGGCAGTGCCCAGAGGAAAAAGTGACTAATAAACCAGTGAACTGATAGAGGGCGAGGCAGAGTTGCCCACCGGGGAAGACATTAATTAACGTTACCCAGCAGCTCTTTTCTGAAATGTCTATCCTCAAATTACATTCAGGAATACCTATTATTATTTGTGGCATTTTTTTTCTAGATATTAAGACTAAAAAATGAACAAGGTCTCAGATTCTATCCACTGCTTGCTTTGTAGATACATTTTAATGACTTCTAATGTATTGAAAACACCTGTTCTTCCCTCTAGACACAAGCTGTTAGAAGAGTAAATGTCTGTACAAGGGATGTGTCCAGTGTCCAAGCGGTGGAAGCAGACACATGGTGCTCTGTCTAGTCAAAGAATGAAGCTCCTAGAGGTGCTTCAATGTTTCGAGGGATGGTTCTGAAAGGAGAGGTTTCGGCTTTGCTCTTAAAGAACAGAATTGTCCAGAAAAATCGTGGCGTAAACATAGGCTATTTCAGGAAGAGTTAACAGCATGGCTGAAAGGCAGAGATGTGAGACGTGGTGTTCTGATGGACTGTGATGCTGCAGTCGTGTTATAACCAGAGCAGGAGGTGTGAAGGGAACAGGAGGGAAGGGCTCGGAAGTGTGGGAAAACCTCTCGGTGTCATCTCCATGGCGTCCAGCTGCTTGAAGCACACTTCGTGGTTTTTACCTTCTCAATATGCCTTTCCGATATTCCTTCCATGACTAACTTTGTTTCTCCCATTAACCCCTTCCGTCCCCTCCCCACCCCGCCCCTTCCCTTCCCTTCCCTTCCCTCCCCTCCTCTCCCCTCCCTTGCCCTCCCCTCCCCTTCCCGCCCTTCCCTACCCTTCCTCCCCTTCCCTGCCCTACCTCCCCTTCCCTTCCCTTCCTCCCCTTCCCTTCT
>CM052661.1:2950810-2971151 GCA_028533165.1 Leontopithecus rosalia | reverse complement strand
TTTTCTTTTCTTTTCTTTTTCAAATTCTTGCTCTGTTGGCCAGGTTGGACTGCAGTGGTGCAATCTCGGCTCACTGCAACCTCTCTGTCCTGGGTTCAAGTGATTCTCCTGACTTGGCCTCCTGAGTATCTGGGATTACAGGCACCTGCCAACACTCTCAGCCAACTTTTGTATTTTCTTTTTTTTAGTAGAGACGAGGTCTCATTATTTTGGCCAGGCTGGTCTCAAACTCCTGACCTCAGGTGATCTGCCCACCTACGCCTCCCAAAGTGCTGGGATTACAGTGTGAGCCACCACACCCGGCTACCATTAGATTTTAATGGAACTGAAAATTTCCTAACACCCAGTGGCATTGTAGCCATATACGTATGCATCATAGCAGAATGCATAATCCACATATGTGTGTGTGGTGACGCTGACGTATGCACACCTGTGCTTCCAGTCTTAGCCACTTATGCACAGGGCATAATACTTGATGATGATAATCAATGACTGTGTTCCTGGTTTATGTATTTCCTGTATTCTTTATTGTTATTTTAGTGTGTACTCCCTCTGCTTTTAAAAAAGTTAACTTAGAACATACTCTAGCGGGTCCTTAAGGAGGTATTCAGAAGAAGGAATTGTTGCCCGCAATCCCAGCACTTTGGGAGGCTGCGGTGGACAGACCACCTGAGGTCAGGAGTCGGAGACCAGCCTGGCCAACCAACATGGTGAAACTCTGTCACTAAAAAAAAAAAAGAAAAAAGAATCACCAGGGGTAGCAGTGCATTCTTGTGGTCCCAGCTACTCAGGAGGCTGAGGCAGGAGAATCGCTCAAACCCAGGAGGCGGAGGTTGCGGTGAGCTGAGATTATGCCACTACACTCCAACCTGAGTAACAGAGTAAGACTCCATCTCAAAACAAAAACAATAACCAAAACAAAAACAAAAAACACAACAACAATAAGCAGGAGAAGCAGGCATTGTCGTCATGGGAGATGTCAGCTTCACGTGTGCAGTCAATCCTGACGACCTTCCAGTGGGACAGGATGTGAAACTGGAAGACTGTATATTGATGATCCTTACCCTGTGTAGCCCTAAGCTAATGCACATGACTAACTTTTAGTCTTTCTTTGGTACTCAGTTCAAAAACCGCATATCCCAGGAACTCCTCTTAGATCACTGTGTCCTATTCTGCACTCACATAACACCCTACACCTGTTTCTACCTCCCCGTTTGCCACATAGTCTTGCAATTGTGTCTGTGTGGCGGGCCCCTGACCTCAAGAAACATATAGCTTCTGTATAGCACCCAGCACTTTGCAGGGCACTTTGTACAAGACGTTCAAGTTAGACTGACCAGGGTCAAGATTATACTGCATTCTGAGCAGTGCATCTGTTCCTGAAGGAAATGATGATTCACTGGGTGTCTTAAGTAGAAATATACTCGACTGAGATTTTTCTGTTTGTGAAGATGACTCTGATGTTCAAGTGGAAAGTAGGCTAAAGGGATTCAAGTCTGGAGACAGCAATTAAGGAAACGAGAGGAATTATTCAAGGGAGAGGTGAGGCTATGCCCTGTCTAGTACACTCTGCCTCTATTATAGCACTTTGGATTCCCGCTTGGTTTTGTTTACCCCTTTCAAAATCACCTTCGGTCCAGGTGTGGTGGGTCATACCTGTTGTCTCAGAACTTTGAAAGGCCAAGGCAAAAGGACAGCTTGCACCTCTACAAAAAAATTTAAAAATTAGCTGGGTTGGTGGCACATGTGCCTGTGCTCCCAGCTCCCCAGGAGGCTGAGGTTGGAGGATCACCTAAGACCCTAAGTAGGGATTCGTGATCGCACCGCACCACTCCACTTCAGCCTGGATGACAAAGTGAGACCCTGTCTCGTGTGTGTGTGTGCGTGTGTGTGTGTGTGTGTGTGTGTGCGTGCACGCACGTGTATAAAAATCACCTTCACTTTTTGAGCTCCAGCAGTCTTTGGAGAATAGAAAGGGCAGTGGCACTGAAGACAGATGAAGATGAAATCGGAAGCACTTTTAGCTCCCAACTTTCTCTACCATATTGATGAAATATCAATCTCAACTTGATTTTTTTTGCAAAACTAAAGAGGGTGGATATCAAGATAATATGAAATGATAGAAATCTCCTACCTGTCGCTCTGTAGTCTCTTCATAGCTTCCTGTGACTTTGAGTTGTTCATGAAGGGAGAAGTTTCTTATAACTGAAAGGTATGCAGCCCAGGTGCTTGACTGCGCAACGCAGAGGGGGTTGTCCACAGTGTTCGCCTGGGAGGCATTGAGCTTCACTGTGAGCAGAAGCCTCTGATCCCTGATTCCTTCCCACCTGCTAGACCAGCAAATCTTTTCTCAATCTCCTCCTACAGTCTCCTCTCTACTCTGCCTTAACATATGAAGCTGTGCCATTTTCCTACAAACAGGAAATATTTTATTGTCAATCTGGATGTCAAAAGAGACTGATAAATCATTGATGTCAGCTTTTCCCCCCTCATTTGAAGTTTGTCAAATACCAAACCCAATCAGAAGAGCAGGAATGTGAGTGTGAACGCATGTGGTAGTCAGGTTTTCAAGTTTGCAGGAGCGAAGTATGAGCAAGGCTGTTAAATCACGCAAGGATCTTGTCAGTAAACAGGTACTCAAAGGGATACGGGGATGTAGGTCTGGCGTTTTGGGTCTGTGCCAGGTGTGTTTTAACGCCATCTGTCTATCCTGATTAAACTCCTCTGGTTGTGTTTTCCATCTCACTTGCTGTGTTGACGGTCATTTCTTTAGAAGGTCATCATTGCTGTCATCAGAGGATGCTAGGCATCCCTTGCTGTGGGGACCCACGGGACCCTGTTTCTCCCTTTTCTTGCCCTTCTCATGCTTATACCTCCCTCATGTCTTCTGGGTGGTCAGTCTTCTGTCTTCTTAGGATAAGCCTACCCAGTCCAATACGCAGTTGTATCTCTGGTGCCCAAGAAAGCATTTAGCACATGCACTGAGCTCACTGGATAGCTGATTCATGAGGAGTTGATTAGTTAAGAATTGTGTGTTGTTGTTTTCTGAAACTCAGACTTCCCTGCAAGAGTAAACGTTTGGAAACCCTAGGGAGGGCTCTAGTGCCCTCGCACAAGGAAGTTTCCTTGGAACATGTGAATGTTGCTCTCTTCCACTACACTGTGTGGCTCTGAATAGAGAGGGTGGGGCCGCTGTGCTGCGTGGACCCAGGGGATGCAGCTTGGTGGGCTACACATTTTCACAGAGGGGCAACTGAGGGGAAGGTGTGGTGGGCATCCTATGAGACTCAGAGGAAGCCACCCTTAGCTGAAACTGTTTGGATCCTGGGCTCTCGGGAGTCCCGAGGGGCCTCTCAGGGCTGACTTAGCCCAGACTTCCATGCCTACTTCAAGCCGAATGGCACAAGAGTCACGCATTGGGCTTCAGTGGAAGGTTTTAAAATAAAGTAAAAATGTGTTTTTTCTTCAAACATAAGTAAGTATGCCAAAGATGCCAAAAGAATCCAGTTAGCTAATAGCAGCTTCTTGTCTGATCATTAGCAGGACTGACACTGCAAGTCAGCATTAATGTCCTGAGCGCAAAGCCGCAAAGGGTGTGCTCCAGACACAGGGAAGGCTAGGGGCTTGGTGTGGCCAGATGCGCACGCCTCTTCACCCTTCTCGACTTCTGTCTGCAGTGGGCTTTGGAAGACTTCCATTTCTGGAAGTTATTTCCTTTGAACTCTTTATTCTGAAACTCAGCGTGCCTTCCGAGAGTAGAGAAGAGGAAAGTTCCGTTCAAGAAGACCTTTCAGTTTTTAGTATGGGAGTGTTTTCCTGACACACCAGATGAACATTGCGTCGAAATATTTTGTGACTCTGAATAAAGAAGATATGACCACTTTGGAGAACTTTTCCAGAGTGGCCAGTTGGCCATTTCCATCAGGAACAGGTGGTCTGTAGACAGGGAGGGAACACATGTCCCTTCATCATGAAGAGCTCTCTGGACCATCTCCTTGTCTCTTTCCCAGAGACCTCATCTCATCAGAGTATCTTCCTACATCCTGTTTCTTTCTGTCTTGTCACTCCTAAAATTGTTTTTCTTTACAACGAGAAGCGTTTTTTGAAGCTGTTTCATTATTTATTTGTTGCTTTATCTTTCTCTTGATTCACTGCATAGAATACTAGAATAGAGAGGGCCATGTAGAGTTTATGAGGTGTGAAAAGTGAAATAAATGGTACCTTCTTACTCCTTAGAAATACGTTCCAAGACCCCTGGTAGATACCTGAAATCGCAAATACTGCCAAACCCTGAATACAGTATACTATATTTTTACAAAATGGTATAATGTTTTTATTGACACATGTTAGATTTGCATATTTTGAAGGTTCAAGTGATAATATATTACCATGATTTGTAAAGATGAAATCAGTATAATTGATATCCATCATCTTAAATACTGTTTTTTTCTCTATGTGAGAAAAATCAAAATTATTCTCTTTTGTTTGATACATTTTATGAACTGCACTCACTCTACTAATCTATGAAACACTGGGTCTTATTTCTTGTATATTATGCATTAGCCTGTATCTTATACATTAACCTGTCTATTTGTATTTATTAACTATACATAGATATCTATGAGGAAGTTTAATTTATAAAGTAGACACAGTAAGAGATTTAATAATAACAATTACACAATAGAACAATGGTAACTATATGCAATAATGAAAGTTATGTGAATGTGGTCTGCTTCACTATCTTTCTCTCAAAATATATTTTCCTACTGTCCTCACTCATTTTCTGACAATGATTGACTGTGAGTAACTGAAAACACAGCAAGTGAAACTACAGAGAATGGGGAACTGCTGGACAGGTTAATCTGGAGAAATGAATGTGCAATAACCAGGATCGAATATAACACGAGCCCATCTGTATGAAAAGCTGTGATTCTCCCAGATGCAGAGAGCACAGAAGGAAAGTTTTTATCCAATCTTGTTTTCTTTGAGATCGAGCCTGCGGTTTTTGTGTTAATGAGATAGAGACCTAAAGATGAAAGCAGGTTTGTCAGGAAGGCGAGCATTTTCATGAGCAGAACCAACCCAGAGGGACCTCATAACACCAGTAATATCTCATTGCAGTTTTTACGTTTGATGCTGTAATGCTTTCATCAAGCAAACCTATTGGAGGAATAAATGAGATTTCTAGCCCAGTGAATTATGTGTTCTTTTTCCTCTTTCCATTTACTCTTGATGATAATTTAGTGTAATAAGTGTAGAGTACCACTGGCTCTAATTTCTCTGCCACATGCTGGGATTCAAAGGCTAGAATTTAGCCTTTTGAGGCCCATTCACCAACTCACTACTATAGATCAAAGGAACAATGTGGTTTTATGACTCTCCACATTATGTACGTGAGAATCTCCAAGTCCAAATAATCCAGAATATGAAAAAGTCACCATCAGTGATAAGAGACTGGCAGGATATTGTCTAGGTTGTTTTCCTCTTAAGATAAAAAAAAAGGTAACAGTTTTAGACCTTTTTAAATCATGTTAATTTTTATGTAATTTCAAAGCACTATTTTTTCTAAAAACATAGTTTTTTTTCTTTTATTTTGTTTGATATCTTGTTTGAACATAATCATACACGTTTTAGAGTTTACCTTTTGTATTTACCAGAAACCTGAGGGACTGACTAATTTCATCTGCAAATTTTAACACAAGTCCCTAATTCCTGATGCGTTCCTAAAATGCATGATCTGTCTAAAAGTGGACTACTACTGATCACCATTGGTTACTCTTTCTTCTGTTATCAATGACCCAGCCTCAGACAATTTCCCCAAATCTTATGGCACTCCATGTTCTCATAAAAGGAGAACAAAGAAAGAACCTATGTTGATGTAGGACTGTAGAAACTTAAGAGCTTCTCACCCTATGTATGGGAGAAATACTAAGCAAAATGTCCCATGTCTAGTTATTTTCTGAAACAGATGTACAGCTCAAATGTCAGGGGACATTTAACACTTTCCCAAACATCTTCGTCTGCCCTTTCTACCATTGTTTTGTTTAGTCTCATAATGATGCTGTATAATGCTTTAATTTAATAATTATTATTATTTTATTTGTGTAGATGGTTGTGTTTCAAATATCTCTCTTTTTTTGATGGCAGACTTCAGAAGTAATAAGAGTGTTGGTTTTTAAAGTCATTCATTTTTATTATGACTTTAAATAACACAGGTGCGTCTGTCTAGGATGGAGAAGCGAGTCTGCTTCTTCATGGTATTGGAGTTTGCCTGAAATAATCATACAATGCTGAATAAACAGAAAAGAGTGGCAGAATAGTCCATGGAAATGAAAGTTGTGGATGCATACCTAAGATAAGATTTCTACTCCAGAATGACCGATCACGACAGGGCTGAGCTAATGTCTCCAATTCAGCACTACTCACACTTGAGGTTGGATACTTCTGTGTTTGGGAGGCTGTTCTGTGTACCGTGGGATTTCCAGACACATCCATGGCCCTGTCACTAGATGCAGTGGCGTCCACCCAGATATCACAACCATAAGTGTCTCCAGGTAGTGCCAAGTAGCCTCAGGGGACTGGGAATGAAATTGGCCACAGTTGAAAGACATAGAGTTTGCAAAGTCTGTATGTCATGCCAATTCTACCATGCTCTAGTGAGGAAAGCTGTTCCGTTCACAGTTTCCTTTCTGATACAGTATAAAATATAAGAAGTAAAGTTTTCTGGAGTCAGAGATGTCCTTGGTCAGATAACTGGTTCTTGTTTGCAGGAACTGAGTAGAAAGAACAAATGACTCATGGTTCAGATGCAGAATTTCAAAACTAAGTATAAGCAAAATTGCATTCCTATTTGGAATGTGAAGGAGCCGATGTGCTGGGAGACACGTCGAAAGTGTCTTGTGGTTTACATGTTGCTATAAATGCTGGGGGAGGGATTGGTCACGTGAGTCTGGGGCTGAGCTGGTACATTAGTGAAGAACATGGGTTCTGACCTCAAGCTCTTTCTTCAGAGCATTTTAAACACATTTTGCAGGATAACAAGCTTCAGCTTTATTTTGAAGACACTTTTATTCTGTTGCATCAATCTGTTGAACTGTTCTCCTTTTGCTTAGGTAAGAACCACATATTTCAGATGTTTCTCACAAAAGACTCCGGAAGCAGAGACTTACCAAGTAAGAAAAGCAACAAAAAGGAGAAGCGATCACTTTCTCGTCTTTTCCTCTTGTCAGATAAAAAACATAAACTTCCAAGGTTTCAAGAAGACACACTTTAAGTTTATTTAGTAACAGAAAACATTAATAGAGTGAGATCATTTTTTGTTACTTCTTGTTCTCTCATCCCCCCAGAAATTGTCCATGGACCATTTGGTATAGAAGGAGTGAATTGTTGAATATTGGCAAATACAGGGTTTTTAAGCCACTTAAATAATTTTTATAATTAACATACTGTATCATTATTGGACACCGGAAGTTTGAAGTTCTTTTTTTAAAGTATCTTAAAATTCTTAAATTGTGTTTAAGATTCATACGTTGTGTTATATTAGGGTAGATGGATCAATCTTCATATTTGTCTTAACCCCTCTTTTAATGCACATGAAATTTCAAGACATATGACGTTGCTAAACACCATGCTTATAGACTTAATTAAAATAATTCTTATATAGGCCTCTAGGGAAAATATTGCCTCCTTAAGTGTCTTACTATTTATTTACTTCAAATCATTTGCATAGTCAAATTTACTTGTGGTATAACTAATTATATTATATCTTAGCGCATATTAAAGTTATACAATTGAATATATTTGCCTGAATAACAATTTGATTGCTATCTTAATGATGACAACACAATTTAACCCTCTTTTTTATTAGCAAGGATGTCTGACTGAAGTGAAAATATGTCATAAATTTCTTTGAAATTAATTGTGTTACAGTTTTAGTGGGAGCCTTTGTGAAAGTCTTCATCCAGGTTAAAAAAAAAGTAGCTAAAAATGGGATTTCATTGGTATACTAGCCTTTATACAACTCTCAATTTTTAAATGCTGTCACAATACACCGTTAAGTAATCTAAGAGTTAATTCCAAATTTCCTCCCAAGAAATTGCACTGCCTCTTCCCTTTACCATGATAGATACCTGACGTTATCAAAGAGGACAAAACACATTATCACAGCCACAAAAGAACTGGCATGTCATTAAACTGGTCCTCGTTGGCTAATTCGGGATCTGATGAAATAAATGCCTCAAAACTCCTAGCAACCTCAAAGGAAAGACAGTTAATTCAATAGCTACTATGGATTGACCCTTGGTTAATTAAAACAGGCAAGACTTGGGGAGACATGGTGTTTGCGGAGTCTACCGAGGAAACAAACAGCTCGTGTTGGCATTTGCATGCGTTGCAATCTCTTCCTTAATGCCTCTTTACTGTGGTCAGGATACAGATTTGTCGGTTAATGCATTTTCCATTTGGGCTCTTTACAGCGTAAGTATTTATTTCCTCATAAGCAAAGTCTCAGAGGATCGCGTTGAATTTCAGCTCAGCTTTTGAATTCGTCCCACAAATTGCTTTTTAGTGTTGTGAAAGGAACATGAACCATTATTTGAATCTAGCTGCATCATTGTAAAGCACTTTAATTAATATTTAAGTGTCAACACTTCTTAATTTCCCTGCATTTAAGTTTCTCACTACCTGGCTTAGAAGCTGAGGACAAATTGCCATCCTTATTGCTCATTGAGAGGCAAAGCCCAGAAATTTATCCTGTGAGATTAGTATCCCCCCCAAAATCAATGCATTCTTTTTTTTGAAGTTCCCTTTTCTGTATCTTTTAAGATATATATTGTTTATATGTGGTTTCTTTTATCAAACAACTCAGTGCTCAGATTTACAGAATTGTCATGTGATATGGAAACAAACGTGAACATAAATAAGTATTCTTGTGAGTGTTTTATTCACTTAAGGAAATATTGTATTTTTTATTGGTTACCCCAGTGACTGATGAAATCTTGAAATGCTTTACAGAATTTTTATTTTATTTTATTTTCCTCACTAAGCATGAGACGATTAGCAAATGTTTTGGGTTAGGTTCTAGGCATCTCGGAGAAACACTCAAGCAAACAAAAGCCTTTCCCGGACTTTTATCTACATGTGTTTTGTTAAGACTGTGTAGGCTTCAAATGAGCAAAAGCACAACCCAAACTGGCTTAAGTAAGACGAAACTTGTTGGCTAATGGAGATGAACTCCCTTAAAGTTGCTGAAGCGGTTTAGACATAGCCCTGACCCTCCCCATCTCTCACTCAGCTATTGTCCATGGAGGTCCCCTTTCTCCATGGCACTGCAAAATGCCCTTTGCAGCAGAAGACAAAATACTTGTTATTTTTCCAATTCAGCAAGAAAGAAGAAAGTTCACAGTTTTCCTAAGAAAACAAACATCCATCCAGTAGTGAATACTGCTTCTTAGCTCAGATGGTGTCAAGCAATGGTCTGACTTGAGTCAAGTGCCCTCCGTAGCCTGGTCCCAGGAGCTGAAGGAGTATGTGCCTGTGGTTGTCCCACCACAGCCTTGACCCCCAAAGGTGTGAGCAGGTGCCCCCAAGTGTGCAGAGAAAAGAACATGTTCTCAAGGAAAGCTAGGGAAGGACGTTGCTAAAACTGTCAGGGAAAACCCAATGTCTATTCAAGATAAAACCTACACCCACTCCCAATAAGTCTAATGTGAAGCAAATAGCTCAGTATACAGTCTATAGATGTGAACAAGCAAGAATCGCAGGTAAAGGCTGAAGTTTAAAACTGTAATTATCCATAATTATGATACAGTGCTAAGGTTATGGCAGGTCAGCAGTTTTCAGTGCTCATAAACCCACCTCTGGTAATTGCTAAGTTTCATAATTAACTTCAGCATTTCAGACTCACAGATTGCCCTTCTCCCTTAAAAATAATTAGAATAGAAAAAGAATTCAGAGCATACAGTCCTATTGGATCTTTACTATCATAGAGAAGTTCATGTGTGGGCATACGTCCACACACAGGAGTCACCTTAGAACTACCTTTATCATAATCTCAAAAAAGCAGCTCTTTAAAATTTAAGGTGCATCCCCTGCCAGTAAGATGGAGTTATCAGATGGTGGAACAGTGTTCACTCATAGCTTTAAAGTACTTGTATTAATAAAGAACAAATGTTATTAACCCCATTTCAAAGATAAAGAAAGCAAGGGGTCAGTGAGGAAGCACTTTTCTCAACATCTCAGGTAAGAATAGCCCGTGTTTAAAGCTCAATAGGAACCTAAAGATCCGGAGCCCCATCTTCCAATCGTGAAGTTACAAAGAGCGATATCAGCCTGATGATGTGCCTGACCCAGTGACGCAACACCATGATCGTTGCCAAAGCCAGGAATTGAACCAAGGCTCTTTAGTAACAAATTCAGTTTTTACTTTTTACACGAGATAAACCATTTCCCTCTATTCTATCCCAGAGAAGCTAGTTTCCCAAGGTTTTGTAAACTAAAGACTCCAGTCCCCCAATAGTCACCAGTGACGAGAGAGAACTGTCAGAGAAGCCTCCTTGCAGCCGTCGTGGACTCACTGGATGATTACAGGTTGCATGTTTAGGAGGCACCCCCATTCTGACCTCTTCCATGACCAGCTCCACATCCCAAAGGATGCCTCAGAGTCTTCGGTATGCCCAGGCCCCCACTTGTGTCCTGCCCACCAGGGCAGTCTTGGTCTAAGTGTTGTCTTAAGAAGACACGATATTCCTTAAGAGTCACGATATTTCCCTAATCCCACTTTGATTTTCGTGACTAAGAAACACAATTGCTTTCCCAGTGGCTCTAGTTGTTTGGGTTTTGTCTTGTCTCCCTCCTGTGAAACTTCAGGAATATATGGAAGTACCAGCATTCCTCTTGAAATTTCTATGAAAACAACTCCATACTGTCAAAGACTAGACCATCTGACTCACTGGGCATCTAGGGAGCACCTGCTATATGCATGGGGTTATGATGGCCACTTGGGGCATGAGAGAGCTGTTGACAAACCAAGACAGGAAGACGACTGAATAAATATTTAAATGTGACAAGCATGATAATGAAAATATGTAGGTGTGACAGAGGGTTGCAGAGAAGGCAGCTTCTTTTTTTTTTTTTCAAGAATAACTTTGTTTTATTATCATGATTTGTGAAAAGCAACAGGGTAGACAGTTCAAGGAAGGACACAGACAGTGCCCTGTTTAGGTTCCAAATTTCTTCTTTTTGATGGGTGGTGGGAGCTGAACAATGATGTCATCTAGAGGCCGTTCTACTGCCACAAATGTTCTTTCATCCAAAAGATCCATGAAGAGTAGAGGCTTATATATCTTAGAAATTTTAAAAGCATGAGCTGTGCGCCTCTGAATGACATCTGATTCATTCGTGGGAGGAAACGGATTGTAGAGTAAGGTTTTGTCATTTGGAAGGGGCAATGACTTGTCAATGATGCAGAACATGTAGGCATCATGGAGAAGAATGTGCATCGGTCTCTTCGGATGAAAACTGATATGTGTGATAGGAGTATCCCTTTGGAGCCAAAGGTGGTGAAAACCGTGCTTCTGGACAGTCCGGCTCCAGTCTGTATAGTGTTTGTCTGGGATGCTGTACTCAAATACCTGCTGGTCAGAATAAGTGATGACAAGGTTGTTGGTATTGGGGGCAACGGCCATAGCAGTCACCGGAAAATTGTAAGCAGGCACCGTGCAGTGAAGCTTTAGCTGTTTTACATTGTAGACATGGACTCCAGCCCTGGTACCTGATGCAGCCAGCCAATTCCCATCTGGACTGACTGCCAAAAGACACATGGCCTCCACTGACTGAGGCTGGAAAGCATGCAGGTGCTTGAAGCTTCCTCCTGACAGCTGAAAGATATGCAGAGCTCCTTGATTTGATGCTACAAAGAGCTTTGTTGAATCCTCAGAAAACAAAATCTGAAGGGCAGAGCGAAGGAATGCTGGCATTTTGGAAACCCTTTTGAGGCTTAAGTTGTCATGTTCATAATTCAGTCGATAGAGAAAAGAACGAGAAGCTGTAGATTTTGCCTGGGGCAGTCAGAGCTGGTGTCCATTTTGGCCTGCAGCAAAGCAGTCGGAAGGTCCTTGCATAAGTAAACACTGGTTGTATGTGAAGTAAATGAGGATTAGGTTAAAGATGAGAGAAAGGTGAAGGCACATATCGGGTGATATTGACTTTCTCCTCAGTTTGTCTACAGGTCTGTGTTCTTGCCTTTTCAGTATATGAACAAAGCATTTTATCGTAATGACATAGAACCCCCCATTCTGATACCTTCCTGTTGTCTCGGCCCTCCTCTTATGAATCCCTTCCTTACATGTAGACCTACAGATCGATGGCAGTGTCTCCGGAAGTGTGGTCCCCAGATTAGCAGCATCAGCATCACCTGATGTTAGAATGAGAATTCCTAGCCCCACTTGAGACAGACTGAATTAGACACTCTGCAGGTAGGGCAGGTATCTACGCTTTCAGAAGCCCTCCCAGTGAATCTGATGCATGGAAATGTTCGAGAACCTGGTCATTTCTAGGATGATGCAATTGAAAGGAAACTGAAGGATCATGCAGCCCAGTATCACCTGTCCCAAAGAACCAGGTCGTTTGTACTAATCACTTTTGGTGGAGAAAGAAACAAAGGCTCACACTCCCTAATTCCATGAAACAGAACCTAGTGAGTAAAACAGTGACAAGTGCATAAACAAGTATTTATGGATAAATATTGTGAGCAAGAACCTTAAATGAAAAGTGCATTGTGTTCTGATACGGCAGAGGGAGCTGACCTGACCAAGTGGGTCAGAAGCCTTTTTAGGTGAAGTGAACTTTAACTGCAGACCTGATGCGTGAGAAGTTATATTAATGAAGGACAGCAAGGATGAGGTCTGTGGGGGCTGGGAGGGAAAAGGGGAGGATATTCCCAAAAGAGGGCAGAACAGGTGCCCAGGTTCTGATGCTAGAGGAAGGCTGGAGGGATAGAGAACCAAGGTCATCAGGCAGCTGAGTGGAAGGAGCTGGCCGAGTGGCAGAGTAAGCCAGGGTCCTACAGATCCTGCCCTGATGCTCTGATGTGTCTTCAAGTGCCCCCATGTCTGCAAGTGCATGCATGAAGCATGGTGCTTTAGAGGACAGTTCCTGCAGTCCAGGAGATTTGATCCCCTCATCCTTCTGGGCATGTGGGTGTAGTCTGAAAGCTGCCTGATGCCCTCTGATGCCCTGATGGGTTTGTCCTGGCTGTAGACCAACTCATCTGTTTATTCTCATCTTCTCTAGCGTCATGACCTTGTTTTTTAGTGCTATTGTGCGAAGAAAAATGTAGGAAGACCTGTTCCTGTTTTAGAAGAGGTTGGAGGTGGAACTTAGGTTCGCTGTTCTACATAACGAATGAGTAGACAGGGGTGCAAAGAATCTCTGTGAATTGCCATTGATCATTACTGATTAGTAAGAAGGCAAGACTCCAACCCAGGTCAGTCTGTGTCCGTGGCTGGACCCTCACTGCTGCTGCTTTCCTTTAGCTTTGAGAGGGCCCTATAGCTGGGTGATCCTGGATCAAGGGTGCACAACATGACTGGTTTTTTCTTTATCAGATGCAATGGTCACATGGCCAACACATTTGTATGCCATCATATTGTACTTTATCCAATTCAGGTTAAGAGAGGTCATCATATTTTTTGTAAAAACCTAAAGACTCATCTTAAGCTTTCAGAGAACATCTGTGGAATTCAATCTCCATGATTTATATATTCCTTCAGCTGCTCCCACATGGGAACAGCGGATAGAATGATGGGCCTTTCTCTGATTGGCCTTTTTCCACAACCAGCAACCCCCAAAGCACATAGAAGATGAGTTAGGTAAAGATGCATTGAGTCCATCTCATTAATGAAGGGACACACCATGGCCAGTGGCAGGTTGTCACATATGATGTAAGCTGCCTGATTCCCCGGGGCTGTTTGAAGGCTGAGTGTATCTCATCATGCCTTCTAGCATCCTTGAATCATCCATGTCATATTAACTCAAACTGTTTAACCAGTGCCTGGCATCCTCTTGCAAATGACCCCTCTACGTAGCACTAACATGGAATTTAGGCTTGCCTAAGAGAAACAGAAGTTTGAAATCCCTGATGTGACTTCAGAATTCTCATTGAGATGTAAGGGCTGAACTTTTCCTTTGGAAATTAGTAACCTTGCTCTACTGCCGACTGCCCCCTAAAATTTTCCAATTCTGAAACAAAGCATAAACTACCTAAAGCCAACTCAAGTTCTTGCAATCCTATGCTAGCAAAGAGAGAGAGTTGAAGATTTACATAAGCGGGAACTTCTTAGAGTGTCAAAACCTCAGAAATATCCTACAAATAAAGCCTGAGTCCCATGGTTCAGGAACTATCTCTGATGTAATAGCGTTTGATAATATAATAGTGACAGCCGTGTGCAAATATTTTCAAACACGAGGATTCTCCCCATACATAACAGGAGATAGACCTTGCATGTAAATTCACCACTGTCACATGCTCTTACTCTTTGTTCATAATGGAGGAAACCTATTACTGAAAAGTGGGAAGGGAGGAACACAGCTTTTGAAGAGTCCTAATGGGTTTTGGGTGAGTAGTAAAACTCACCTTTTACCGTGCTTGTCATGACCATAGCCAACCCTTTGACTATAGCAAAATTCAAATATGTCCTGAAATTTGTCTTTGCTTGATAGGCTGCAATTAATATAAGAACAACAACAAGGCCGGGTGCGGTGGCTCAAGCCTGTAATCCCAGCACTTTGGGAGGCCAAGGCAGGTGGATCACGAGGTCAACAGATCGAGACCATCCTGGTCAACATGGTGAAACCCCGTCTCTACAAAAAATACAAAAAATTAGCTGGGCATGGTGGCGCATGCCTGTAATCCCAGCTACTCGGGAGGCTGAGGCAGGAGAATTGCCTGAACCCAGGAGGCAGTGGTTGCGGTGAGCCGAGATCGTGCCATTGCACTCCAGCCTGGGTAACAAGAGCAAAACTCCATCTCAAAAAAAAAAAAAAGAACAACAACAATCTTCATTCCCCTCTGTACATGTGACTAGTGACTTTTGCAGTATTATCTTTTAGTATGTTTTATATCACAGATGTCTTTGCAAAAGCAGTTTTAACAGGTTACCTTTTTTTATTTCGTAGGGAGTATAGATGATTTCACAGAGATGCATCCCCGAGTGATGTGGCTGGAGGCTAACAGGTCTTCTATGATCAGACCGTTTTCTTCAGCCACTGCTGTAACTTCTGTAGAAAGGCAATTTAAAAATAGAGCTCGAGAACGAGATGACTTTAAAGCATTTAAATGAAACAGGAATAGGGCTGCATATCTTGTTTGACAAGCTATGCAAGCCACATCGTCTCAAAAATTATAATTTATTTTTTCCATGTGATTACTTGGCAAGAAGGGGATTGCTTTTGGACTTAGCATTACCCAAGGGAGCACATTTGTAAATGTGCTAGCATCTCAGTGAGGGTCTGTCCATCTTCTGTGAGTCTGAATGACAACCTAGATATCTCAGAGAGAGAACTAAAAATAGATGACTCGAGATGGTTCCTGTTTAATAAAGACATTGGGAACCATTATAGCTCAAGGAAGAAAAGCCAAAACTTAATTATATAGAGATGTGTAGGTGAATGAAAACATCCCGGTGTTTACTGAAAACATAACCAACACACAATTATTTCACGTTATTTAAACGTGAAAAAAATTGGCATTATGGTGGCATTATGTAAGCCTGTTATTAAAATGTGCAATTAACTAATTAACATATCATTAGTATCTGTTTAAGCTATGCCCTGGTAACGCTGCATTCATGTTTCAAAGATCACTTGACATTTCTGGCTCAGTGATCTTTGCCTTTCATTACACATACGAAAAATAAATCAGAGAAAACATCCTCTGCTGAACACAGTATTGAATTACTATAAAGGGCTTGGTAATATTTCCAGATTAATCACTTTCTATTACTTTTCTCTTTGTCAACTACAAAACCAAATATTGTATTTTATTTTGCTGGCATGAGGTATAGATTCCTAAGTTCCTGTTGATCAAAGAATGGAAATTACTATGGCATTAAATATAGGTTTATCAGTGTCCTGGCTTTTTCATAAAAATTTCCATTTTAGAAGGTCACAAGGGAAAATTAAAGGCTGTGGACAAAGGTGAAACCTTTCTTTAGAAAATATGCCCTATTAAAGTTAATGTAACCTTACCCCAGTACATGGGGGAAGCCATGGAGAGTCATCATGAAGCTACTGGACTTGGGAGTCAGAATGCCTGGGTTAGAATCTTTCTAGCCCTCTAGTCTGTTGTATCTGGCACCTGGTACTTAGAATAAATCACCAGATTAAGCAGTTGGATTCAATTCTATCTTGTAACTAGAACAAATACCTACTACTAGATTAAATTGTGTTAAGTGTCTAACTACTGTTAACTGGTTACTAGATTAAATTGTGTCTGCTAGCTAGACCAAGTGGTTAGATAAGGTAATTCTAAACTATGCTGCAGTTAGCATGGAGTAGCTAAAACAACTAACATTTTGCATTACTTGTCTTCATCGTTAAACTTGTTTTTCCATGCCTAAAATGGAGATAATATTACCTCTCTCATTGGAGTGTTTTGAAGATTTACTAAGATTGTTAAAGTACTCAAACCATTGTCTGAGGCACATGTGAAGAAGACTCAAATTTATAATTGATGTTGCTGTTACTACTTAGGAGGAAGCCGTGCACCTGTTTATGTTTCCATGATGAGTGTGCCTGTAGATGTGAGTGTGTAGTCTCTGAGCACAGAGCACCACGGCTCTGTGTTGGTTCTTCTGGAGAGTCAGTTATAGAAGCTGATAGATTCCAATTGCCTTCACTGTTAAGGCCACAGCTTTGTTAGAATGTTTGAGGGCTTCACACATGTTTTCACACATGCTTTCACACATGCTTCACACATGCTTCAGGGGCATACTGGTCATTATCTTCATATATATACTTGGTTGTAAAGAAGCTATTATTTACCTGAAGAATTAAGGCCTTTGTTATGGTGGACAGAATGAAAACTAAGCCTTCTACCTTACTGTGAAAACAAGCTGTACGTACTCCACGATCTGAGAAGAAAAATCCAAAGGACTCTCTGTCGTTGAATGGAAACCCAAGGTCTCTTATACGATGGGTTGTGTTGCTTTGATGCTTTCATAAACATTACAAGTGAAAGGCATACTGGAGACCACTAAGCCAATGATTTCTTTCCAATTCTAAATTAATATTCATGAACCAATTAATGTGCAATAAAGCTGCTTTAGCGCTCCTCCAGTCTGCCTGAGAAAAAGTCTTGTCCAGAATCTGAAGAGGGAAGAAGAAGGAGCATTTCAAGAGCACATCTCTCAGTGCTTTGTGGTGAGCTCCACTCCAAGGAAGCCTTTGGTTTCCCTCAGAAGAGAAATCCAGGAAACTGAGGCTTGAAGAAATTTTTGTCATAAAGGAAGTTGAAAATACTTGAGTTCTAATTCTGCACATAGTGAATGAGACGAGCCCCAAATACTAGGAGTAGGGGACAGACTCAAAGAGTATCACAAACAAGTAAGATTCTTAATGTTAAAAAAAGAAAAAAGAAAATGAATGAAACACAATGGTACAGTGGTACAATCGAATCTCCAACTTGCCTTTATCACTTCCACCAAAATAATTGCCTTTCTAAAGGTTTCACTTTTAGCTGGAAGACTGATTCAGAAAGGTTTCACCTGTTTCTTACAAATGAAGTATCTTTTACACGAGATGAAAGTGTTCTGGAACTCAGAATCATCCGTGAACATGGTCAGAAACCAGAGTGGAGCTCAGAAAGAGGGAAGGGGTGGAAAATTCTGGCTCCACTCAGAGCTGCTGAGAAGTTGCCATTTCTTTCCTTGTGATTATAGAGTTTTAGGTGGAAGTTGTGGCTCTTATCTTTCTGGTGCTGGTATCCTGGGAAAAGTTGTAGCTTCTTGCCTTTGATGCTGGTGTCCTGGGGGAAACGGTGGCTCCTTCCTCTGCAGCACTGATGTCCCAGGAGAAATGGTTGTTTGTTCCCTTGTGATGCTGGTGTCCTGCAGAAAACCGAGTCACCTTCCCTTGTCACGATGCTGTCCTGGGAAATATTGTGGTCTCTTCGCATGTCATGCTGCTGCCCTAGTGGAACCTGCAGCAATTCCAGACCCCTCCCATTAGTTACAGTGGGGTCCCCATAGTACCTATTATTCTAATTCTCTCTGCCTAAGTGGTGTTGCATTCCATTGTGAATATGAGCAACTAGGCCTCTTCAAAAGCAGAAGCAGTGAACCGTGGAAGTGTAGGTAAACAATTGCTGCTCTGGCCGCAGAGGTAGAGAGGTCACTCGTTACCATGCTCTAACCTGAAACTCTAAAGTAGTCGTTTTTCACTGATCCATGCTGCTTTCTTATAATCATGTAAGCGGAAAGAAAACCTACCCTTTCTTTATAATCTGTTGTACTCAATTATTAGATCTGAATAATTAGGTTATGAAACATATTTTCTTTCTCAGCTGCTATAAAAGTAAAGGTTAATTTCATGATCAGTTGCAGCAAATACATACACAAATATATGTGTTTATATTTTTATCCTACCCACATTGCTCTTAATTTGTCTTTCACTTCTATTTCTAGTTACATGTGCATTTTAAAGTCATTTTTTTAAAGAAAAATATTATAAAATATGCATAAAAGGAGAAATTGGATCTGTGACTGCATTTTGCTAATCTCATTTATAGCCACAGGTTGTGTAATTGTTTTGTAGCTATTAAAATTAATAAAGTGATCAAATCCATTATTCCATAGTCCATTATATTAAGTCATGTCAAGTTAGAAAAATAGTACTTTTCTTTTTCTGGAACAAAACTTAATTAAGGTATTTTTTATTTGTGTACGGTTAATTTATGCTGGGTATTTTTGATACGGCTTCTTTTAAGACACATTAAAGATTCGACTGGGCTCAGCACAAAAAATTATTTCTTTAACATTCTGCACCTGCAAGTTAAATGTTCTAAATTGACATTTAAGACTGTGTCTCTAGGCTGGGCGTGATGGCTCATGCCTATAAAGGGTCCGAACAGTTTGGAATGCTGAGGTAGGCAGATCACCTGGGGTCAGGGGTTCGAGACCAGCCTGGCCAACGTGGTGAAACCCTATCTCTACGAAAAATATGAAAAAACAAATCAGCCAGGGTGGTGGCATGTGCCTGTAATCTCAGCTACTCAGGAGGCTGAGGCAGGAAAATTGCTCGAACCCAGGAGGTGAAGGTTGCAGTGAGTTGAGATGGCGCCATTGCACCATTGCCTGGGGGACAGACGGAGACTCCATCTCAAAAGAAAACGTAAAAAAAGATTTTTGTCTCTTAACCTTCTATCCTTCTCCACTGTTTTCACTAAAGCCAAATCCCTTTCCTCAGTAACTGCCTACCTCATTACCATGTTTGTTAAGGTGTCTATAGCAGTCCATTCTCCATATAGTAGGCAGAAAGATATTTTCCAAATGTTACTCAAATTACTTCAGGCCCCTAATCAAGACTCATCACTGGCTTCCAATCTCAAGTTGAATAAAATCCAAACTCCTGATCCTGACCAGCAAAACTCTGGACGGTGCCGCACTGGCCTCTCTGAACCCTCTTCTCCTTCCTGGCGCAAATGTTCTGAGTCCACTGCAGACACGCTGAGCTTTGTTCTCCTTCATGAACCGAGTGCTTCCCACCTGCAGGCTTCTGCTTACCTCTGCCCTGGGCCTGGCCACTCAGTTTTCCATGCATGGGCTCTTCGTGTTATTCAACCTCTGAAGCAATGTGAACTTGGGTTTGGTATTGTCTCATTTGAGTCATCTCGTTGACCACACCTATACCTAAGCTACCTCTTCCCTCTGCAGCGCGGCTTCAGTGATCAGCTTAGCATTCAAGTCTTTTCTTGTCTACTGAATATTTGCGTATAGCAGGATTCCCCCTACCCAGCTGCTGCTAAACTGTCAGCTTTATGCAAAGGGAACCCGTGTTCCTGACTGTATGCCAAGTACTCAGAATGGGGATTGGCACACAGTCACCACTCAAAAATCATTTCTGAACAAATGAATGATCTCATATTGCTTTCGGCATGGTTAGAACATGAGCACTTAGAATGAAGTCCTTTAAAGAGACAGCATGATGGAGAGAACACTGCGTTTTGATACAGATGGACACAAAGGCGGTTGCCACCATCTTATTAATCTTCTACATTTTTTTTATTTTTCTGGATTCCATTGTTCTTTTCGTTACAAAAGGAAATAAGGAATATTTCACCCTACAA
>CM052661.1:2934063-2950710 GCA_028533165.1 Leontopithecus rosalia | reverse complement strand
GAGACGGAGTTTCATTCTTGTTACCCAGGCTGGAGTGCAATGGTGCGATCTCAGCTCACCGCAACCTCCGCCTCCTGGGATCAGGCAATTCTCCTGCCTCAGCCTCCTGAGTAACTGGGACTACAGGCACGTGCCACCATGCCCAGCTAATTTTTTGTATTTTTAGTAGAAACGGGGTTTCACCATGTTGACCAGGATGGTCTCAATCTCTTGACCTCGTGATCCACCCGCCTCGGCCTCCCAAAGTGCTGGGATTACAGGCTTGAGCCACCGCGCCCGGCCCAAACTGTTCTTTTTAAAGACCACATCACCTCAGGGCCAGAGTGGAGGCTCAAAAGTGCCCTTCACTTGATGGAGAAAAGAACTGAACCTTTCTTTAGTTGAAGCAAAGGGAGCTAAGCTTTAAACTTTGAAGCATTTGCATCACCCTTTTGGGATATATTTTAATTAAAATAAAGAAAATTGTCAAGCACTATATTTTATTGAGTTTTGAAGTGTCATGGTTAAAAAAAGTGACAAACTCATAATTGCTTTATTACTAAGGGCTTAAAATTATATAAACAGTTGGTGAATTACATTCTGCAATAAGTCTGTATTTCTCCCCTTAACTAAGTTGGTGGCAAAATTATTCTGCTAAATATATTTCCCACTGAGCTTTGAAAGTGACCTCATTCAATTTCACAGGAATAAAATGGATACTTATGTATCAGGCTGACAATTTTAATAAGAAAAAAATGTCTAAAGTATAAGAGTATTTGTTTGAAAATGCTACATTGTATTTTTCAATTAAATATAACTATAAGCACATACACATATATGCAGACGTATAACATCATGGGAATGACAGTAATGAATGACAATAGTATTTTAAAGTGGAAAAGAGCAGAAATCTTGACCATGTCAATTTTCCAAACTCATTTTATGACTCCATGATGTATATTTTTAACAATTTACAAGATATGGTCAACCTTTCTTCAATGTACTTCTTTATTATAATAAAATCTTTTTGAATGCTGCAGCATCCAAAGATATTTTTATTTTACCTTTTAAAAACAATTTTATTAAGATAAAATTTACATATCCTTAAGTTCACCCATATAAAGTATGCAATTCTATGGATTTTTGTATATGCACATCACTGTGCAATCACTATCACAATCTAATTTTGGAATATTTTCATCACCCCTAGCAAAAGTTCTGTACCTATTATCACTCATTTTCTATTCTACCCTGAGTCCCCACCCATACCCTAGGCACCTGGCATGACATGAGATCTCATAATATGTGGTGTTTTGTGACTTTTCATTGACTTAGTGTAATGATGCTGGTCCCTCGACATTCCAGCATGTCTTAGTACCTTGTTCATTTTTCATGACCAGTGAAACTCTATTGTATGTGTCTGCTACATTTGCTTGTCCAGTCCTCAGCTGGGGAACAGTTGAATTGTTTCCACCTGTTGGATATTATGATGATGATGCTGTGAATAGTTACCCACTGGTTTTTTGTGTTTTTATATAATTTCAGTTTTCTTGGGTGGAAAAACCATGAGTGGAATTATTTACCCAGAGACTGACACTAACTTTAACCATTTGAGGAACTGCAAAACTGTCTTCCAGCATATCTGTACCATTTCACTTTTTCACAAGCAATATGAGAGAGTTCCAATTCTCTACATCCTTGCCAATGCCTATTACCATCTCTCCGATGATAGCCCTTCTGGTGCATATAAAATGGTATCTCATTGTGGCTTTAAAATTAATTTCTCAAAAGACTAATGATGTTCAGCAACTTTTCGTGTGCTTATTGGCTGTTTGTATGTCTTCTTTGGAGAAATGTCTGTTTAAATCTTTTGCACAATTTTTAATTTTGGGGTTTTTGTGGTTGTTACTTTTGAGTTGTAAATGCTCTCTATATATTCCGGTTATTAGACCTTTATTGGATATATTATTTGCAAATATTTTCTCTTATTACATGGACTGTCTTTTCTTGGTGGTATTCCTTGTGGCAGAAACATTTTTAATGTTGGTAAAATTCAACATTTCAGTCTTCTTTAATTCCTGGTGCTTTTGTTATGTCAAGGGAAGCATGGCCTCAGCCATGGTTGCAAAGATTTACTCTTGCATTTTTTTCAAATATTTTTATGATTCTAGCTATTAAATTTAAATTGTCTTAGTCTGTTTGTGTTGTATAAAGGAATATCTGGGTTAGATAAATTATAAAGAAAAGAGGTTTATTTTGCTCATGGTTGAGGGGTGCTATACAAGAAACATACACCAGTCTCTGGTGAGGGCTTCTGTGCTGCGTCAAAACGTAGCACTGTTTACAATAGCAACGACTTGGAACCAACTCGAATGCCAACCAATGATAGACTGGATAAGGAAAATGTGGCACATCTACACCATAGAATACTATGCAGTCATAAAAAAGGATGAGTTCGTGTCCTTTGCAGGAACATGGATGAAGCTGGAAACCATCATTCTCAGCAAACTGACACAAGAACAGAAAACCAAATACCGCATGTTCTCACTCATAAGTGGGTGTTAAACAATGTGAACACATGGACACAGGGAGGGGAACATCACACACTGGGTCCTGTCAGGGGATGGGGGTCTAGGGGAGAGATAGCAAGAGGTGGGGGATTGGGGAGGGCTAACATTAGGAGAAATACCTAATGTAGATAATGAGGGGATGGATGCAGCAAACCACCATGGCACATGTATACCCATGTAACCTGCACGTTCTGCACATGTACCCTAATATTTTGACATATTAGAAAATTAAGGTTATGTGATTTGTCCAGTATAATGTCTGATAGCATTGAAGTTTCTGTATTCCTGAAAGGTAATGTTATACCAAAGAAGGATGAGTATATCATCATCAGTGAGTTTGTTGAAAGTTCTGTTCTCTGCTGAATTTTCATATCTAGCCACTAGATATGAAACAACTCATACACAACATAAATAATACCATATATTTAGTGGATCTTTGCATGAAGCCTGTAACATCAGCTGCAAGTGTTTTTTCTCCATTTTTTAGTGACAAAAAAATTGAGGTTCAAAAGTCAAGTGACTTTTCAAGGTTAAACCAATAGTAAACCACAGAGTTAAATCCCTACAGCACAGACATTTTTCTTCTTCCATCATTGATTAGGATACTTGAGAAACAGGAAAGTTGCATTATTTTTTCGATTTTACGTAGCAAGTCAGCAGTGTAGCTTAAATTCAGGACTGTGATCTTCCAAAACCTACCCTCATGTGCATATAGATTAGAGACTGTAATATTCAGTATGGAGTTTCATAGATCTGAAAACTGGATTTAGCAATGAGTAAAGTTTTGTACAGCTTATTATAAGACAATGTACAGAATGTCAAACATTCAGCTGAGGGGTGAGACTTAAATGTCAGATAAGGAAGCAAAATGTGCCCAAATACAAAACTGATTTTCTACAATTCTGCAAGTACAAGTCAATTGAGCTCTTTCTGTGCTGCATCAATGAAAAGTTGATTTATTCAATTTCAAATTGTATAGTTTTAGTAGTCACATATTTTAGAATCTCCATTTTATCAAATTTTATATGTATACTTTACTTTTTCAAATCCTAATACTGTAGAATCAGTTGTGAATGGTAAGTTATGTCCTATCACTCTTTCTTTTTATTATTATTTTCAAATACATACATTATTAAAACTTTTTATTGAAGTATTAAATAAAGCTATTCAACAGTGCATAGCAAATTGAGGGCATAAAAATGGCATTTGGAAGTTTTTAATATTCTAATTATTTAATCATACTCCACAGATGTTGTTAATTTTTTCAGATCTAAAAAGAGTATTATATTACATTTATATGGCATATTTATTATTTATCCATATATGTACATGGGTCCACTATACAATTTTGAATATATATAACATGTTTAACTTAACTCTGCATTTCCTCATTTGCACCTATAAACTTGACTATGCCTATATGAACAAAGGAAAATAGGAAAAAGTAGGAAAATATAATATTTTGCTCAATTTGAACCATCACATAGTTTATAAACAAATGTCCCATAATTAAATACAAATATAGTAAAAAATAATTTCTAAATACTAATCTATAGTGTCATTTTTGTATATGTATACATATTATGTTTATACATGTATATAAATATCTGCATATATTTATATGTGTGTGTAAATGCATCTGTTTGAATAAATGTAGTATTATTTTATATAGCATATGAGTACTGGCTTCATGAAAGCAAAGTTAATACTTTATTTATAATTGCCTTTTCATTGCAATCATCTCTCAAAACTCTAGAAAAGTGTTTTTAGATGATCTTTGTTGTCTTTGCTCTTCTTTCTTCTTTTGACCTCCTGCAGTGTATCCACAAGAGATGAATCAACTGGTTCCTGAAAACAAAATGAACCTATCAATGAAACTGCACTCTTACCTCACACTCCCACTTGGACATATATGAGACACAAGTAAAAAACTACACACTAACATAACAGAGTGACTTATAGCCATCAGATCTACTGAGTTGTCTTAAGATATATAAAGCACTAATCATAAAATAAAATAGTATTGATAAATTAGATATTATTAAAATATATGAACATAAAAAGAAAAGCTACAGCTCATTTCATATAGAAATGAACTTTCTAGGGTAAAATCTTAAAAACTGTTATATCTAGTAAATAACTACCCATGATGCACTAGGCAGATTTATAAAGAATTCCTCTAAATACGTAATAAAAATCCACTAACACTTCAGTCAATGAAATACTTCAATAACTGATTAAGAAAAGAAGAAATAAAAATGTCCAAGAAACTACCTGAAAAGTTTATCAACATCAATAATATTCAAGGAAATGTAAATTTAAATCACACTGGATGCCAGTACAGAATTGTTAGAACAGTTAAGATTATAAAACTTGACAATATCAAATGTTGACAGAAATGCGTAACAACTTGAATGCTCACTGTGGGAATATAAAATGGTACAACCACCTTAGAACAATCTTTAGTACTTTTATATGAAGTCATACATACACCTACCTAATAACCTAAGAATTTTCTATTTCCCCATGTTTAATGAAAATTACGTCCACAAAATGTTTTGTATAAGAATATTTACAGCAGCTTTGTTTGTATTAGTCAAAAACTGAAACAATCGAAATGTCCATTAATTGGAAAATAGATAAATTATAGCTTATTTGTATAAAGGAATACTACCCAACAATAAAAAGAATGACCTGTTGATACATAAAACATTTATAAATCTTTAAAATATTATATTGTGGGACAGAAGTCAAACATGAGAGTTTGTATAATGTATAATTCCATTTATATGAAATTAAAGACCAGATGAAATGAATTTATGGTACTGAAAGCCAGAAAAGTTGACTAAGGAGGGAAAAGATGAAAATTGAATGTAAGAAGAAACATGACATTTCCATATTGATGAAAATGTTTTATGCCTTGATCCAGGTTGTAGGATATATTTGTGGCAGTGAACAGTTTCTCAAAAATCATTGAATTATATAACAAAGACATGTGCACTTCCCATAAGCATGTTTTACCTCAATGTTAAAAACTACTTTATAGCCACTTGAGTTTGAAAACAGAGAGGGTTGAAGTTCTTTGATATTTCAGATTGAATAGACTTTGAAATTCAATTATTATGTTGACTGTACTTTATTAGTATACTTCACTATTTACTTCTGTTTTAAATGTTCACTTCTTAAAGGAGAAGTCTATCTTTATACAGATACATTGCCCTATAACATATGAACTGATCTATTTTAAGAATTACATAATTAGAAACATTATTAATTTAATATCATATTAACATTTTTAGCTGTGAGGAATTATTTAATTATAATTTATCTTCTTTACATACTAACCAAAATCTTCATTGGGATATAATATTTTATTGGGTAGAACCCTGAGAAATTTCCATTTTTGCAGGAAAAGTAGATAAAATGCTGGCAGTTGCCTAGCTTTCAGCTTATCTGGTTATATTGATATGATGAAAATGGATTGAAATGAATTTCAAGAATATGATGATTAGAATATTTCCTATAGTTGTAACCACCTGTAACAAGGTTTATGTTCATAACAACAAGTTTATATATATAACAGCTGTCTATCTATCTATCTATCTATCTACATATATAAAACCTTCTGATGCATAGAGTAGTTTCCTACCCATTCTCATATTTTCTAACCTTCTGATATGTAGATATAGATATATAGATAGAATACAAAGGGAATATGCCTTATCTCCAAATATTAAGGGAAGTAGCTGCAGGCCATCAACATCTTAGCTGCATAGGAAAGATACCTGTCTATATATCTAGACATGGATATCTGGATATCCATAGGTATGTATCTAGATATCTAGGTATCTATCGATATTTATATCCAGATATATCTACATATCAGAAGGTTAGAATAGATGAGAATGAGTAGAAAATCATTACAGACAGTAGAGAGAGAGATCATTGGTAAATTGATCCAGGATATGGGCTTCATTGATAATTTTACCTTCAGAATTAAAGTTTATTGACAAGTTGGTCATCTCTTTAGAGATATATTACCTTCGTTTCAGAGGACAGCTTTGATGTGGAAGTTGCAACTGTAAGATATCAGAGGGCTTTTGCTAGGTTTATAGTCAAGCAGTGAGGTTTTTCCTGCAGGATAAATACCTACTAATCACGTAACTTCTAGTTATATATTGAGCATGTTAAAAAAAAATTAATATATCAAGAAAAGTGGATAAATAATCCAAAAGATTAGTAGCACATTGATGGCAGGAAAGTTGTGTTAAATACTGTTTTAGTATCATAATTCACAATACAATGTAATACACAGAGTAGACATAAAAACTATTGATTTAATTGGTTTATAAGTACTGATTCAATGCTCACTATATTTAACGAAGGTACAGATTGTCAGTGACAAAGAACTACATGGATGAAACTTCATGATCTTTAAGCGTTTTGTTTAGTAAACATCTGTTTATTCAGTTTAAAAATCACCAGTCACAGAATTTTCAGCTTGAAGTCGGGGCATCTCAGAATACTAAGGGAAGTAGCTGCAGGCCATTGACATCTCAGCTGCATAAGACAGGAGTTCCCCAAGAAGGGAACCCTCCCCTTAAACCAGCGCTTCTCAAGCTTTGAAGAACATAAAGTCATTTGGTTGGATAATGGGAAAACACAAACACGGATTTGTTAGGCAGGGTGTGAGCCTGGAACCCTGCATTTTTCATGAGCTACCAGGGGAGGTCAATGATGAGTAGCAAGTCCTTTGTCTGTCTATGTGTGGGATAAGCAAGGGCTCAGGATGGGGAACACAGAAGAACATTCATTACACATGGCAGCATGCACCCAGCTCTGGGGGAGAGTATCAAGAGAGCATTTCCAGAGGACACTCTTCGATTTGACAAAGGGTTCGTCGCCAACACTCAGTCAATATTTATTGAGTGATTCTTGTACGCAGATCCTGACATTTTGTGCCCTGGGGAATAAAAGGAGGTAGAAGCTGAGGTCTCTGTCCTTGAGTTTCTAACTGTTCCAGAGAGATTTTATGAAAATGCACGAGGCCACACATGAAAATAAACATATTAACTTTCCGTGAATAATGAATCATGAATGGTTTACAAATGCTGAGAGATCACCCAAGCAATTGAGCTTAGGTTCTGAGAGGCATTTGGGAAGGTTTACTGCAAGAGAGGCATGCATTAGGGGACAGAGTGTTGGCTTTGTAGGAAGGGGTGTCATGTGGAAGCCTGGAGATCTAAGCCAGATCCGCTAGAGGGAGGAGAAGGAGAGGGCTGGCTTGGGTGGAACGGGGGCATGGCAGGGGTGATTAGAAAGGGGAATTACTGCCAAAACAGTGGCAACATTCTTGAAAGTGGGCAAGAAAAAATATGGGTTGGTTTCTGAACAGAAAAAAATGACAGGATTTAAATGACAGTCATGGACAACCTAGCTGGATAAATAGATGGGAATGGAAATTCTTAAAATAGGAAAATAGCCTGAGAGACTGTTGCAGTTGCCCAAGGTTGATGACTCTACAGGTCTGGAAGAGGACTCAGACCACAGAGGTTGAGAGAAACATTCCTAGAAAAGTGCCAAAATCCATCAGCCCCTCTACGAAGCGGCGAATTACACGAGCAGGTCCTTCCACTCTTGTGGGTGTCCTCTTCGAGTCCCTTTTGGAAATGCTAATTCTTCCTTTCTACTGTTTTGGGTGTGTTCCTCCGTTCTTAGCACTCTCCCATCCTCAGAGTTTAAGCAGAGTGAGGAAATTCGCACCTGCAGTAGAAGGGATGGTACTAGATGGTGGTACTTCACAGTGGTAGTTATGCATCTGAAAACACCAAAGGAAAACAGTCTTAATGGTAAATTTCAGACAGGTTGTATGTTCTCAAGGGAAGTATTTAGGAAGACTTGAAATTTCATGCTGTGCCGCAAGTCAAATATATAAAGTAGTTTCCCTCTCATTATCAAAATATGCCTTAAATTGTGATTGGGAGCATGAAAAGCCAGTTCTCAGCATCAGGAAATGAGTATTCTGGTTGAAACTCTTCCACCAACTTGACTGTGTCAATTTTATACAAGATTTCATGATTGCAATCTCAGTTTTGTTTTCTCTAACATGGCAAATGATTAACTTACTGCCAGTCATGCTGTTTCTGAGGGTCAAAGGAAGGGGAAGGTAGATGGAAGGTAACAGAGGAGGAGTGGATTCTAAAGTCGCTAGTCTGAAAAATAGATCAATGGTCATTTAATTGACCGCAATCAGTGAGTTGCAAAGATGCTTTGGCATTTATGGAAGAAGTTAAGCTATCTGTCCTAATCCTGATAAGTTATGCCTTTGTTTTTATAACCAACTATATATGTCATGATTAAGAAATGAGGCAGGAAGTGGCTGCATTAGTGATCATAATGTGGATGTGGGTGTTCATTGATATTATTATCTCCCAGGAAGAATTTTTTTCTTTTTTTTTCTTTTCTTTTTTTTTGAGACTCTCACTCTGTCACCCAGGCTGGCATGGAGTGGCACTATCAAAACTCCCTGCAGCCTCACCCTTCTGGGCTGAAGGGATTCTCCCAGCTCAGTTTCCCTGTATCTGGGACTGCAGGTGTGCACCAACACACCTGCCTAATTTTTCAACTTTTCGTAGAGATAGGGTTGCCCAGGCTGAGGAAGTCATTCTGGGAGAAGGAAAACAGAGAGATCGGGTTAAACTTTGGGTTGCCAAAGTTCACTGACTGTCAGAATATTGGAAGTTAATGAAAGAATTAGACATCAGAAAAGAACAAGACAGTGATATGTCTAAAGGATAATAAACTATTGGGTTGGTGCAAAAGTTATTGCGGTTTTTGGCAATACTTTCAATGGCAAAAACTGCAGTGGCTTTTGTGCCAACCTACACAAAGGATTTGATAAGGTGGCTTTTTTTTTCTTTGGAAACTGAGTCTCATTCTTTCACCCAGTTTGGAGTGCCATGGTACGATCTCGGCTCACTATAACCTTCACCTCTGGGTTCAAGCAATTCTCCTGCCTCAGCCTCCTGAGTAGCTGGGATTACAGGCATCCACCATCAAGCCTGGCTAATTTCCGTACTTTTGTAGAGGTGGTGTTTCACCATGTTGGCCAGGCTGGTCTTGAACTCCTGACCTCAGGTAATCGACCCGACTCGGCCTCCCAAAGTGCTGGGATTACAGGCATGAGCCACTGCGCCTGGCCTGATAAGGTAATTTTAGAATTGTTCATACCCTTGTTATACAGATGACTTTTCAAGTTATTCGATTAAAAAATATATTACAAGCTACGTATCAGCACTATGCTAGGATGCTGTGAGAAACACAGATGAATTTTAAAAATCTGTGCTTACCGAGCTTTTGAAGGATTTCCTTCATCACATTTATTTTTTCACATTATTTAGGCTCTCCTATGAAATTCTAGTATAGTTAAATTCGAATACCTAAATTTATGTTCATTAATTAAAGCAGGTTTATCATACAAGCTTTGGATATAATTACAGGTCTCTAAAAGCATTTTGGAGGTAGAAATTTACATTTGGGGTAAAGGTTTACAAACACATCTAAATGAACCTACAGTGTAAGTAATAACTTAAAAGAATATGTTTGCCATACACTCCAGCTTTCAAATGTATAAAGTTTTCCATCACACTGATTTTGTGAAATTAATTTCTGTCCAAGTCGTGATAAATCATACTAAAAATGATCATGGCTTTAGTGGAGTCTTTCTAACCCGAAGGCGTTGCATTCCATTTGCCTAAAATTGAAGAATATTTTTGACCATCTTTCCTGTGAGCTAAAATGACAGGTGTTATCTGTTGCTCTTAGGACCTGACAGTTTTGACACATCCATTCATAAGCAATGGTTTCCATTTCAAAAAGTAGCTGCCTGGGAGAGTATCCATTTCTCAGGGCTCTGACACCTCCAGGTCCTGTTATCAGCCTCTTTGTTGCAAAAACCCCAAACTCACTTTACTCAGCCATTATTTCTGAAGGTCATTATCTTTGAAATGGAGAAGTTCAGGTGTTATTATCAAAGGTACCTAGATAATAGAAAGATAAAACAAACCCAGTTAACAACAAAAACAGCAAAACCCCAGCTATTAACTGTTTGTGTTTTCATAAGTTGCTGTTGTGAAATTGTTTCATGTGCCAAAAACATTAAAAAAATGGCTACCCCTAGTTGCCTAAGTCATTGTCATCGCACGATTATTACCATCATCATTACCATCACCACCATCATTAGCGTCACCATCACCATTACCACAGCCATGTCACCATCATCATCATCATAATGACCCTCATCACCATTGCCACCTTAGCTGTCAAAACCACCATCATCATAACCATCAGCATCACTGTCACCACCATCATCCTCAGTGTAGCTTGTAGCTACACTTGACTTATTTTATCCTGTTTTCTCTTCTTTCATTTCAGTTTGATTGATGTGCACTCTTCCCTAAAAAAGAGTTTTGTGTAGGCAGCATTGATTCATCAGATGCAAAAGAGTTCTGATTATGGATTTGAAATTATAAAAAGACATGTGAGCCAAGGCAATTTAAATACTAAAGTAACAGTAAGCAGCTTTCTAATACTTTCATTTAACATACAAATAATGGATCTTCAAAGACATTCTCTAATTCCTTACGTTAATATTAACCCTGATCTTTTTAACATCTATGACAAATACTAAATAGACAAGGTCATACTTGTATTACTAAACAATTTTGGGTTTTCACCATCATTTTATTAAGGGAATTTAATCAAATACTAAAAGAATTGTTTAGTATCTCTAGTCATATAAGCTTTATTTAGCAAGTGAGTAAAGATATTACCTTTAATTTAGATTATTAAAGTACTAGCATAAAAACCTGAATGGTAGTGTTTTATAATCTGTGTTCTTTGTTCTTTTAAAGTTGTCCCTTACTTTAAAGAACACTAGCAATACTAGCAGACACAGTCACATTATTCCCTGTCTTAGTCCATTGGGGCTGTCATAATAAATATCATATACTGGGAAGTTTGCAAATAGCAGTTCTGGAGGCTGGGAAGTCCAAGATCAAGGCTTATTTTGTGTCTGGTGAGGGCCCAATTTCTTGCTCATACACAATGCTTTCATGTTGGATCCTCACATAGTGGAAGGGTCAAGGCAGCTCTCCAGGGCACTGCTCTCAAACAGAGGGCTTAGTCACCTCCCAAAGGCTGTACCACCTAATGTCATCACCTTGGTGCTTAGGTTTAGCATATGCATTTTGGAGGGACACAAACGTCCTCCTAATTAAAGAAGAGTGTAATATAGTGGAAATAACTTAGAATTTGGGATCAGATGACCTGCATTTGAGTTCTGCAGTAATGTCTGGGAAACACATATCCATAGCCTATGTCTTTTACCTCCTCTGAGCCTATGTTTTTCCAGGCATAAAATGGGTGAGATCATAATTTCTACCCCAGAATGTTAGTATGAAGCTTGCATGAAATACAGATGAAATGCATCTGTCCTGTGCATCTATTTTGCATCCCTTTATGTATACATTCAGAAGTGGGACTACTGCACATATGAGAAAGTGCTTTCCAATCTTCAAATGGCTACTTAGACTCATAACTGTGTCTGCAGATGTAGATGTACTTACATTTCCGTCTACATTTATCTATTTCAGAGGGCTCAAGTAAGATTTAGGTGAACTAAATCTTTACAATCCTATTAGGATTTTTAGTATGATTGAATGAATTAAATTAATTGACAGATGGATGGATAGATGACGAATATCTGAGGTGAGATGAAGGAAACCATCCATCCTAAAGTTCTTAGAAAGGAAGGAATTCCCCAGATCTATTTTGATGATGTTTCTGCCTCTGGCCTCAGCCAGTTCTTCTCTGTGTACCCCCAGAAGCCTCACTTGGGTCTTGAGTGCCCAGTGAAGGCTACTGTGAGCACAGGGAAACACGGGCTACACATATCAGGGTATCTAATGTCCCATTCCTTAACATCTTATGTTTTAGCAAAATGCTAAGTTCCTTAAAAAAGAAAACTGCTGCTAATCTTAATTATGTTTAAATGCCAGGTCTGTGTATTTTGAAGCCTCTGATCCAGCAATCTGTAATTTGTGATTACGTAGTGTCACATGAATTCCTCATCTTACAAATGATTTCATATCCAAGTCCTGAGAATATTTTAAATACGATTTTAGAACTAAGTGTTGGAAGTCTACCCAAAGAATACTCACTGGATGGAGAGGCTTTTGAGCCAGTGTGTGACGTTAAGACTCTAGCCAAAGACCCACTCTCTTTTTTTTCTTGGGCTAAAACTCACAGCTCCCAATTATACAAGAGTACTTGGAGCCCATGCGAGGACCTCTGCCCTTCTCCTTCTCCTCACAACTGCAGAGATTTAATTTGGCCAAATACAGTGATACCATCTCATACTTGTACTATTTTGTGCAACCATTTTTTCGTTCTTTGCAAGATAGGACACTGATTGCATATTCTAGCACATTTAAAGTACTAAAAACTGCCAGTTCCTAGCTTGTATTATAACACTTCTTACTGTCCCCATACAGGGTCCGTGTATTTTTTTTAACAAATGTAATACAAATTTCTAGTTGTGTTAAAATTTAAAATTATTTGTAAACAATACTAAATTATATTACCAAGCTCCCTTATTTCTTCTTGTAATAAAAATACGGAAATAGCCTTAACTCTTGTAACAATTACATCTTTAGTTAAGGTACCTGGAAAATCTGTATCTTCTCACCTATTCATGGATGTGAATATTTTCTTAATTGCTGTTCTAATAAGCTGGCATTCTTCTTGATGAATCACTACTTTGCTTTTCACATGAATTATTGTAACTCACTTAGAAAATTAATTGAAATTCATGAATTGCCCACAAGTCAGGAGAATCCTAGTTATCTGCTTACCTAATTGATTTTGAAAGCAAAATGGCATCACCGTTGGACTGTTTTCTTTACAGCATTCCAATGTAAATACCCATAAAGCCTTATTTATTTCCTAAAATTGATTATGATTTTTTAACAACTCACAGGCTTTTTTCAAATTCTTTTTTTTTTTGTTTGTTTGTTTTTCATTTTCCTCAACGTTGGAATACAAAATTCTGGGCTCCTTTTGCTTTCTGGAAACAGATAGATGCCTCATTACATGTTCAGAATATGTTTTGACTACCTTTCATCTTGAGCTGTGTTGTTATAATAAGGTGTGGTTTAACCCTCTGTAAACAAACTCTGAACTCAGCATGAGTGTGACAGTTCACACCTAGAAGACTTACCTTAGATTCTGATCCTCAACTTCCATGCTCTCATCTAATTAGATCATGGGGATTGATTGAATGCTGGTGTCCTCCCAAATTCCTGGGTTGAAATCCTCATCCTAACAGTGCTGATACTCGGAGGTGGGGCCTTTGGGAATGATTAGGTCGGGAGGGTGGAGCGTGCATCATAGGATTAGTGCCTTTATAAGAAGAGCCAGTAGAGATTCGGTTCCCCCTCCCCGTCTCCAGACCACCTAAGGACTCAAGGGGAAGATGCCCTCTGCTAGCCTGAAAGGGAATTCTTGCCAGAGCTTTGACTGCGGCTTCCACTCTCTGGGTGGTGAGAAATAAACATGGTTTTTGTTTAAGCCACAAAGTCCACAGTATTTTGTCATAGCATCTCGAGTGGGCTAAGGCGCTAGATTTAAGCAACTGCTTTGCCGAGAGAACCCAACAGTGTTTTCTGTGACTCCAGCCAAGGCTGCTGTTAAAGTCCTCAGTTGGCATGACTACGCAGGAGCTGTGATTCTCTTGACTGTCACCTACTTCTAGGTTGTGTGACAGTATCTGTCACCATTCCTCCTGCCTCCCCTATTTATGTCTTTACAGGTGCTTTTTCTCATACTTTTGTGCTCCCCAAACTCTTGCTAGATCCTCTTCTTCTCACTCTAGTACCTCCCTAAATAATGTCACCCAAGCCCGTGGCCTCAGTGACCCTCTGTCCAACAGACAATGTTTGCCTCCACCCTCAGGCCTCTCGTAACCTCCATGCCCACGTACCCGCTCTTGCCTTGACATCTCCCAACAATGTCTCTGAGACACCTTGATCCCAAAATGCCCAAGATAACACTGGAGTTCTCATGCCCCAGTATTGCCCCAGACCAGGTGCCCCTCTGGGTCCTGTTTTGCTAAACAGCCTCACCTCTATTTGGTTCACAAACCTCACTCCTCACACCCAGTCTTTCACCGGGCCCTGCTGATTCTCACCTCCCAAACACTTCTTCCACCCTTCTGATTTTCTTCACCCCAGGGACCACCAGCCCAGCCCAAGTACTCAGGTCTCTTGGGAAAAACTGCAGAGCTTCAAGGGTCACAGTTCCCAGTCATCTGCCTCCCCTGTCCTCTACCCCAAGAACGCTGCACAGGGAAATCTTGTTGAAGTTTAGAGGTTAACATGACATATCCCTCTTTAATTGATCTGTCTACTTCCCAAAGCTCTCAGCGGAAGGAAGAAGCTTTTCAAGAGGCTGTTCCACAGCCTGGGCCTACCTACTTTTCCAGGGTCCTGGGTACCATGTGCTTCCTGGCTCCTGGTTCCCAGCACCCTCAGCGTCTCACTTGTTTGTAGCACCTGGCTCCTCCATCCACACACACCACACCCACCCTCAGGGCGACACCCACTCTTCCTTAAATAAACACTCAATGGTGACTTGCTTCTAATATCTTATAAATGAGATCACATGATCCAATTAAGTGCTCTTAGCACCCACATACCTCTCCCTTCAAACCCTGATAGTGTTTGTGGATTTGCACCTAGGTCTTTGACTGCTGTTCATGTATTTTCCAACACTAGAGTATAAGCCTCAGGAGGACATGGGCCGTTGCTGGTCTTAGTACTGCTGTCTCCCAGCTGCTTAGCCTGATATCCGACCAGAACAAACCCTTGATGGCTGGGTGTGGAATGAAAGAAGAAATGGTTCCATTGCTGACTGAGGCCTTGCCCAGGATGTTCACTTCCAATAGCCTGAGGTTTTCATCATTTTTTTTTTTTTGAGTAGGAGTTTCACTCTTGTTACCCAGGCTGGAGTGCAATACTGAGATCTCAGCTCACTGCAACCTCCGCCTCCTGGGTTCAAGCAATTCTCCTGCCTCAGCCTCCTGAGTAGCTGGGACTACAGGCTCATGCCACCATGCCCAGCTAGTTTTTGTATTTTTAGTAGAGACGGGGTTTCACCATGTTGACCAGGATGGTCTCAATCTCTTGACCTCATAATCCACCTGCCTGGGCCTCCCAAAGTGCTGGGATTACAGGCGTGAGCCACCGCGCCCGGCCATCATTTATTTTATAAATATTGTTATGCTGCTTGCCTTGAGCCAGACCCTCTTCTAAGGGTTTCACAAACGGTGACGGATGGCCTCTTTATAAGAACTCTTTAATTCAGTTCTCATCATCTCAATCATGCAGACAGACACTAACTTCAAGAGAAGTCAAATAACTTACCCAGCAGCACAGAGATGAGACCAGGATTCAAATCCCGCCAAGCTTGACCCAAAGCCCACAAAAAACTGCTCTGCTACTGAGGGTCAGCTGGGCACTTTCTCTGTCTCTATTACCTCCCTCTGCTTATAACCATTTAGGTGGAGAATCTGAAATGAGAGATAGTTTACCATCATAATAGAATTAAACTTTACAGCGTTATATTTTACTCAACAGTGAATTTGTTTTGGCCACAATGAATGATGTTTGCAAAGTACAATTTTAAGCAAATGTTAACATCAGTATTGTGCTGATTTCATTGGATGAGTTGAAAATCAGCAGAAATGGTGCAAGCAATTGTGACGTGGAAATGATATGAATATGAGTGAAATCGCTAATTGTATCTTACTTCACTTAGTCCTGTATTGGTGTCTGCCACCATGTCTTCATAGAACAATAGCATATTTCCTGGAATATTTGAAAATTAGCTGACAATATCCCTTATTTCTAAGCCTAAAATGATTCCTATTGATTTGTCCATTTTTCTGTGCTTTGCTAAAAATATTGAAGCATCTTGACAAATTAGAAATGTAAATATTTACTTTATGCCCTTCAGTGACCAATTGGTGTGTTAGGAACTG
>CM052661.1:2897902-2933963 GCA_028533165.1 Leontopithecus rosalia | reverse complement strand
GTGATTTCCCATTATTTTATATATATATATATATATATATATATATATATATATATATATATTTATTATTATTATTATTTTTTGAGACAGAGTTTCGCTCGTTACCCAGGCTGGAGGGCAATGGCGCGATCTCGGCTCACCACAACCTCCGCCTCCTGGGTTCAGGCAATTCTCCTGCCTCAGCCCCCTGAGTAGCTGGGATTACAGGCATGTGCCACCATGCCCAGATAATTTTTTGTGTTTTTAGTAGAGAAGGGGTTTCACCATATTTTTTTAATAGTACATGTTTAAATTTTAGAATTAAGAGATATTAGAAAGTATATATTAAATATGATTTATCTGAGGAATTTAGTAATCTAGCAAGGTTCTGTGCTGGATATTTATTTACACATCCTTTCAGAAAATAATCTGTTATTTATCAGGTGCCCACCCCTTTCCCAGCATGTGACACTTACTTGTCCACCCCACGCATGCATGAGACAGTGAAAGAGAAAGGAAAAAAGAATGCACAAAACACACTGATGTTTTCCTAAGCACTTTAAAGGAATTTACTGTTTCAATATTCACAACAGCGCTATTAGGCATGTGCTATGATTATAAATATTTTACAAATAAGGCAAGTCAGGCACCAGAAGAGGAAATAATTTGCCCAAGGACAGCTAACAGGTGAATCGCAGATCTGGGAACTCAAACTGCGCGATCCGGCACAGCCTGCATCATAACCACTGTCAGGTCTAGCTCATGTGCTAGAAGTGAAAAGTGATAGATAAATTAGTATTGCTCATCCATCAATATTAATTGCAAAGGGGGAGATGGTGTCCTGTAATGTGGAAGCCTCAGGGTCTCCTATGCAACTTTCTTTTCCCTTTACGTGCAAAGGGGATCTGATTGCAAGAGTAAGAATGCGAACTTTCAGGAGCAAAGGAGAGTCGAGCCTCAGCTTGACTGCTGAACCAGCAGCAGGGTGCCTCAGCCACATTTTATGGACACGCAAAAGAGCCGGCTGCATCCAAGACTTCTTCCCAGGCCTTTGCGTCTGTGTGCGGCTCTCTCACCTGTGCCAGGTGGTGCCGCCTCTCCCGTGACCACCTTAGGTCAGCACTCTGGGTACAGGATTCGGGTCCTGTTCCCTCCTCAGCACTGTAGGGCAGCCCCACAGCACGCCACTGCTTTTGTGCTTCCGACCCGCCCACACCAGCCACTCAGAGCCGCCTGACTGTACCAGCCACAGATCACCACAGGTGCAGGTGGCTGCTTCACCTGAGCTTTGCTCACAGAGTTGCACGGACTTGAATAACCTGCAACCAGCACTGTGTTTACCATCCATCCAGGTGTTTCTTTTTTTCTTTTTTCTTTTTATTTTTCTTTGGGGGATTGGGGGACAGAGTCTCACTCTGTCACCCGTCTGGAGTGCAGTAGTGCGTTCTCGGCTCACTGCAATCTCCGCCTCCAGCATTCAAGCAATTCTCCTGCCTCAGCCTTCTGAATAGCTGGGGCTACAGGCTCGTGCAATCACACCCAGCTAATTTTTTTGTGTTTTTAGTAGAGACAGGGTTTCACCATGTTGGCCCAGATGGCCTTGATCTCCTGACTTCCTGATCCACCCACCTCAAACTCCCAAAGTAGATGGGATTACAGGCTTGAGCCACCGCACCTGGCTCCATCCAGGTTTTTCTAATGGTGAGTTAACAAATATATATTTTTTTCAGAACTTACATAGCATGAGCAGTGCCTGACCATGCACTGCTACCCAGGAGCAAGAAGGAATGATGGATGAACAAAGAGAACAGGTGGAAAGATGTTGAGACTTAAGTAGTCAGAAATAATATTCTGGATAAATCCCCAGAAGGGAAGAATGGTGGCAGCCAGGGGTGAGGGGGGATGGGAAGAAGAGGACTTGCTGTTCAACAGTAGGAAGTAACAGGCTGGGGCACCGTGGCTCACACCTGTAATCCCGGCACTTTGAAAGGCCAAGGTGGGCAGATCACAAGGGCAGGAGATAGAGACCATCCTGGCCAGCATGGTGAAACCCCATTTCTACTCAAAATACTTGCTTTTCATGTGACATGAACCTCCTCGACTTCGTTTTTTTCTTTTTTAAGTAAGAAAAAAGAAATTGCACAACCCCTACATTCTTCACGGCTCTCTAACTGTATTGTTTATTTTATCAAACTCTCCTACAATATACTGATTAAGTGGACAGAAATATAAATTAATAGAGAAATACTCTTAAAGTATCTCTTTAAAAATCAAAATGTGTTTCAGTGTTATAATCCCTTCTTTTTTAATGGAGATAGCATCTGAGATTCTAGTTCTTATTAAATGGATCTACTAAAATCAGAAAATGAATTTAGTTGAAAAAAATATAACAGGAAAATGCCTCTGAGCAAATGAATCTGCAAAGTATAGAGAGCGACATGATGACAGGTCATAGCTTCTTGAAAGAGAACATGTATTGAGCATTTCTGAGCCCTCTTTGTCTCTATCAGATTGCCAGGGCCAGTATTGCCACCCTCACATGGGGATGCCCTAGGACCTCCATAGGCTGGGGTCCAGGGTGGAAACCCAGGCACCTGCCGTTCACACCACAGGGACTATCACTGAATGTGGGTTTCCTGATGGTGTGTGAGGCTGTGGGACAGACTAGATGGTTTTTCATTAAGTGAGAAACAGATAGACCATATATCCATGTCTATAATCACACACCCTAACCTAGGGGTACCACGTCCGGGAGGGATCCCCGCCCCCCGCCAGGCTGCTTCTCCCAGTCCACCTGGCCCCACAGCACAAGCTTGTGTTAACTCTGTAAAATGTGCTTTACCTGACCCTAACCTCCAGGTTCAATGAGTAAAGAATGAACAGAACAAAGGCATGTATGAATATTGTATTGGTAGTACACACTCTGATTCACAGAAATAAACAGGTGCAATATTTTTTCAAAAAACTTTTGCTCCTGGCCGGGCGTAATGGCTCATGCCTGTAATCCCAGCACTTTGGGAGGCCGAGGCAAGCAAATCACCTGAGGTCAGGAGTTCAAGACCAGACTGACCAACATGAAGAAACCCATCTCTACTAAAAATACAAGATTAGCCAGGCGTGGTGGTGCATGCCTGCAATTCCAGCTACTTGGGAGGCTGAGGCAGGAGAGTTGCTTGAACCCAGGAGGTGGAGGTCGTGGTGAGCTGGGATATGCCATTGCACTCCAGCCTGGGCAACAAGAGTGAAACTCAGACGCAAAAACAAAAAAATTTTTTTTTGCTCCAATTATTAACCTTGTAGTGTGAGTTAAATAATCACTAATCTTTGTCTTTTTTTTTTTTTTTTTTTTGCCAACCTTGGTCATGAACTCCTAGAAATCTGAAGCTGTTTTTGGCTTCTTGAAACAGCTTGCAGTGCTATGACCATAGCAGGCTTTTAACCATTTGCTGCTTTACTTTGCTTAGATTTCAGTTTCCCTTATGAAATCCTTTATTCCAAGCACTCAAACAAAATGTCACAGATATTTTCAGAGCACGGAGACAAATATCTTTAGAGTCTTATTTTTACATTGAGAAAGCCATGGTCTTATCTAAAGTCTCCAGTGTTACCTGAACCCCATCCATACTCTGCAAATCTCAAAATATCCAATAAACAGAGGAAATTATTGAGGAAATTGTTCTGTGGCAAGACACTGGGGCCAGCTGACTGAATTACTTTCTTTTAGATGGGTCTGTCTATAAGAATGTCACCCAAGAGATTAAATGGGCTTTATGTGAAAAGCATCTCTGCATTCCTTACCAGGCCCGTGTTCTTTCTGCCGAAAACTGAAGTGGTTCCCACAGGTGAGGGGCTTGACTATAACCCCAGGAGCTGGGAACAGGCCCAGTTTGGTGACAGTTTCAGTGAATTATTAGATGCACTTTACTATTTCTGAATTTGAAAATAGTAGTTTGTTGATGCTCACTATCAATCCAATTCAATATGACCACAAAAATCGACTTGATGGAATGGTTACCGATATTGGCTTCAGGATGTCATTTTGAGCCATTAAAGTTGCAAGAGCCACTCACCAGTGAGTCAGCAGTGTTGATGATGTGCCGCAAAAAGGAGATAATTAAGGACCAGGCCCCCTCTCGATTGTTTGCAGTGCTTCCAAAATTCTGTTCTAACAAACAACTGTTATTTCAGTTGCCTCATTTGTGGAATATGAACTAATTGCTCAGCCTCATCTGTAGTATTTCTGAGCATGGAACAAACAGACAGTGATGATTTGATTAGTGCCAGTATACTTACAGAGGGAGATAAACAATGCCTTTAACTTTGAACTTGTGCTACTGGATTCGTGCATTACCGTGTTTCATCCCTGTGGCACGGGTTTACATCAGCCCAAGGCTTCTAATGCAGTACCAGATGGTAAGGTGAAAGGATTTTAAAAGCGTCAAAGAATCTTTCTCACAAAAGTAGAAGTCGAGTGTGAATACCAGGAACATGTTTGTATTTGGGAAAAGGAGCTTAGAAGTTCACATTCTTTTGGTTGATTTAAGATTTCTTAGTTTTCAATAATTTAAAGGTTGAGACAAGCAGTGGATCTGAAAGATAGGCTATCAAAGAAAAAAAAAGAAAACTGTAAATCTTCAAAATATTCAAAAACACCTTAAACAACTGTTTTTCCTGTCCACTATGAAATACGTCTCAGCTCAGTCTTTCTGGGTGTTAATCTTCTGGAATAAGCATGAGGACCTGGGATCATTTCAAATAACTTAAATATGATTTATGTTCTGCATATATAGAAATGCACTACATATTATTGCATCTGATTTTCTGTATTTTAAATGTCATATAATTGCATAAATGTAACCTAAAATATTAACCCTGCCATTATTCATATTTTATTAAAATACCAGGTTATTCACCAACATAATTGCTTTTGGATATTTGAGCATAATTCACTGCTAATTTGCATGGCTCATTTAGCAGAGTAATTTTGCATCAAATATTTGATGAAATCAGTGAATACCCTGAAAGGATTATTTTAATACATATAAAATTTTAAAATGACAACTTAAACAATCTTTCCCTCTGCTCCTAAGTAATGCTCATCCATTACAGGGTTTCTGAAGCCCTTTCTTCATCTTGGGTCATTACAATTTTGCAGCTACACCACTTCTTTACAATAATGAAACATCTCAAAATCAATAGAAAAATTCAAGCCTAGTTTCATAAAAGTTCAAGCGAATAGCCGTTACCCTTTGCTTGTCCTCACTTCCTAGAAGGCATACAGTGAGTTCTGTCCTATTCACCCTCTCAAATACTGCACACGCACACACAGGCATGTAGTGAAAATATTTTATTTCTCTGAAACATATATTTTAGCAGTCTTCTAACATACATTCCATTTAGAGGAGATTTGGAATGGTAATTTGTTAGGAAAACGTTGATCATGTAAATATTCTGGCACCTCTGAGGTCCTCTGAGCCTAGAAAAAGTGCTGCAAATCAAAGGAACACAAGCCAAGGCTGACTGTCCTCCCAGAAACGGCATTTTTAAGAGATTGTTGTTGATCCGGGAACTCCTGCCCCACTTTTTGTCCAGATGCCTGCAAGCAGCATGTTTTCTCAACCGGGTATTCAATGAGAAATAATCAACTTGTACAGCAGTCAGGAGAAATGTGTTTGGAGCATGAAACAAGGCTTCATGATACTCAATCACGAGCAATTATCTTTAACCTGATTTCCAAGGACCCTGCAGAAGGGAAGCAGGTGCCTGGAAGCCGATCCTTGGCCAGCTCTGAAACTGCAGGAAGCTCGTCCAGAAGTAACCTGGAGAAAGGATGGAGGCAGGAAGGAGAGGCACAGATGCAGACAGGAGGGGGCACCCGTGCTCTTTTCTGCTAGATAATCTCAGAAAGTAAACTCTAGGAGAGAGTGTGCACAGGCACATGGGCAGCATTCCTGCAGAAGGTGGGGACGGGGCGACGGGAACCTTGTTAGGCAAGGGCACCTTGGAATGGGTGGAAGTGGAAAAAGATCATTTAGGTGCTGAATCCTTTTATTTATTTGTGTCTGCCCCTATCTTCTGACAAAAGTGATTGCAGGCAGCTGGTGATGACACATAGGCTTCCCTAATTGGAGAAGATGTAATAGGAGAAAGATACCCTTTTCAACGGTAAACTACCACAGGACAAATAGAATGTAATAGCGAATGTCAGAGCAAAAAATACAGCAGTTCCACTGACCTGTACAGGACACACTGGCCATGATCCCTGTCCCTGCCCACTGCCGATGCCTCTAATCCATCCTGACACTTTCCTCCACTGGCTCCAAACTGAGTCTCCAAATCTTTCTCAAGACAGTGCTCTGGGCCAGTGGTTCCCAAAAGCCAGTTTCCCCTGGAGGGACCTGGACAGCCTGTTAAGCACAGACTGCTGGACAAGCCAGAGTTTCTTAGGCAGCAGGTCTGGAGTGGGGTCTGAAACTCTGCACTTCAAGGAGGCTGCGTGAAGGAGTTTTTGTTGCTGGTCGAGGTGGCCTTAGGGAGGTGTCCATTCTGAGAATACTTCCCTATGGCAGCTTGTCTCCTGTGGACCAGAGGGAGCCTGGAATATAAAGCCCTCCTTCCTGTAGGATTTTATGGTGTTCAGAGCCTACTCAGCCCATCTTCCCTTAGAGGAGGAGGACATCAGGGTGACCGTCGCTTGCTTTGAAGGCTGCCTGAGGCCTGGCAGGATGCTGCAGGTACAGGGAGCGGTGGAGGGGGCCGTGCAGGTGTCCTGCAGAGGTTAGCTCATCTGGAGGCACATGAGCTCCATGTGATTCATGGCGGAATCACTGTGTGAGCAAGATTATCAGTCAGTCATTTGTTCAAGAAATACTTACTGAACGTGGACTAGGCACCACGCAGAAATCAAGCAGACAAACCCGTGCCATGAAGGAGCTCATGCTCTATAGGAGAAGGCAGATTTTAAAAATAATATAACAAATAAATAATAGACACACACACATACATAAATATAAGATGTGTGTGTGTGTGTGTGTGTGTGTGTGTGCGTGTGTATGTAGGTATAGATAGCTATATAGAGAGACGATAGATAGATAGTAGGTAGTGTGACACATACAGATGAATTTCCATTATCTTTGAATCCTTCAATATTTAATCCTGTGTATGGCAGGTCATGGCTGTAACCCTAGCACTTTGGGAGGCTGAGGTGGGAGAATCACTTTAGTGCAAGAGTTGAGGACAACATGGTGAGACCCTATCTCTACAAAAAATGCAAAGCTATATTTATATCTATCTGAGCTATTATCTGTTTATATCTATCAGGCTGCATATGATTTATCGATCATCTGTCTCCATACGGCACATCTAGGTGTCTCTATCACTGCTCATCTATCATCTCTGCATCTTTTATCTGCCTGTTTATGTCTGTCATCTACCTAATGTATCTGTCATCTCTCCAGGTAGCCAGCTGTATAAAATCAGGTAATGGCAAGTGCCTTGGTGGGAAATGAAGGAAAGAAGGAGGTGGTGATAGCTGGAAGTGGGGTCTACAATGTCAATGAGATTTAACAAAAGTCCTGCAGGAAGAGAGGGAACCACCTTTGAGAATATCTGGCATTCTATGCAGAAGGCACAGCAAGTCCAAAGGCCCTGGCGTGTTTAAGGTGTGTGTGGCCAGAGCTAGGTGTGTGAGTGGAATGTGGCCAGAGGGGAGCTTAGAGAAGAACAGGAATGAGTAGGTGCCGGCCCTCGCAGGGTCTCTTTAGAGTCTGGCTTCACTTTTAGTGAGACAGGTGACGCTGGAGAGTGTTGCTCGAAGGTGAAATGTGCTCTAATTCGGGCTTCACGTGACCCCTCTGGATAGTGATCTGAGAATAGCATGGAGCAGAGAGGGTACAAGTAAGGAGGCTGTGACGTCCTCGGAATGAGCACAGGGCACCCTCAGGTGCTGGGCATGGTCAGACATGGATCTCTTCTGAAGGTAGGACCCATAGGATGTGCAGATGTACAGATGAGCAGAGTGTGTGCAGTGTAAGAAGGAAGGAAGGATGGGGAAGGATGTGGAAAGAGTAGATCTGTCTGGACAAGGTCGGTGCAGGGGTTCTGAGGTGGCTCCAGCACATAGATAGAGAGTCAAGGGGGCAATTGGATAAGGCTCCGCGGCTCTGAGGAGGAAGCCTAGGCTGATGACATGAACATGGCACCATCAGCGTATAGGTGGCATTCAAATCCATGAGGCTGGAGGAGCTACTGAGAAGCCAGGTGTGATGCAAGGGAGAGGTCTTAGGACCAACCTGGGTCAGTGACAACCCTGCTCACTGGCAGAAAGCACTGGACTCCATGATGACGTCAGCAGCCAGCAATGTTTCATGGACCTTTTGTAGAATACGGCAATAAACAAGTTTACAGTTCGCATTGTTTGAACGCACATGATTACGTGCGTCATTTAGGAACTAGAACTCATTTCAGTGGCTGTGCTGGGCTCTCTCCCCAACAGCTTATGACTTTTATTGGACCACACTGTGACATCAGCATGTGAGTCCACACTGGAAATCATTTTAGGTTGCCCTCTTATAAAAATTCTCCCTGCTTTTCATATGAGGATGCTATTGGCAATATTATTCATAACTTCACTCTGTGTCCCTCTCATGAGTATCATTGATTAATGATTGTTTTTGCCCCCTCCTCAAAGTAGTTGTTTTTAACTAGTATGCACTTTGAGTCAGGTACCTGGGCTCGTTACCTGCTTTGCTATGACTGCTAGATGGTTCAGAGATAAATGCACAGGATACCTTTAGTGCCTAACCTCACTCCTGGATCTGTCTTCTGCTCACGTTTCTTTCATTGTCTTTAGATCTTCTAACATTTAACATCACCTTCGTTTTTAACTGGTTTTGCAAAGTTATATCTAAGCCTTCCGAAATCCTTTTTTGGACTTAAGTTTGGTGTGCATAAAGAAATACAGTAGTTCCTCCTTATCTGCAGTTTCAGTTACACATGGTCAACAGCAGTCTAAAAATATTAAATGGACAATTCCAGGAATAAATAGTTCATATGTTTTGAATTGTATGCCCTTCTGAGTCACGTGGTGAAATCTCCTGCATCCTGCTTGATGCTGCTGGGAACGGGAATCGTCCCGAGTCCAGGGCCTCCCTGTGTCTGGGCTACCTGCTTCCCCTGTTGTTCGTCACTCAGTTACCGTGCTGGTTACCGTATTGAAAACACGTGTAGATATGGGTTCAGCACTCTGTGGTTTTGGTCATCCACTGGTAGTCTTAGAACATACCCCTTGAGAATGAGGGGGCAGCACAGCCATGGCCTAAAAACTGACACCGTGTCATCCATTTTGTACTCATCAGCATAGTGAATATACATCCTTTCACCAAAATTTGAGAGTTAGCAGAAGTTGAGGTGTTATCCTTTTGCACTTAGCCTGAGTCAAACTCGTGTCTTCACTGGTCTGCAGCTAGGCTGTCCACAGTTCAACAAAGAGCATAAGAATTTGGAACAGGTTCACAACAAGATTAGCAGAGAAAGCAGGAAAAGATGACATTCTGTCCTCTAAGAAGGGGAATGAAGGATTAATCCTGATTCATGCATTCAACATCTTTCTATTTATTTATTTAACCTTCCCTCTGTCCTATGAGCCAGGCAACAAAGCACACATTCGGCACCGCAGAGATACCGTGGTGCAAAGCAGGCTGACGGCACCTTTGAAAAACTCATGTTTTGCATCCTGGGGAGAAGACAGACATCCAAACAACCGCCATATGATAATGCCTCAGGCACTGTGCACTCTGCTGAAACCCAGATGCTGTGGGAATGCATTGGAATTCAATTCCGATTGCAGAAATCTGTAAGAATTTATAGAGCAAATAGCATTTGAGCCAAACCATAATGGAGAAGAGAGAATTATAAGGTTGAAGGGTCAGGAAGGGCAGGTCACAAAGGCTTTAGTTAACGTTCTATGCAGCATAAATTTATGCTTAAGCCTAAGAGGGAATGAGTGGCAGACACATTTAGACAAGAAGCCGCCTGACTCAGCCTGTATTTTAGCAAAATGGCCAAAGCTCAAGAATTAAACGTATAAGATAGAGCAGCAACTGTGTAAGTAAAAGAATTAAGGACAAATAGATGCACGGTTAATCCAGGCACAGGCTCCTTTTAGCTGTGCAGTGCTGTGCAAATTACTTAACCTCACAAGTCCCCGGTTTGTTTATTTGTTTTTTTTCCTGGGCAACATAATAATGATCACAGCAAATACAACATAGGGCCAGGCACAGTGGCTTATGCTGTAATCCCAGAACTTTGGGAGGCCGAGCAGTTGGATCACGAGGTCAGGAGATCGAGACCATCCTGGCCAACATGGTGAAATCCCATCTCTACTAAAAATACAAAAATAAGCCAGGTGCAGTGGCAGGTGCCTGTAGTCCTATCTGCTTGGGAGGCTGAGGCAGGAGAATCACTTGAACCCAGGAGACAGAAGTTGCAGTGAGCCGAGATCACACCACTGCACTCCAGCTTGGTGACAGAGCAAGACTCTTTCTCAAAGTAATAAATAAATAAATAATAAATACAATGTCGGAGAAAGTGAATGATAATGATCTGATGAAGATGTAAGTGAGCCTGCTACTTGGATGACATTTATTCTTTATATTTATTCTGGGTTGGTGTTACCACCCATCACTCTTGCCCTCCTCCTCATCAGTTTCAAGGTGGGAAATCAGTTAAGATGCTCTTGGCATAAGTCAGCAGTTAGAGAACAAGGCCAACATTAAATAAACCGGCCAAAGAATTTACACTGCACTTGTTTTGTCTTCACTAAATATTTATTATAGGCAGAGTGTGGGGGCTCACACCTGTAATCCCAGCATTTTGGGAGGCTGAGGCAGGAGGCTCACTCGAGCTCAGGAATTCAAGACCAGCTTGGGCAACATGGTGAGACTCACTATCTACAGAAAATACAATAACTAGCCAGGCATAGTGGTGCATGATTATAGTCCCAGCTTCTCCGGAAGCTGAGGTGGGAGAACCATTTGAACCCTCACTGTCATGCTGAGACTGTACCACTGTACTCCTGCCTAGGTGACAGTGCAAGGCCCTGCCCTCCCAGCTCTCCCCAAACCTATTACATCCCCAAATTATGCATGAGAAATCTAAAACACAAGCTAGTTATGCACTTTGGTGACAAATTATCTGATAATGTGCCATAGTCTAAACGTCCTGTGTCCCCCTAGAATGCTATTAGGTGGTGGAGCCTTGGGGAAGAGACGAGGTCATGAGGACAGAGCCCTCATAAATGGGATTAGTGTCCTTATAGAAGGGGCCCCAGAGAGCTGCCTCTTCCCTTCTGCCATGTGAAGGTACAGGGAGGAGGCACCACCTCTGACTCAGCAATCCAGCCCTTCCCAGAAGTGGGGTCTACTGGCACCTTGATATTGCACTCCGGCCCCCAGAACAGTGAGCCATAAGCATCTGCCTTTTATCAGCCCCTATCTGTGATAGGTTTAGTGTCACCCTGAATGCACTAAGGATGTGGCACAGAGGAGGGAGTTGGCAGGTGCTGTCAGGTGCATTATACACAGGCTCCGGTTGGCTCTCCTGGCACCATATAGACCAGACATTCATTAGCTATCTGCTTAATGAATATATTATGTGTGTGTGTGCATGTGTGTGTGTATGTATATATATAATGAAAATATATGAGAGAGAGAGAGAGAGATCTCATATATTTTCTCCTTTCCGAGGATTCAGGGAGAAAAAGAGGTGTTCATTTATTGTTCAGAGCACTCACACAAAATCACCCTGGTATCAACCGCCTGGATTGGTAGCATAATGACAGACTCAGATGCTTGCACTAGAAGCTCCTCTTTAGATCCATTAAAAGAGGGTATGGATTCTCAGCAGCCCGGAATTGGATAAATGCTGTAATTGCTGGATGCCAGTAGACATTACACGGCTTGTTGAGTTGCCTCTGGGCTATTTTTATCTGGCTCATATCTGGGTCAGATCAGGGTTGTGGCAGATTCAGAAGTGGGCAGAGCAAGGACGTGGAGTGAGCATGTGTTGAACATACCTTTAGCCTCATGACAGAGGGTTCCCAGAGTTCCTTCCTGAGATGGAAAGAGCACAGTTCTGACGTTTGAACACACACTCGATGCCTCTGAACCTTGTGTTTGTGTCTGCTTTTACCTTGGAGTCTTCAGGGGTCTCTCCATCCACTTTTCCCCATGCTGTGCTGTCTGGGGGGATTCAGGGCTGGCTTCTGTCACCTCCCTCCAACTTGATGCTGCCGCCCCACACCCGAGCCTCTCCAGGGCTCTGGGCGCTGTTTCTGCCATGGTGATGCTGTTCCGTCACCTCAATGAGCACGAGTGTAGAAGCTCAGACTTGTGTGTTTGAGAGCTTGAGAATTGGCCTGGCCCTGCTTGCCTCCTCCAGCAACTGAGAAAAGCACTTTCTGCAAAAGCATTTTGAATGAAAACTCTCCTTTGTAAGCTCTTTTGGCAGAGCATGAAGCAGTGCCACCTGAATTTCAAAGCGTTCTTCTTCGTCTGTCTTCCCTGTGAGTAAGCAAGGCTTCCAGAAGCACCAGCAGGTGAAACCTCTGGACCTAAACTCAAAGGCCAGAGTGGCTCAGGGAGCCAGGATTTCAAAGCAGGATTTCAAACCCCAAAGTAGCTGTGGCCCCAAAATGATGAGATGTCTGTTTTCCCCAAAATGCACCAAGTCATAATTCCAATGTGTTGAAATGTCTTATTTTTTGTTCACAATTTGGATACAATTTTCCAAGACCCTGAGAATACAATATCCCCAAGACTGAAACACACACACACACACACACACACACACAGGAGAGAGAGAGAGAGAGAGAGAGAGAGAGAGAGAGAAATTTCTGCTTACCTCCTATTGAAATGGGTGAAATGGGAGATCCACCAGGCTATCTGAAAATGATTAATTTAATCCTGGAAAATGTTATGAGACTAAAAAATATGAGCTATAACACAGTTAACTTTCCTGTTTTTGTTTTCTTAGGTCAGCTGCTAAATACATAATGGTTGAGAGAGTATAAAGAAAACCTGCAGTGAAGTGTGGGTTTGGTGGGGAATGGAGTAGGTGATGAAAGGGAAAGAGAAAGCCACCATCATGGCTACAGTGACATGAAATGAAACCACAAGGTATTGGGGCGACAGTCAGTCACGATGGGGAAAAGTGCTCGAAACGATTTTTCTTTCTGACCCGGCATTTATGGCTGTTCTGCATGCGTGAGTGGCCTCTTAGTGCTCCTAGTATTTTCTTTCCTTCTTTTTCTTGCTTTCTTGCTTTTTTTTTTTTTTTTTTTTTTTGGACACAGTCTAGCTCTGTTGCCCAGGCTGGAGTTCAGTGGCATGATCTCAGCTCACTGCAACCTCCACCTCCCAGGTTCAAGTGATTCTCCTGCCTTAACCTCCCTAGTAGCTGGGACTACAGGCATGCACCACCATGCCTGGCTAATTTTTATATTTTTAGTAGAGACGGGGTTTCACCTTGTCGGTCAGGTTGATCTTGAACTCCCGACCTCAGGTGATCCGCCCGCCTTGGCCTCCCAAAGTGCTGAGATTACAGGCATAAGCCTCCATGCCCAGCCACTTCCAGTATTTTCTTGCACCAAGGAGAGAACTGATGTGTAGAAATGTTTCAGGGTCGTAGCAGAGGGACTCCTGTGAGTGCAGCATAAGCCAGGACTTCTGGTATCCTTCAGTCGCCTGCTGGAGACAGGTGTGCCAGTCGCTCTGATGGAAACGAGGGAGCAGTCTACAAATAGGGACTCCAGCCTTGCCTGCTCAGAGATCACAGCAAAGGTAGAAAATGGGCTGAATCTAAAAAAAGAAACCAAAAGGTAGGTCACTATACAAATCCACAGAGTACCTTTCAAAGGCTTCTTCCCAAAGCCTATTTTTTTATAAAGGGCAATTTTGCAATAGGTATTTTTTAAAAGTCTTGAGGAACTGCATCCCTTTTGACCCATACATTTTACATCTAGGAATTGATCTTGTGAAATAAAAGTGCTGATTCAAAACATACTCATCATAAGGTGGTGTGCTATAAAATTCATCAAACTATCAGAAATAATACGAAATTGCCATAATAGGACATTGGTTAAATAAGTAATGGGCTATTCATTCAATGGAATTGTTCACGGAATTCACAAATCATATATATATTGATATATGAAGAGCTATAATATTCTCTTAATGGGAAAAAAAAGTGGATTTTAAATGATATATAAATAGATACCTCACTTTTATATCTGCCTACACATATCTCTAAAGGAAAGCACGTAGAAAATTAGATGTATTTTTGTCGCTAATTTTAATATTATATTTTTTCTTATCCTCTATTTCTCAACAGCTGTGGTAGAAAAAAAGTAAGAGCTCAGGCTGTCACTTTGCACTGGAATTGGTTCTATCTGAAATATTACTTCGTGCCATTGAATGCTTTTTAACATAATATTTAATGGATATTGTTATCTAATTTGGTATAACTTTCTTTTAACATATTTGCAATTTTTCGTAAAATGATTTTAACTAAAGACCACTATTTAACCGATACTTTTTTACTGCTGTATACAGAGGCATCATGGTGGTGATCAAATTGCTTTTGTGTGGAGTGAGTCCCACCAGCACATCCGTGAATGCTAAAAGCTCATAGAATAATGGCAAGGGGAAAAGATAAGTATGCATCTTTTAACCAATTTGACTCTGTAGTTACTGATCAGGAAAAGTCATCTCTTTAATTAATTTCCTCTCAACTCTGACTTTTCCAGACTGAATTTCTTTCTTTTTTTTTTTTTTGAGACGGAGTACTGCTCTTTCACCCAGGCTGGAGTGCAGTGATGCGATCTCAGCTCACCACACCCTCCGCCTCCTGTGTTCAGGCAATTCTCCTGCCTCAGCCTCCTGAATAGCTGGGATTACAGGCACGTATCACCATACCCAGCTAATTTTTTGTATTTTTAGTAGAGACAGGGTTTTACCATGTTAGCCAGGATGGTCTCGATCTCCTGACCTCATGATCCTGCCACCTTAAACTCCCAAAGTGCTGGGATTGCATGCATGAGCCACGGCACCCGGCCCTCCAGACTGAATTGCTAACAAACCACATCTTCCTGTCTAAAAATGCCCTCCCCATGTGTGCTGTGAGCCTGCTGTGCAGGAATCCCCCTGTCCTTTCCTGCTGGATTCACCTTCCACCAGGACACAGCAGATTCTTGAAAAGCAGTGGATGCTAAGTGGACCCTCTTCCAACGAAGCGGTGCTTTAGGATGGACATTTCCTCAAGCCTGTGCAATTGCTTTGTTAGATTATCCACCAAGGAAAAAGTGGATTCGAAAGTGGCTGGCAAAACTTAGGACAAGCCTTTCCATTTCTGAGAGCGTGTCAGTGACATGGGATATGCTGGTTTGGTTTGTGTGTTAATAAAGAAATCACATATCTCTGCTAGACTGGCTGGAAAGGAGCAGTAACACAAGACTTAGAGGTTCTGAGCACTGGAACAAGTGAAAATAAAACATGGTCAGTTCCTGCTTTTATTTAATGTTTCACTCTGTGTTGAACCCAAAGTACTCTTGTTTCTGTTTAGCTGTGCTCCAAGCCATTTGGACTTTCCTATAAATTATCTCATTCTATTTTATGTTCTTGTTTATGGCATAACTGGAAATTTTCAGAAAAATATATGTTGGAATTATAATTTCTGGATACAATAAATAACCAATTTAAAATATTTATAAACATGGATTGCCCTAAAGGAATATTTCTCCTTCAAGGCGGGATGCTTGGGATTTCCCAGTCATATTGGAGATGAGCTTCCACAGTTAGGTTGGGATATTCACTGAGTGGGAACCTGAGTCAACTGCCTGGCTGAATCACGGTTTTCACTTGGCCTTGCTACAGCTGGTCACTGTGTGCTCATCTATGACAGCAGCTGCTCTTCCTGAAGACCCTCTTAATTTCTGGACTTCAGCTATTCTACCTCACTGCCCACTCCCTCTCTGCTATCTTTGAAGAGACACGTTTGGCCTTGCCTTTAAATATATGACTGTAATTCAGATGGATTGTAACTGCCTATCCTCAGGGCCAAAGATTGATTTCATACAGTATACCTGGTGCATTGCCTGGGGTTTGGAGCAGTAAAGACATTTGAAATATTTAAAAGTCCGACATTTTCAGAAAAAAAAAAATGTTGGAACTGTATTTTCTGGATATGATAAGTAATCAATTTAAAATACTTATGAACATGGACCTACGGGCGTGTTTCTCCTTAGAGGCTGGATGCTTGGTTTTTCCCAATCATATTAAAGATGAGCTTCCAATGATAGAATATTCTCATCATTAATGGAAACTGGAAAAATGTTAAGTTGGGAAACTTTTCAACTTTTTAACATGATATGTAAATACATGCATATGTATTTGTATATTATATACTATACATATTTTATATTATCTATAACCATATATAATATATATTATATTAATATAATATTATTGAATTATATTAATTATATACAGATGCCAGATCTGACCCACAGGGCATTTCCACAGGCAAGACTCCAGTGCCAGTGGAAGCCACTGTGCATGAGAAGATGAGAACCATGTTCTCTGTTCTCTGATTGTTATTGATGTTTTGTCATCTTAGGGTTCCTAAGTATATGTAGACATAGACTGTATAATATCAGATAACATACAGCTATTACATTGTATACCATGTATCATATACAGTATGTGTTGCGTGAATATATATGCACGTGGATATAAGACACAGCTGAGAGATCCATACATACACATATGTGGATAAGGTCAGCAATCAGATTTGGCTGTTGTGGGATATAGTAAGGATAAGAGCAAAATCTAAGCCTTAGTTAGGTTGGTGGAAGCAGAAAAGGATGGTTGAGAGGACAGCAGCAGCGTGCAGTCTGCAGTAGCAGGTCTCATTATTCACACAATGAACAATTTTGAGGTCTAGGAGGGCTGAGTAAAGGCCTGAGGTCACCCAGATGGGAAGGGACATGGTGTGTCTGAATCCAGGTCAGTATGACTCCACTGTCTGTGTTTGTAATGACCGCACCATTGCAGAACATGCAGGATTGGGAGAAAAGTGGCCAGCTTCCCTAAGAGAGCCTGAGCTGCTCCTTGGCCTCAGTCCAGAGCCTATGCATGGAAGGAGCTTGCTTGCTATGATGGCAGCGTGATCTGAGAACACATCGCAGACAGACCAGCTGGAGATATAGCAGCTTCAGCAGAACCCCACGTCTGCTGCACTTGAGTGAGGTTTAAGTGGGTTTTCACGAGCCAGGCAGTGATGCTGAAACGTGGCCGAAGAGCTCCAGAGTTATCAGAGCTCATATGATCTCAGATGCGGCGCTGCTGGTCTTTTCCCCTGGGACCCATGTGATTGCATCTGACAGGGCATACCTGTAACCATGCTGCTCCTTTTCTATCTTACCAACCGATTGAACAAGGTCCGCATCAGTCTACCAAGTGATGTAAGAAATTTATTAGAGAAAAGAAAATGGGTAGACTCATTTCAGCCTCTTGGAATGAGCTAGGATAAGACTTGTTCTTGCCTCAAAATTAAGGAGAAAAATGTTTTTTGTTTTTGTTTTTTATGATGTCCTAAAGAATATGTATGCTAAAAATAATAAAACGAAAACGATCAGTGATCCCAAAACAAATTATCATGGTTTTTTAAAACTTTTCTTTATTACCAGTCTTTGAATATTGACTGTATGTGGAATTTATTATAGAAATCCTTGTGCTTGGAGACACTGCATTTTTTTCTTTTTGATAACCAGAAAATGATGTGGATACTCACCCATGCCTGGTCCCAACAGTCAGCTCTTTCAAATGTCCAAGTATTATGGGAGGCAAAGGATGCTTGCTTGTTTGTTTCTTCCTGCTGGTAAACCTCAGAGGCCGGTCTTCACAGACAGTAGTAACCCAGGTGCCAGCGCCGAGGATTAGAAACAGGCGCTGGAGGTTTCGTTTTCCAGGTCACTGACTTGGATCCAGATCAGCTTGTTGCAACCAAGCTTTTCAATACCAGTGTGATCTGCGTCACCCGTGGAGGGGCCTCCAACGTTGAGAGGCCTGCGAGGAGATTGCCAGGTGGGGCGTGACATCCCTCTCGTCCAGCAGAGGGAAGTGCACCACTGGCTGGAGCCGCTTCCTGTACTGGCCTCATTCCTCGTCCCTGTCCCTTCCGTGGACAGGAGGCCCAAAGCTTGTGCCCGCAGAGAAATGTCGTCAGAACCACCGACTTTTGACCGTCTTACTGAATTACTCTGTGTCAAGCATTTCCCAGGCTTGAGTGCTGAGCAATTCCCTGGCACATAGTCCTTAAGCTTCAGAAGACGGGCTTTGTCACATCCTCTCCCAAATGATCCTTTCCGCCTGACCCCTGGGTTAATTCCTAGTGCCTCGTTTGCTGGCTTCGCGAGCATTTCTGCAGCCTTCTCTCAAGTCCCTCGTGTTTGAGATGGACTCTGGGGCCCTGTCTCTCACAAGGGCTCTCCTCCTCCTCTTGCTGCTTCCTCCACCGTGAAGGTGCATCCCCACTGGATTCCTGAGACCTGTATCCACCCTTTGGACTCTGGAGCTATGCTGGACCAAACACAAGGAAGATGCCCGACCTGACCCACTGGGCGCCCCCAGCTGCAAGGCTGCAGTGCTGGTGGGAAGCGGCTGTGCGTGACATGAGAGCGGTGTTGTCTTACTGTTCTTACTGCTTTATCATCGTAGGGTTCACTTCTCTTAATAACATACAGTGGGATCAAAAATAAATGCAAAGAAACCATTTAGAAATGACTTATTAAGGGCTGGGCCTGGTGGCTCACACCTGTAATCCTGACACTTTGGGAGGCAGAGGCGGGTGGATCACAAGGTCAGCAGATTGAGACCAGCCTGGCCAACATGATGAAACATCGTCTTTACTAAGGAATACAAAAATTAGCAGGCGTGGTGGCATGCATGTGTAGTCCCAGCTACTCCGGAGGCTGAGGTGGGAGAATCACTTGAAACCAGGACGCAAAGGCTACAGTGAGCTGAGATTGTGCCGCCGCACTCCAGCCTGGGTGACAAAGCAACACTACATCTCAGGAAAAAAAAAAAAAGATTTGTTAAGGCTCTAGAAGAAAATACGGAATACTACAAAGAAGAGGAAGATGGCTGAGGTAGCACCAATGCCATCAGTGGGCTCAGACCGCAGAGGTGAGGAAGACCTCCACACGACCACCAGTCATGTAAGACGGGTTGTAGGCCAGGCGCGGTGGCTCACACCTGTAATTCCAGCACTTTGGGAGGCCGAGGCGAGTGGATCACGAGGTCAAGAGATCGAGACCATCCTGGTCAACATGGTGAAACCCTGTCTCTACGAAAGATACAAAAAATTAGCTGGGCATGGTGGCACGTGCCTGTAATCCCAGCTACTCAGGAGGCTGAGGCAGAAGAATTGCCTGAACCCAGGAGGCGGAGTTTGCGGTGAGCCGAGTTCACCATTGAACTCCAGCCTGGGTAACAAGAGCAAAACTCCGTCTCAAAAAAAATAATAATAAGACATGTAATTTACAGGGAAATCTATGGAACCAGTGCTGTAAATGTAGGATTGTTTAAGTCTATTAAAGACAAGGACGGAAAGGTCTTTGGAAGGGATGTCTTTTGAAACACGTTGGGCATTTGGGAAGGATTTACACAGGTAAAAGCCCGAACGGGGAGCAGTGGCACACGCCTGTAATCCCAGCACTTTGGGAGGCTGAGGTGGGTGGAACACAAGGTCAGGAGATCGACACCTTCCTGGCTAACCTGGTGAAACCCCGTCTCTACTAAAAATACAAAAATTAGCTGAGTGTGGTGGTGCATTCCTGTAATCCCAGCTACTCGGGAGACAGAGACAGGTGAATTATTTGAACAAGGAGTCAGAAGTTGCAGTGAGCCAAGATCGCATCACTGCACTCCAGCCTGGTCAACAGAATAGGACTCCATAAAAAAAAGAAGAAGAAGAAGAAGAAAAAGGGGAGAGGGGAGGAGAGGGGAGGGGAGGAAGGAAGGAGGGAGGGAGGGAAGGAAGGAAGGAAGGAAGGAGGGAGGGAGGGAGGGAGGGAGGGAAGGAAGGAGGGAGGGAGGGAAGGAGGGAGGGAGGGAGGGAAGGAGGGAGGGAGGGAGGGAGGGAAGGAAGGAAGGAAGGAAGGATGGAGGGAGGGAGGGAGGAAGGAAGGAAGGGGAAAAGAAGAGAAGAGGAAAAGAAAGGAAAGGAAAGAAAAAAAGAAGATAAAAAAAGAAGATAAGAAAGGGCAGTGCTGTGATTTAGGCTGGGTTTCACCACGAATTTTCAGCTTGTCAATTACTGCTATAAATAATGAACTTCCCAGCTCCGGTCTAGCCAGGCACGCAGCAAGTCACAGTGTGTCTATCACATCTGCAGCAGGACTGTCGTTCCAGAAGAAGTTTGAGTCTCCTCTTGCAGACACTCCCAGCAACCTGCCCTCCCCACTTGGTGATGCCTTCGGTGTGTCATCAGAACCCCAGGGCCACTCTGCTCCCTCATAAGTGCGTCTTCAGACCCTAGCAAGGTGTCTCGCACACATAGGTCGTTTGTAAATGTTTGATTGTGTTTGCGGTAGTTCACATCGGAGTTACACTGTGTGGTTTAGAGGGGAGGGGGCAGGGAGCAAAAGTATATTCAGGAGACTTTTCCTGCAGCACGAGCAGAGACACCAGGGTTTGGACTGGAACATGGGCAGTGTGTGGCTGGAAGAGAAGAGAGAAGAGTACTTTGCAGGTGACATGCATGTGACTTGGTGACGGAATGCGCATGGTGCAAATCTAAATGGAGGAGGGTCCATGGAGTGAGGGTGTGCCATCCACTCCCCGAGCCCTGCTTCGGTCCACTGTAGTCATGTCTTTTGGGGTGCAACCAGAAAGATACATCTGAGAGCCTGTGGCCTCCAGAAATTCTGAAACGAGGGGTGGCTGTGTGCTCAACACCTGCTGAAGAGCTTCATGATAGACAGAGACAGATGTGAGAAGTGGGAATGGAGGCCATTTCTAGAGCAGGTGAGTTAGGGGGTCTTTTGATTCCCATAGGGGTTACTAAGATAAGGAGAGAAGGCATGTCCAGTCAGGAGTGCTAGAGTCTAAGCTTCCAGGGAGTCCATTCAAATCATTCTGTGTGAATGCTGTCCTCAGAATTATGTGTGCATGAAGGGACCTGGGTCCTCTGAGAATAAAGAGCCCTGGTCATTGTCCTACCAATGTTTACCTCCTTACTTCTCTAGGTTCATGCTATAAAGGCACAGGGTTTATCCAACTATGACACTATCCAACTAGAGCCACACAGGCACTTGTATCAGTCTGTTTTGCGTTGCTATATAGGAATACTTGAGACTGGGTAATTTATTTAGAAAAAAAAAAGAGGTTTATTTGACTCACAATTCCACAGCTGTACCAAAATTTGCTTGGCTTCTGGCGAGGGCCTCAAGAAGTTTTTATTCACAGCAGAAGGTAGAGGGGGCACAGTATGTCACAGGGTGAGGGGAAGCAAAAGAGAGGAGAGGAGGAGGTGCCAAGCTCTTTTAAACAACCAGCTCTGGAGTAAATTAAGAGGACTCACTCATTTCTGTGGGGAAGGCACCAGCCATTCATTGATGAGAGATCCACCCTCATTGCCCAGACACCTCACACAGGGATCCACCTTCAATACTGTCAATCAGTTATCAACATGAGGTTTGGAGAAGACAAAATATCCAAACTATTGGCACCCTAGCTGGCATCATAACATCCTAGCTGGCATTGTAACATTGAGGGTTTCATGTAGTCATTTCCACTTTATAACGTGGGACTGGCCTTAGGGCTCTGGGAGCGTGGGTGAAGAGACCTCTTCAGCTTATCCATCCAGTGTGCCTGCTTCATCCCCAGCACACTGCTACATGCCAGAGAGACTAGGACAGGCCTCAAGTCTCACAGGAACCACTAACATTAAGCAAATAACTAAACAAATCACTGAGTGTCTGGCTCACGACTACACCAAAGGTCATGTTGAGGTCTGAAGGGAGTGCGTGGGTGAGCATAAAGAACACTCGAGTTGGAAACCAGCCCGACCCTCTATGTGGGTGCCCCGTGTCCCAGCAGTGACGAGGGAGTGAGAAAAGAAATAAAGACACAAGAATAGAATTTTACAGCACGGGTCCAGGGGTCCAAGGCACTCTTGCAGGGTGATATGTGATAGCATTGAGCTCTAGGCTTCATGAGCTTTTATTGGGTGCATTATCTTGTTAATCTTACAGGCTGTGGGGACCGGGTTGAGGAGGAAGAGCACGTGTCTGCAGCATTCAATAGCAAATGTGGTTCCCCTAAGAAATGCTAACTAGGGGTGCTGAGGTTTTACCACCCATTGTCTATCCAGGTGTTTTGGCAAGACAGGTACAATGGACAAGATACCATAAGGTCTGACCACACACAGTGCATCAAGGGGCTTTTATCTCCCAAGCATCGTGGACACAGAGCAATCGGAATCGCTCTGTATGCTGAGAATATAGGCAGAGCCTGTGGCGTTCCGGTGATCTCTGCCCCGTAAGACTTTCTGCCCTTACCAGCTCCCATCTGCAAAGACCCTCCCAAATCTTGTGAGCAGAGGTTGCCTTACTTCCCAGAGTCTTTTGCACAAGCTTCCTTTAGAAGATCCTCACACAAACTCTGTGTTGGGAAGAGCTGTGGGACCAAGCAGTTTTTTCTGCTCTGCAGCCACACACAGGCGCTCTCAGATGGTCTTTACCATAGGCGGTTACAGGCGCTCTCAGATGGTCTTTACCATAGGCCTCCTGTTACCGCTGGATCTCTGCTTCTATTTTATTGCACCATAGTTTGGATATGATTCGTGGCACAAATTTCAGTGTATAAAAAGCAAAGCAAGCTTGTGATCATTTAACTATAAGTAACACAGGTCTGCCCCTGGCCATCTCTTCCCACACACTGAGGTGAGGCGTAGGCAGGTGAGATGATTATATTCAGCAGCAGCTCTCATCCACACCTTCCTCACACTGTCCACCCTGTCTTGGCTGCTTAGCCTGGCAGCTCCTACACACAGCTGTGCCGCCGGCTCTCCCTTGCCTTCAGGTCAGCAGCTTAACTCTTTCTCTGCCGGGGCAGGTGCCGAGTCCAGCTGTGTCCTGGTTCCCCTCTGTACATTTTTGCAGATGGACAGCTTTGGTTCTCTCTCTTTCTCTGGGTACCAGCATGCCTGTACCATGTCAGCAGGGCAATTATACCATTTACAGACAGTAGTCGTTTAGAGCCAAGCCATGGTATTCCCATGCTATGGCTACATGGCTGTGATAACCAGTGGAGTTCTATGCTTGTGCTACAAACTCGCTGAGTCACAGGATGTTAAGTGCCCCACCTCAGCCTGTCCTAGATCAAAGCACAGCCATGTGCCTTATACCAAGTCATTACTATATTGAAAATGTCTGCAAAGAATAAGTCTGAGGTGCCAGGAGAGGGGATAGCCAAGAAGAAGTAGTCTGATCTTAGAGGTCAGAGTGGGCTTCCCTGAGAATTATCTGAAATTTAAAGGAGGACAGGAAGGACCCGGCAGGTGCAGAGCAGGTGGGATGCAGGGCGGATGCTTCTGCTGATCTCCAGGTGAGGGACAGCCCATGGGATGATGTGAGCCAGGGAGACATGTGGGGCTTTGCATGGCGCCCTGCAAGAAGTCAACTGTCTCTGAGTGTAGAAAGCAGGGGATGGGGGTGGTGTGCACCTGGGGAGGCTGGAAAGCAGAGTGAGCCAAGCTAGAGTAGGTGGGAAGTCTCAGGACACTAGAAAGTATTTTTTTCACAAAGATGGACTATAGGAGGGCACAAGGACAGAGCTAAAGGTGGTGGCTAGAGTCACGGGAGTGAATGATGGTATCAAGAGTGTTCGTTATGGCCATTGGTGTGGATTGTGATGGAGCCTCGGAGAGTGTGCCTGGGAAAGAGAGAGCCAGAGGGAGAAAAATCATTGTCAGGGAGAGAGAAGCTTTTTTCAAGAGGCAATTATGAATTCCATGCCAAATAGAAGAAATGTCTCATAGAAAGTTGTAGTTTTGGCTGGACATGGTGGCTCATGCCTGTAATCTCAGCACTGTAGGAGGCCAAGGCAGGTAGATCGCCTGAGATCAGAAGTTCGAGACCAACCTGGACAAATGGTGAAACCTCGTCTCTCCTAAAAATAGAAAAATTAGCCAGGGTTGTTGATGCATACCTATAATGCCAGCTACTCAGCAATCTGAGGCAGGAGAATGGCTTGAACCTGGTGGAGGGAGGTTGAAGTGAGCTGAGATCATGCCACTTCACTCCAGACTGGGTGAAAAGGTAAAACTCCATCTGAGAAAGACAAAGAAAAGAGGGAAAGAGACAAAGAGAGAGAGGAGAAGAGGAGAGGAGAGGGAAAGAAAGAAAGAGGGAGGGTGTAGAAAGCAGGGGATGAGGAGGGAAGAAAGGAAGAGGTAGTTTGTTATTAAAGAACTGTTGAATGAAGGGTCTAGAGTGGTACACTTTTAAATATACCACGTGGGTGTTTTTATTTTATTTTGTTTCATTGTTGTTGGCTGTCTTTCCCCTGAGAGTATATATGTGTGCATAAAACTTTCGGATTAAACTTTTAAAACTATTGATAACTATGTAAATATGTGTATGTGTATGTGTACATATATGTTTCTGTCTGGGTATAATTGTCTGTATTTGTATGTGTGTACACACACTCACACAGCCTCTTTTCATCGTTTTTTATGTTCTTGCAAGGTAAGAACTACTTTTTATTTCATTGTCACTTTTCCTAAACCCCAAAATAAGAGTTGGAAGAGTCGTATAAAGTCAAAACATGTTCGTGAGAGAGCGGATTTCACTTGCAATGTGAATAGCAGCCAATTCAAAACATAATGTATCAGGAACTCTCTGATCAGATTGTTCTACTTAATTTTCACAAACAGAGATAATGAAACACCACAGTTCAGATCATTTCTATTGCATGTCCACAAATGTAGGGGAAAAAAGCATATCTTTTATATGACTTTCTCCCCAAATTGACATGCAGCTGGTCTCTTCCAAGTAATAGGTTTATTACATTTCTTCATCCCCCCAGTGAGGCGAGATCATTTAAAGTCTCTCTCAATAGCAGTAATGCTTTCTGGCTTCTGAGTCATCATAGTTAAAGAGATTTAACTACAGAGGAACCCCCAGATATTTCGCTGATGACTTTCTAAAGACATAAGGAATCTGGCTTAATGTAAGAGAAGTACTCAAACAAAGCAATATCACAAACCATTAGCATTTCCAAATGCATTTTAGAAAATTATCCCCATAAATTGACTCTACATTTTTCAAGTCACATAAGCAAAATGCATGAGTCACAGATACAGAGTGTGGTAAAATGTTAGAACCATGTGTTACATCGCATCTGAGAAAAGTGAGGCTGAGGGAGCTACACGGAAAAATGAGTAGGAGGATGTTATAAATAGAACCCTGAAATGTATGGTACAATTATTTGGAGAAAGTGGAACAGACTGGCCTGTTCTATTTAAGCTCAAAGGAGGTCATCGTAACTGTGAGGATCCCATGAGCCCTCCATTTATTTTTACTCTTAGCAGAAGCAAAACCCAGTTGAATCCTTTGAAAGAAATGAATTTGGCAGTGCTTTAAATTGCTTAATTTGGCATTCTTCGGGGAAAAAGTGAGAACAACCAATTCCTTTTGCCATTTCTAAAGGAGCTGTTCAGCATTCACACTGAATGGCTTTGCGGGTCTCCTGACCTAGATTGAGATGCTCCAGAAACAGAGCATGTCAAAGTTTCCTTCAGAAGACCCTTTCTCAGCCTGTTACTCTGTGTTATTCTTTTTCTCACTGCTCAACCCCCTTCTTTTGTAAGAGCCAATATCCCTGACCTGGCAAGCTCCCCTTGGTTCCACCAGGCATGTGCCCTGTTTCTAAGACGTCAGGAGAGAAAAGTGTCAGTGTGTGGTGAACTAATGCACAAAGGCACAGTTGGTTTTTACCATTATTTCCCCTATCCTCTCCCTCTCCCTCTCTCTCTCTCTCTCTCTCTCTCTCTCTCTCTCTCTCTCTCTCTCGCTCGCTCGCTCTTGCTCGCTCTCGCTCTCGCTCTCTCTCTTTTTCTTAGTACAATGGTGTGATCTTGGTTCACTGTATCCTCTGCCTCCTGAGTTCAAACGATTCTTCTGCCTCAGCCTCCCAAGGAGCTGGCTGGGTGCCCGCCACCATGCCCAGCTATTTTTTTTTTTTTTTGTATTTTTAGTAGAGCCAGGGTTTCACCATGTTGGCCAGGCTGATCTCAAACTCCTGACCTCAGGTGAGCCACCTGCCTTGGCTTCCCAAAGTGCTGGGATTACGGGAGTGGCCACCGCATCCGGCCCGCCATTCTCTTTTAAAGGTTTCTGCTTTGAATCTTGTGCTCCCTCTTCGTGCCAGTTTTCCACCATTGGCCACATAATCTCTCCCTTTCATTTTCCAAACTATCTGTTTATTAGAAAAGCAAATCCAGCAGACTTAAAAGAAGCATGGCTATCAATGGTGGGAACTTCCAGGAAACCTCACTCCAACAGCGGTAGACCTTCCGTCGCTGGTCATTATAGAGGGGGTTTAAACTGCATGGATTTGCTAAGATTATGGATAGATAAGAAAGGTGTCAGGCCGGGCGCGGTGGCTCACACCTGGAATCCCAGCACTTTGGGAGGCCGAGGCAGGTGGATCATGAGGTCAAGAGATCGAGACCATCCTAGTCAACATGGTGAAACCCCATCTCTACTAAAAATACAAAAATTAGCTGGGCATGGTGGCATGTACCTGTAATCCCAGCTACTCAGGAGGCTGAGGCAGGAGAATTCCCTGAACCCAGGAGGCGGAGGTTGCGGTGAGCCGAGATCGTGCCATTGCACTCCAGCCTGGGTAACAAGAGTGAAACTCCGTCTCAAAAAAAAAAAAAAAAAAACCAAGAAAAGAAGTGAGCATTTGTCTAACTGGCAAGGCCAAATCAAGAACAACCCCCTTTTCCAAACAGGTAACAAAAGGTCATGAACATGTGTTTAACTCAAAGGTCAGATCAGGAAATTTGTGTACAAAAATCGACTTTGGGGTACAATTCATTTGAATGGCTTCATCATTGAAAATCAACTGTATAACTGATAAAAAGCCCTCACCCTTTCTTCTCTATAAAAGGAATCTGTGTAGGGTTGGGTGTGATGGCTCATACCTGTAATCCCAGCACTTGGGAGGCTGAGGCGGGGGGATAACCTGAGGTCAGGAATTTGAGACCAGCCTGGCCAACATGGAAAAAAACCCATCTCTACTAAATATACAAAAAATTAGCCCTGTGTGGTGGTGTGCGCCTGTAATCCCAGCTACTCGGGAGGCTGAGGCAAGAGAATCACTTGAACCCAGAAGGTGAAGGTTGCAGTGAGCTGAGATTGTGCCACTGCACTCCAGCCTGTGCAGCAGAGGGAAACTGTGTCTCAAAAAAATAAAATAAATTTCAGTGAAACTTATGCATTTTTTTTGAAACTTTAATTACACTAGGCTGCTATGCGCCATCTAATTATCTTCCAGCTCAGTGTTTTTACAAATTGCCTTATATATACTAAGGAGGGGTCAGCAAACTATTACCTGCCGACCAAATCTGGCCCATCAGCTAAGAATGGCTTTGACATTGTTAAGTGAATGAAAAAAAAAAATCAAAAAGTCAATATTATGTGACACAGGAAGATTATATAAAATTAAAATCTCAGTGTTAATAAAGTGTTATTAGAACACTTGGCCATTCACTTGCCAAATGCAACTGCAAAGTTGAACAGTTTCTGGCAAAGACCATGTGATCCATAATGCCTGAAGTATGTTCATGCCCCTGGCCCTTTACAGAAATATTCTGTTGACTGACACAAAACTAACATTGCTGTGAGTAGGTATTTGGAAATACAGACGAGGGTAAAGAGGGGATTTGGGTGTAGGGGACTTGGATGTAGAGAGGGGATTTGTTTGTGATCATTATTAATGTTGGTATGCAAATAAAATGCAATTCCAGGCTGGCACAGTGGTTCGCACCTATTATCCCAGGACTTTAAGAGGCAAAATTGAGAGAATTTCTTGAGGCTGTGAGTTTGAGACCAGCCTGGACAATATAGTGAGATCCACAGTCTCTACAAAAAAATTAAAAGATTAAAAAAAATCCAGGCATGGTATGCACATATGGCCCCAGCTACTCCAGAAGCTGAGGTAAGAGGATGGCTTGAGCCTAGGAGTTGAAGACTGCTGTGAGCTATGATTGCACCACTGCACTAGGAGAAAAAGCCTGGAGAGAAAAAGCAAGACACCGTCTTCAGAAAAAACAAAATCCACCTGGTTTTTGCAGTCAGAACCATGAATAAATAATGTAATTGAGAAAATATATATATTTAAAGCAACAACAAAAGAAGCAATGATTGCAGTTGTGGAAAGTTCAGCAAGTACACTCATCTTCCTGCGTTCACTGATCTTTCTACTCACAGTTTTATATCATCATATTGAAGAAAAACTAACAGGGCATTGAATAAATATCGGTGCAGCATTGTGAGCGCTTTGGGTACCACCAACTATGTATGTTTTGTGCATTAGGATAGTATCTGATGTGGAAAGGGCAGGCTTGCTTCGGTGCTGAATATCAGTGTATATCTATGTGCTTTTGGTTTTTAAATTTTGTGTGTCTGCATCTAACATTGTTTGTATGTGTATATGTGTCTGCACTTAACGCTTTTGTATGTGTGTATATAAAAATAAGTATTATGATTTTTTTTAATATACAAAGAAAATAATGATTTTTTTAAAAGTGTTTGTAAGCCCAATGAGTATATGTGAGCCGGATAGACTGTGGGGTTTTTGAATCTAGTGTTTTAGACCTTCTCAGTATTAGGCAAATAAGTATGTGGCCTATAGAATTTGTAACATAATCTCACCAGAAAGAAAAAAAAAGGTGATTAAATGTGTCTTTGTGTCAGCTGTGTCCAGCTGTCACCAGCTAGTACTACATAAATCCAAGCAAATAGGCAAATCTGAGCAGTGTACTTTTCTTAAAGAAGCTTATTTCAAACAGTGACATAAAGACTGTTGCAATTGGTTACAGTCAAGGTTTGGCTTTTAACTTAAAGCGGATACTGTATATTTTTAAATCTGAGAATTGGAATAGAGCACCCTGACATCAGAAAGCTTGACTATATATTTATCTGGTGCTGCTTCCACCAGGTAATACAATAAGTAGGGAAATGCTCTCTACACAGGTGACCCTTTGTAGCAAATCCTCTGCATAGAAATGAGATCCCCAGCTTTACCAAGCAGCTGTGGTGCACACAGGCAGGCCCACACACAGCACCACAGTTCTTCAAGTTCCTGCTAAAAGCAATTTGGTTAAACCCCTACAGATCCTCTATGCTGATAAGCATCATTTTGAAAATAGATTTGGTTGCCAAGATGACAAATAATTATTCAGTGCATAACCACTTGTAGAGCCCGTGGAGAATGTGCTTGAGGTACATCCACATGTGCATCTATATTATCTCTTTCAATTCCTGGATGTAGGTATTTTCATGGCCAGTTCATACACTGGGAAACTGAGGTTCATAAACATGACCCCCCTGTGGTGCCTCACCTAACACAGAGTCGAGCCAGCACACAGTTCTGTGTCAGAAGCATCCTAATCCAGTGATGCTCATGCCACTGAAAAACTATATGCATCCCTTGTGCCTCTAATAGGCAAGAGCTTTAATATATTATGGTGCTTGTATTCCTTAGTAAGCACACAAGGTTTTCAATAGTAAGAAATAAAGCGCATGATTGTTTCTGACAACTAAACTACACGTTATAAAGTGAACTGGATGCTTTAAACAGCTTAACCAGAAATTGATTGCATCTTATTTGTAAAAGATTAATGGGCTACTTTCCTAAAACATAATTTTATTCCATTTCAAATCTCTTGAGCAGTTCTTGTCATCAATCTCATAAATGGTCCTCTTCTTTACTTGGGTAGGAAAGGCCAGTCTCTGAGTCCTACAGATGAGATGCTGGGAATATAGCATGCTACCAAGCATGAGAAACAGTTTGTTGGAGTCTACTTCAGGTTAAATAGAATTCCTAAGTCTTGTGGCCAGGTGCAGTGGCTCACACTTGTAATCCTAGTGCTTTGCAGGGGCTGAGGTGGGTGGATTACCTGAGCTCAAGAGTTTGAGACCAGGCTAGCCAACATGGCAAAACCCTGTCTCTACTAAAAATACAAAAATTAGCTGGGCATGCTTGTAATCCCAGCTACTCAGGAGGTTGAGGCACGAGAATCACTTGAACTCAGGAGGCAGAAGTTGCAGTGAGCTGAGATTGCACCACTGCACTCCAGCTTGGGAACACAGCAAGACTCCATCTCAAAAAAAAAAAAGAAAAGAAAAGAAGAGAAAAAAGAAATTATTAAGTCTTCAAATAAGGAAAGGCAGAATTTTATCATTTGCCTGTTTCTTCTTCTTTTATCTGATTCATTGTGATTAACGTCCTGATGAAAAGCACTAAGAGATCAGAAGAAAAGCTTCTCCTGCATTCATCATTAATAAAGGAGAATCAAAATATCAAATATTTTTGAAAACATTCATTCCACAAGGGTTTTAGCATTTACATTTGGGCAAAGATAGATTTATCTTAATCATTTTAAGGTTCAAAGCCAATTAATACATGGCCTCTGTTTTAAGCGTCTCCAGATGAAGGGTTTAAGTAACTGGATTTGAGAGTGGGTTTGATACAGGACATTTGCTCTGTTGGTTTACAAGGGAGATTTTTTTCCTCTTTCTCTTCTCTAGGCTAACCGGCATGAACCTTCCCTCTCCAGTTATTAGTAGCAAGAATTGGCTGCGACTCCACTTCACCTCCGACAGCAACCACCGACGCAAAGGGTTCAACGCTCAGTTCCAAGGTAAGAATGCTCCATCTTATTAGAAAAGAAAAAACAGGAGCAAAGTTTATTCTGATCCTTTCTAACAGTGACATTCTAGGAGTGAGAGGGATAAATAGCTTGAAAATGGCTCCTAATTCCTTTATTCACAGTTCTGTTTGGAAATCAGGTAGTCAACAAGTGGCAACTCGTGAGTAAAGCTCTATCATGTCACAATACACAGGATACATATCTTGTTATACTGGAGCAGTTGCTAAGTTTTAATCATGGCTATTCATTATTATTGGTTTTAATTATTATGTACCTAAGCTGAGCAGTTTGGCTCTTGTGTTTATCTGCATGCTAAGGGTGCTGTAGCATATAGGTTGCCTGAAAATGCACAAAAAGTGTTGAAATATCACTTTTAGTCCTAAAGGGTCTTTACAACGCAAATGCCCAGTTCAGTAATTTACACAAAGTGAACCTTGAAGATTCTGCATTGCTTGCAACTGAGCAAAACGTGGAGTCTATAATCGTTAGGAGGGAGTTGGTTAGAGAAATGTTCTTTTTCCCTCTGGTTTCTAAGATTTATACCTACATCATATTGTATCATTTCCTGTATGTTTTTAATAATGAGTAATCCTTATTAATACAGAAAAAAACTATTCAATTTATTAAGCAGTGCACTGAAAACCATTCCACTTGCACTTCCAAATTAAAATAATATGAGTGCACTTGCAAATAATAGACCTTCCCGATCAAACTGCCTAAGCTTTCCCCATATTGGGGAAAAGCTTAGGTAAAAGCCTAAGCTTTTACCATGAGAATGTTGGCCCCACTAAGGCAGCATTGCCTGAACACCTGCTACCGGCAAGAAAAGACACCAGGCCCTACAGTGCCAGAGAAATTACAGCATCCTCCATGCTCCAGGAACTAGTAGGTCAGAGAGACAGTTTGCAGTTTGTAAGTAACTCCCATGAAAGTCAGAATGCAAAAGGAAGTCATTATAGCTCCTGCTGGAGATTTTAATAATTTTTCAACAAGTAAACTGGTTTAAATATCTCTTATCTTACACATTTTAAAATCAATAATGCTTTCATTGTTTCCCTTTGGATGACCAGTAGAAAAATGAGGGTAATTTGCAGAGAATGAAATACAGAGGGTGCTGAGCACACATTACACGAGCAGCTTTTATTTGTCACAGAGTCCCTGGAACACATGATGTAAGCGGAATTTGCCTGCTTCAGAGTCCAGGGACAAATTTGTTTCACCAAAATATGGGTTTTTTTGGTGGGAGTTTGTTTCACCAAAATATGGGTTTTTTTGGTGGGAGTTAAGAGGTGAGGACAGAGTCTTGCTTTCTTGCCCAGCCTGGAGTGGAGTGGCATGATCTTGGCTCACTGCAACCTCTGTATCCTGGGCTCAAGTGATTCTCCTGTCTTAGCCTCCCAAGTAGCTGGGTTACAAGTGCCCACCACCACACCTGGCTAATGTTGTATTGTTAGTAGAGACATGGTTTCTCTATGTTGGCCAGGCTGATCTTCATCTGACCTCAGGTGATCTGCCCACCTCAGCCTCCCAAAGTGCTGGGATTGCAGGCATGAGCCACCACACCCGGCCCCAAAATACATTTTAGACCTCATCAGGAACACGGTCCATCTCATCATGCCAGAAGGTTCTCAGTTTGATCTCCTCTGGTTGCAAATAAGCTGCCCTGAAATTTGTTTGGAGTGAAAGCAATGCCCCTGCCGGGCGCGGTGGCTCACGCCTGTAATCCCAGCACTTTGGGAGGCCGAGGCGGGTGGATCACGAGGTCAAGAGATCAGGACCATCCTGGTCACCATGGTGAAACCCCGTCTCTACTAAAAATACAAAAATTAGCTGGGCATGGTGGCGCGTGCCTGTAATCCCAGGTACTCGGGAGGCTGAGGCAGGAGAATTGCCTGAACCCAGGAGGCCGAGGTTGCAGTGAGCCGATATCGCGTCATTGCACTCCAGCCTGGGTAACAAGAGCGAAACTCCGTCTCAAAAAAAAAAAAAAAAAAAAAAAAAAAAAAGCAATGCCCTTTCACCTCACCTGGGGCCCAAGCACGACCTACCCGCCTTTTCCATCCCTGCTTGTATCTGCCTTTGTCTTGTTACTGTCTTACACTCTGGCTGCAGTCAGAACCGACTAAGTGTGGGATGGACATATTGTTGGTGGGAGGTGGGGTCATACTGAGACTGGGTGGGTGTGAATGAGGAAGACTCCAGGTGGTCTGGTAGGGAAATTCTATCTGCGTTTTCTCTACACTAATCCACATCTATGGATATATCGGTCCCGTCCCCGATTTAATGTAAGCATAAGTCAATATTTACAATGCCATTGGATAGTTAGTTAGGTTGATTTATAGATTTGATGCTAAAATGTTAATTGATCTTTTCCTAGAGCTCTCAATAATTGAACAGCATTGAACTAAAGAAAAATTTCTAAGTATTTGTTTCTCAAACCTGATCAGTGAACTTGGCATTTATATCTTTAATTGAAAGAAAGGTAAAAAATGGAATGTCAAATTTGAAGCTGCTCCAAGATGGTAGATATAAGAAACTTACTGGTTGGCAGAAAATAGCCATCACTTAGATGTATCAGACATTGATTTTAAAAGTTAAAAAATATACAAAATCAATGATGATATATTATAGAGATTATATAAATTATATAATTAAACAATACAATTAAATTATAGAATTAAACTGTGTAGATTATACACACTTCATTCTTTTATATAAGTATAAATTATAATTATATACCTTAGATATAGTATAATATATGCTTAATTATATATTTAAGTATAAACATACTTAAATTATAAAGTATATATAATTATATATAGTTAAATTTATTATATATTTTTATAACAATGTATAAAGAAATATATATAGAGAGATGTATATGTGTGTATATATGTGTATGTACACATACTTTAATTTTATTTATAAGAAGGGAGGAGCAAAAAATGTTGGAGTTAATTCTAAAATGGTTAAAGGTGTGAAGGGTAACAGGAGAAGTAAGCCTGGCTTCACAGAATGTATTAGGAAACATTTCAAGGCCGACTTTGAAGTTCAGCTCTAAGACAACATGGTACAATGAAGTTACACTTTTTCCATTAGCGCATAGGCCTAATTTAACAGGGAACTTCATGCTTAGGACCACATTTCAGCAGACCGCCTGTGGAAGGTTGGGTTCAGTACTAGACGCCACCCTCTGAAGAAGAATAGCCAGAGAACTGCCAGGAAGACGGCAGGACACAGCAGAAGGAGGATGTGAAGAGACAGGCAGGGCTCGAAGTGCTGTCAGGCAGAAAGACACCACGTTTATTTTTCTGGCTCCAGAGAACAGAACTGTCACAAAGGAATGGAAGGTTCAGGGTGGTTTCTGTTGCCGATTCTAGAACAAACCTAAGACAGCGCAACTGCTTAGGATGAGATGGCCCCTCTCAGCGTCCCTGCCAGCCATCCAATGGCCGTCCTTCCACAAGGGGCCGTCCTTCCACAAGGGGCTGTCCTGACGTTTTGCAAGTAAGATCCTCAAGGCCATGCCTTCTGAGGGCAAATGGAAGCCCTCCTGTCATGCAGGGAAAATATTTTGTTCAGCTGAGTCTTCCCTCTTGCTTGTGCCGGGACTGAATACCAGGAAGCCCAAATTATACCATACTTTTGATGTCATCTAAACACATTGAAGAAGGAAAACCTGGTGTTATTTGTGCCAACAGAATTGCAAAACAAAGCATAGTCAATTGTTATTCAACCCTGATGAGAGTAGTGAAAACTTACATAAACGTTGTTATGTTATTTTCTCATCTTTCCAAATGCTCTGTCAAACAACCTGAATCATATATACATAATATATATGATATAAATACGTATATACATATATAATACATATACACATATATATTATGGAGAAGAAGAACATTTTTAAACAGAACATACATTTTTCATGCTTAGCGTACATTTTATGTCATTTTAACATTATTGTAGTCACCTTTATCATTTAGGGTCATTTGTGAGAATACAACATTCTGCTAGTGTTACTTGGACTGATACGATTGCATATTATCTGGAATTCCCGGGAAACCCTTCGAGGTGCCTAAGCTATGGTTCAGCCCTCTGCTCGTCTCTTTCTCTGAGAAACTGCTTTGTTATCTAGAGTATAATGCTTGGAGAGAATGGTGTAACTTCTCAAAAACAAATAATACATTCCTTTTTAACTTGGTGCTTTTCTTGGTCAAATAAATGACAGCCAACATAAAATATTCTTTCTACTCTTCCCTTATGTGTTTAACTTTCATCTCCAAATTCTTTATTCTCTGAGTCTTAAACACTCTCTTCTGACTTTCACCTTTGTAATCATGTGATCAAGTTGCGCCAGAAGCAGTAGTAGGGTTGATTGACAAGTAAAACTCTTCTACAGCTGCTAATCTTAAAATCTGTTCACTTTTAAAATAGCATTGTGAACTAAAGAAGTGGAAAATGCAGACCAAATCCATGATATATATGCAATATCTTCTGTATCTGTTGGGCTGCAGTTGAATGATAGATTTATGCAGGACACATTATTTCTTTAAATCAGCTGAAAATTGAGCCCATTCTTTATATGTTGCCTCCATCATTAATTATAATTAAATAAGTGCCTTGTTAGCACAATCCATCATCTAGACATTTTCAACGTCTACAAAATACATTTTTTGAAAATATATTAATCTTGAACCATGAGGGCCCCCTTGCTGCTAAATAGCCATCTAAGCGTTGGGCTCCAGTTTTACACACATTGACCTATTTATAAAATTACAATTTTCACAAAATGAAATTCCCATTGATTTTTTGTAACTGATAAATCATTTTGAAAGAAAGTGTTTGTAATAAAACTCCAATTTCTATAGGGAGCACTCATCTCATAAATCAAGGGAAATCCTGACGGTAGCATAAAGCTTGTGTTGACACCAATAATTAGCTTGTTTTTAGGCTATAGTTTCATTAACTATTGATTTTCCCTTTCAATTAAAATGAAGGCCTTTACACAAAGTGAAGACTTTCATCTTATTAGAAAAGCATTTTGAGTTATTAAAAGCCTCATGCGCCGGGCGCC
>CM052661.1:2886496-2897802 GCA_028533165.1 Leontopithecus rosalia | reverse complement strand
CTGTAATCCCAGCACTTTGGGAGGCCGAGGCGGGTGGATCACGAGGTCATGAGATCGAGACCAACCTGGTCAAAATGGTGAAACCCCGTCTCTACTAAAGATACAAAAAATTAGCTGGGCATGGTGGTGCGTGCCTGTAATCCCAGCTACTTGGGAGGCTGAGGCAGGAGAATTGCCTGAACCCAGGAGGCGGAGGTTGTGGTGAGCCGAGATCGCGCCATTGCACTCCAGCCTGGGTAACAAGAGGAAACTCTGTCTCAAAAAATAATAATAATAAAAATAAAAGCCTCATGTTCCCAGGTTAATTCTAATTTGGATAAAAGGTATGCATTCCCCATTTTCCCATGCTCACATTTTCTGCGATTTGAAAGCAGTTTCCAGAGCTCTATCTAGGACTCCACCTGGACTCTGGCGGCCTGCCTGGCTGCCTCTCCTTTCAGACCAGTGTTCAAAATAGCAACAGCCATTATCTAGAACCCAGAATGTGCTCAATTACGACCAGTGGAAGGAATGGGGGAAATCAAGTGCTCCTGTTCCTCCAAGGCCCCAGGGACCGTGGCTCTGCGGAGTGTCTAGAAGCTTCCACACGGACCCCCTGCCTGTTTTCATGGCAGTGGTCATCCTTTACATAATTTACAAGGTAATTTAGCAAAATACCTTGTAATCTCTAAATAATTCTGAAAACCACTAAACCTCTATGCGAAAAACTGTTTTTAATAAATATAAGTCATTCAAATCAGAAACCCACAGCCACTTTTCCTAAGTACCTGCTTTAATTTCTCTCAGAACAAAAGATTCTTGCAGAGTCTCAATGGCAGAGCTGTTAACCCTTTTGAAAAGTGCCCATCTATGTGTTCCAAGCTACTGACTCTTACTCCACGCTTTTCATTAGGTACTTATGACTAACCAGTACCACTTCTGCCTGTGTGTCTTGCTACCTTTCTCTATAAAACAGAAATAGTCACGCCCATCTTGCAGAATCATGGTGGATTTCTAACCAAATGGAAGAAACGTGGGGCAAGAGTTTTGTGAGGCCCAGGACACGGGAGGGAGCTCGCCACACTGGGGGCTTCTTCATGCTCCGTGCCTCCCCAGCCCAAAGCAACTAAAACAAACAGCTCAAAATTCCAAATTTTAAAACAAAGAACACAATGACTATCATTTTTACATTGTTGGTGGAAGTCTGAATTGATACAACCTTTTTAGAAAACTGTTTTACCACGAAGCTGAACAGCAAAACACACCGCCATGTGTGTACCTATGCAACTATCTTGCAAGTTCTGCACATGTACCCCAAAACCTAAAATGCAATAAAAAAAGAAAGCAATCTCTAGACCCTGGAATTCCATTTCAGGTACGTGCCCAACAGAAATAAATAGCTGTGTACAACAGGTACAGAGAATGTCCACAGGAGATGCATGAGCCATTGTCAACCACTGCAAATGACCCAAATGTCCATTAACATAGAACTCATAAAGAAACAACATATGTGCATACAATGCAATTCTAAACAAACATGGAAAGAGACGAACTACCTCTGTGTGGAACGACGCGGATGACTCTCACAGACAATATTTCATCAAAGAAAAAATCCGATAAACCATATGATTCATTTATGTGAAATTCAGGATATGGCAAAGCTACATATTCACATGGATGACCATGAATAAAAAAGAATACTGTGTCTACATAACACTTCCATAAAAAAGTGTTTTCAAAGGACGTGAGCAGAACAATCTCTTCCAAAGAAAATGATGAGTTGTTTACAATTTGCTTGCAAATGGGGACAGACAAAATTACCCAGAGAATCCTTCCTGGATGGCATGGCGTTATTGGATGGCAGAACAGAAAGCAGCTGCATCTGATACGTGGGTCAGGGAGAGAGGAAGGGGCGTGGCTGTCATCACAGGGCTTGCACCTGGCAGAACCAGGACGTGGGCGCAGGCTGCTGCTCTCTGGGCTTCGCGTCAGTCTCTTCAACCCTGTTTCTCCACTGACTTGCTGTCCTGCTTCCGCTACTTACAATCAGAACGTGTTTTAGTTAGGGGTGGGGGATCGTGATTTGTTTTAGTAAAATAGAAATCTTAATGAAAGGAGCAACATTTTTGGATAGCTCTAGTTCAGTCACAGCTTTATGACTCAGATTGGTCTATTCTAAGCAGAAACCTGACAGGCCACTGTCCTGGCCCACTGTACTGGGTCCCCTTGGGCTGGACGTGCAATGACAGTTTCTTATCATCACCCTATTCACTTTCCTAAAAGAAAATAAAACAGGCATGATTATTTTGTTTCTCTCAGTATATTAAAAAGTCATAAAGGTGAAACTTCATTCTGGGCCAGGTGCAGTGGCTCACGCCTATAATTCCAGCACTTTGAGAGACCAAGGTGGGTGGATCAAAAGGTCAAGAGTTCGAGACCAGCCTGACCAACATGGTGAAACCCTGTCTCTACTAAAAAAAAAAAAATTAGTCATGCATGGTGGCATGCACTCTTAATCCCAGCTACTCAGGAGGCTGAGGCAGGAGAGTCACTTGAACCTGATAGGCAGAGGTTGCAGTGAGCCGAGATTGCACCACTGCACTCCAGCCTGGGTGACAGAAGGATACTCTATCTTAAAAAAAAAAAAAAGAAATTATTCTGAACAGCTTTTTGGTATCTAGTAAGGACAGGAAAAATACACTTAAATTGAAGTTGTAATTATTTTGAGTGGATATTGGAGGTAATTTCTTACTAACATTGAAACGAGAATACATTTCTTAAGAAAGATATGAAATATTATTCATCAGAGATGTTAAATTAATGACCAAATGAAATAAATGAACTAATGAAATAAATGAACGTTTGAGTTCATGCCAGAATTTTAATTCAGTGCACTTTCATGTATTGATTTATATTAAAGTTGTGGGTTTGAAATATTAATGCAGGACAAATGTTTGCCATTACATATAAAACCACTCAAGCTAAATCCTTCCCTTCTCTAAACTTCTAACTACTGGGTGCCAACAGTGTTATCCAGTAAATCACAGCTATTTAAAACAGATTAATATTTGGCACTGACTGGTAGATGTTAAGTTCTTATGCTTGAAGAATGTAAAAGCTTAGCTAGGTGATTATTCCCTTGGTAAATTGTCTTCCTGCAATTCATATTTTTGTGACATAGAGGAAGAACTTATTCTGGCTTTCAGCGTATCAGCCCTAAACCACTCTTACTCTTCATGTTCTCTGTCTCACACAGGCAACATAGGTGGCCAGATCTACAATGTTTTATCTTTATTTGCTAAACGTCCATCTGCACTTCTTATGGGTAGGTAGCGGTGTGCTCTGGCATGGCAAACATTACCGTGTACACTGCTCGTGTTAGGAAGTTGTCCGCCAAAGTCTTCAGCGTTTACATTGACCAACTAGTCATGAAGCCTGGCCTTCCCTCACCTGGCCTGCTGCCCTGACCAGGTTGCGGGGCTGCTGTAGCGATTGCTCCCCAGCTAGTTACCTACAGGACACTGCAGGGAAACCACAAGTCAATCACAGCTGTAGGGAAACCAGTAAACCTTCAACAGCACAGGTTACATTGCTTGCTCTCTTAATCATCTGAATCAGGCTTCTGAAATCGAATGGTGAAGCTGTTGCTTCATGTAATAAGCGATCCTGGCCGAGGCAGTGAACTTCTCTGTTCCAGCAGCTGCCTGACTTCACCGGGAATCCATGCCCCTTGTGGAAGGACAGCCCAGATGCCTCAGCATCTAAGTGGCGCTCAGAATCAGTCCAGAGATGGGTTTGAAAATGGCAGAGGAGCAAGCATAGCAAAGGAGGCATGTGGCAACCACTGACAATTGTGACTGTTAGGTCCTGGGCAAGGTTCCTTTTGTACATGCAGAATCTGGTTTCCTCTGACTGCTTCAAATTATGTCAAGTTGGCATTGAGTCACCCGTTTGTAAGGCCTTTCTTTGTCACAGCAGTTTTGAAGAAGTGTCTCTGAGGTTCCCTCCTGCTGGTCCACTCAGTCTCGGTGGTAGATTTTAAAGACCCATGAGATTCCAACCAGGTTCTTGCAGAGTTGACTGTCCTGTCCTCTACCATAGTCAAGGTGCCATAGTCCCCTCTTGTAGTTAATTTCTGACCATGGCATAGTCTACAATTTACAGACCCAAAGAATGTAACAGAGAAACAATAGAGTACAAAATGTTTTTCTGTAGATATTTTAAAATTTGTGTTGAAAGTAATAAGAGCTTTGCTTTCTCAAGACACATATCCTGGGCTACAATTCAGCTTGTTTGTCCATAATGGTTGTTAAAATGTTGAATTATTTGTATCAGATGATAAATATTCACTGCCCAGGGAATCCCAAAAGCCTCCCAGCTGCAGCTGCTCTAGGCTCTCTTACAGAAGGCTCAGCCCTGTCCCCAGTAAAACCCTTAGAGATGTCAGCCTGCTTCAGACACACTCAGCTAGAGTGCTCAGTATGTTTGAACATCATCCGTTACCGTATCTGTGACGAGCGTTTATGAATCATGGTGTTTAGCTCCATAGATATAGGAAACACAACAAATAGAAATGTCATTCTTTCTAGAGAAATACACACCATGTCTCGAGGGTATCTACATTGTCCTAATTCTGTAAGACAGTGACTCTTCATTTCTTAGCCCAGTCAGTGTTTCATGTGTATTTGCTACATGTCTGCAGGCCCCTCTTGTAGATAGCACGTGCTTTGGAACCCCAGCCATCACTATGTGCCCTGCACATGTTAGGACGCTGTCCACAGGATCATCCGCATTTAAGTGGGCTGACTAGTCATGGGAGTGTGACATGGCAATAAAGAACTCCGTCTTTAAAGCTAATTTATTTATTTACTTGGCCTCCAAAAAGTTCAAAAGTCTTTTCCTAGTTAAAATCTTTCTGTGGAATAAAACCCCATGTAATTCACTAACCTGGGCCCAAAATCTGGTCATGCTGTGTCCTGTTTAGAAATCACTGGAGGCCCACAGGGTACAGCTGGAGGAAGAGATGCTCTCCACGCTGTGTCCCCGTCCTCCTTTCCAAACTCGTCTTTTAATCCATATCCCAAGCTTCCCATGCTCCGGCTACAGACACAGACTGCGGCTTGGACACTTCATCCCCTGTCCCGAACTCTCCCTCCCACTGACTTTTCATGCCCTCGTCAGTCCAGAAAAGTAACAAGTCTCAATCATTTCAGGAGGTTTATTTGCCAAAGTGAAGGATGCATCCTGGGGAGACAGGTCTATGCTCTTCTCCGACGATGATATGAAGGGCTCCATATTTAAAGGGGAAAGGGCAGAATATTGAGAAGTACACAATTTTCATGTAACAAGATAGGGGAAAACAATCATTCATGCCTTCATCTGGCTCAGTGATTCTGCGATTTATTTTATTTATTTTTTTTTTTTGAGATGGAGTTTCGCTCTTGTTACCCAGGCTGGAGTGCAATGGCGCGATCTCGGCTCACCGCAACCTCCGCCTCCTGGGTTCAGGCAATTCTCCTGCCTCAGCCTCCTGAGTAGCTGGGATTACAGGCGTGTGCCACCATGCCCAGCTAATTTTTTGTATTTTGAGTAGAGACGGGGTTTCACCATGTTGACCAGGATGGTCTCGATCTCTTGACCTCGTGATCCACCCGCCTCGGCCTCCCAAAGTGCTGGGATTACGATTCTGCAATTTTTTACATAAGATGACATAGACAAATGGCGGAGAGAAAAAATACAGGGAATCTGCATTTTACATACAATAACATAGACAAAATGAGTTAGGGGAGCGGCTAGATATGCATTTGTGTCTGGTGGGCAAGGGGGTGACTGCACCTGTAAAGATAAGCTATCAATTTACATTGCCATGGTGAAATTTTAACAGAAACACCTTGGAGTAAAGATCTTGCTGCTCACTAGGAATTTATTTATGGGAATAAATATGGGAAAGTGTGTAGCTTTTCATTTTGTAGCCACCTTATTTAGGAACCAAAAAGGGGCAGGGAGGTTTTCAGGACCCACTTCCCAGCTTGATTTTTCCCTTTGGCTTGATGAGTTTGTGGTCCTGAGATTGAATTTCCTTTCACACCCTGTGGCCCTACCTGTTTATTTCCATTCTTCTTTTTGAAGAAACTGTTTCCAGTCTTCTAAGTCAATATCAATTACTTATTCATAAATTCCCCCATAATACTGATTATTTTTTTATGTTTTTTTTTTTTTTTTTGAGATGGGGTCATGCTCTGTTACCCAGTCTAGAGTGCAGTGGTGCAATCTCAGCTCACTGCAACTCCAACTCCCAGGTTCAAACGATTCTCCTGCCTCAGCCTCCTGAGTAGCTGGGACTGCAGGCACCTGCCACCATGCCTGATTAATTTTTTGTATTTTTAGTAGAGATGAGGTTTTACCATGTTAGCCAGGATGGTCTCGATCTCTTGACCTCGTGATCTGCCTGCCTCGGCCTCCCAAAGTGCTGAGATTACAGGCGTGAGCCACCGCCCCTGGCCTCTTATTCTTTTCTTACACCATCCTAATATCACTCGATTCCGTGAAATGCATTTATATGCGTGGACAGTAAATTTTCTATTTTTCTGAAGAAGAAAAGCAGCAAGTTATTTGTCACTTCCAGCATCTACCGAAGTCATCTTCAGAGACTCAGCGCTCACTTCATATTCATTGAAAGACTCCTGGAATATTTCAATGCCTGAGCAAAATAAAACCACAGAAAAGGGGCTGAACACTCTGCATTCATTAAAACAGTCATGTAACACAGTAGAGAGATGTAGGCTTTTGGAATCTGAAGACCTTTGTGACACTAAGCAAGTCTCTCAGTTCCTTTAACGTTTGTTTATCCAGCAGTGAGGTGGAGCTGACCGCAGCTGCCATTCAGGAACCACAGGGGTCAAGTGAGACAAGGATGATAGATGTATGTTCTAAGGGTGACGTGGATTTTACAGCATCCACTAGTTATGAGGTCTGTGCCCCGTGGTCTCACCTCAACAAGATGAGTGCGATGTGAGGCTACTCACTGCATTTGCACGGGAAGTCCTCTGTCACCCATTACAATCGTAACACGTTAGAAACACAGAAGTAACTCTTCACAGGGAAGATGCTGGTCTCCTTCTCTCAGGAGTTCTCTAACTTATTTTTCCTCTGTCTCTGATCCTATGCAAGCTTCTCAGGAAATTAAACTGGAGTGCTGACTCTCAGTGTAGGTGTGGAGAGACGCCCTTCAGGACGAGCAGAAGGAAAAGTGGACCTGGGCACATCTTAGGGTGAAGCACCAACCACCCAGGGGCAGAGGTGATGTGTCACTGTCTTCACCATGCCCACAGATGGGTTTATGTTACTTTCAGTGCAGTGCCAACTAACAATCAGAAATGTTTTTTTAAATATATAAATCGTAGACTGCAGGTACGTTGTAAGCATTAGATAGAGGAGCACAATTAAAAATTTACTGACTCTCTCTGCAGGAGTTTAGAATTTCACTTAGAGCCCTTGAAAAATATTTGGGTCACATTCCCCACTGAAATGTTAATGTAAGTTAAGGACTGTCTCCCTGGATACCAGATTTCACAAACATTTGTACAAACTTTATGTTTACCTGAAATCTTAGGGGTTACAAATACAATGTCAAGGTGAGAATTAGGTCTATCTACAGAAATTCCAGATTGCAATGATCACCTCTTATTAACGGTGGGCTATGAGAGACTCACTTTACAGAAAGGTGATAGATGTGACTAGGTGGACAGACAGATAAGTAGACGGGTGGACAGGATTTCTCATAAGCAGATCCAGGTGGGTGCCCCAGAATATGAGGAAAGAACATGCTGAGTGAGTGTGGAACTGGGAAGAAAAGGAGAGAATTCCAGCCTCAAAAGGCAATTTGCAAGGTTAAAAAAAAATTGGGAGTGTTTGGGTAAAGTGGAATTAGATTTGACATTTGTGGAAAATAATTATGAAATTTAGGTCTGGGCCAGAATATGATTGACATGGTAAGGAACTTGGACTTCTGCCTTTGGTCCACAAAAGGTTGCTGAAGCCGCCTTGGGCAGATTTGAGAGAGAGAGAGGGCAGAGGGGCCATGGTGTCTCAGAGAGAAGTGGGCATTTTGCCACAGATAAATTCAACCACTATCGGGTACCTTTTTCTTTCTCAGTGTGAATGTCCATTCAGCGAGTAGAAATTTTGCATAGTGTTTATTTCCCAGTTAGAAGTTTAGAAATCCTTATTCCTTTTTCTTTTGCTAGAAGTTATCTGTCTGCACTATTTGCACTGAATAATCAGGTTCTAACAAATAATCATGAAGTCAAACAATGCATATCATAAATAGGGAGAAATAACTCCGCCTACTAAAAACTGAAACAAGTGGAAATGTGAAGCACATTTTATTTTCTGAATATGTAAAATTGCTACCCCATCTGTCATGATGCATGTCAGAAAATGATTAACTTCAGAAGCTGGATGAGGAAGCCTGGCCCTATATGCCAACCTGTGCTGCCATTCTCTTTCTCTCTCCCTTCTCACTATCAAATTTCTTCAAAGAGAAGCTTCAAACCTTTTTAAACCATTTAGCCTGTGACCTACTAAACCCTACCTCATGAACCTTCACTGCCTTCCCTCAGGAACCTTCTCTACTTCTTCTTCTTTTTTTTTTTTTTTTTTTTTTTTTTTTGACAGAGTCTTGCTTTGTCACTCAGCTGATCATGCAGTGGCACGATCTCAGCTCACTGCAACCTCTGCCTCGTGGGTCCAAGTGATTATCCTGCCTCAGCCTCCCAAGTAGCTGGGATCACAGGCATGTACCACCGTGCCTGGCTAATTTTTGTATTTTAGTAGAGATGGAATTTCACTATGTTGACCAGGCTGGTCTTGAACTCCCGACGTCAGGTGATCAGTCCGCTTTGGCCTCCAAAGTGCTGGGATTACAGGCATGAACCTACGTTCTTCTAAGCCCGGTTCCCCCCAACCCCTGTGCGCAGAATCTGAGCAGGGCTCTGCCTCCTCCCCTCTCCTATGCTCTCCTCCATGGAGCAGTCTGCTCCCTGGACAGCCTCGCTAAGTTGATGCTCAGTGTAAACAGTGATTTTTCACTTCGCTTTCTCCCTTGCTTTCCTTTGTGCAACTAGGGACCAAGTCTTTCAGACTCTTCCTTTGCAGTTTCTTTAGTTCGCGTTGATTCCTCTTCCCCATCACATCTCGTAAATTCTGTATCCCAGTTCCCTACGCTTGTGTCTTTACCAGCATCAAACTCCAATACCTCAGCCCCTGCGAGTCCTCCTTCCTTCCTGTGCTGTGTGACTTTCCCTGTGGCGGAAAGCCTTCCTCCTCCTTTCCATCTGTATACCGCATCAGCTGTGAACTCTTCTCGGAGTATTTTACCACCAAGGAAGGTCTCCCGCTTCTGAGTTAAGCTGTGAAAGGCTGCTTATTTTTCTATGCCAGGCGTTTGGCTCTTGATCAGCATAGCATTTTATCATCAGTTATTCTTTAAATGTGTGCTGCTTAACATGCATCCGGTAGCCTCCTGTAACCACAGAACCCTTAAGATGCAGCTGGTTCATTGTGGAAGACAGTGTGGCGAGTCCTCAAGGACCTAGAAATAGAAATTCCATTTGACCCAGCAATCCCATTACTGGGTATATATCCAAAGGACTAAAAATCGTTCTACTACAAGGACACATGCACACGAATGTTCATTGCAGCACTGTTTACAATAGCAAAGACCTGGAATCAACCCAAATGCCCATCGATGATAGACTGGACTGGGAAAATGTGGCACATATACACCATGGAATATTATGCAGCAATCAAAAACGATGAGTTCGTGTCCTTTGTAGGGACATGGATGAATCTGGAGAGCATCATTCTCAGCAAATTGACACAAGAACAGAAAAGGAAACACCGTATATTCTCACTCATAGGTGGGTGATGAACAATGAGAACACATGGACACAGGGAAGGGAGTACTACACACTGGGGTCTATTGGGGGAAATAGGGGAGGGACAACATGGGTGGGGGAGCTGGGGAGGGATGGCATGGGGAGAAATGCCAAATGTAGGTAAAGGGGAAGAAGGCAGCAAACCACACGGCCACGTGTGTACCTATGCAAATGTCTTGCATGCTCTGCACATGTACCCCAAAACCTAAAACGCAATAAAATAAATAAATAAATAAATAAAAATTTTTTTAAAAGATGCAGCTGGTTCAAACAGAGACATGGTGCACACCAACACATGCCAGACTTTAAGTGTCATGGGAAAATGACTGAAGATATTACACACTGAAATACTATTTTGGATATATTTGGTTAAATAAGTATATTATAAAAATTAATTCAACTGTTTGAACTTCTTTAATGTAGCTACGGAAAATTTCCCATTGCATTTGTGGCTTTCTTTTTATTCCCCTTGGACGGCAGTGCTGTAAACCATCTCAGGTCCACCAGAGATAGTAGTGCCTTTCTGAGAGGACAGGATTGGAGAATTTCTGGAATGCTGGGTCAAATCCCAGTTGATCCTTCAAGCTACCTTCTCTACCCATTGCCAATCTCTGAAGTTCTCCCGGTAAGGGCAAAATATTTTGGTTTTTTTTAACCTTTTGATTTATAGAGCAAAGTCTCTACAAGAGGCCGTAGCATAAACTATATTATCATGTGTTCTTCAATCTGAATGAGTTTCTCAGCTGCATTTTTGAAAGTAAACACAGGATAGGACATATGTTAAATTTTTCAGTGACTGAAAGAGGACAAATTACCATGAAAGAGAAAAGAATGAAGGAATGTAGACTAAACTTTTATTAATTCGCAAAATTGCTTTGGACCAGCTCTTGATACCCTAATAAAAGCCAGAGTGTAAGTTTCTAAGAGGCCAGCATGCTACTCAGTTGATTGGTGAAAACTACAAATTCTTCAATTTAATATCTTTAATGTCTATTTCAGAGATCAACACAAAGTTCGTGAGTGAGCTGACATAATCAGTTGGTACTTGCAGACCTACTGCCACTCTAAAGCAGGACTTGTCTGTAGCACTGAAATAGGCAATACCCAGGATCATTCAGACTCAGTATCTTAAAACTTTAACTTTGCTGTCGTTAAAAAACAATAGAGGCCGGGCGCGGTGGCTCACGCCCGTAATCCCAGCACTTTGGGAGGCCGAGGCGGGTGGATCACGAGGTCAACAGATCGAGACCATCCTGGTCGAAATGGTGAAACCCCGTCTCTACTAAAGATACAAAAAATTAGCTGGGCATGGTGGCGCGTGCCTGTAATCCCAGCTACTTGGGAGGCTGAGGCAGGAGAATTGCCTGAACCCAGGAGGCGGAGGTTGCA
>CM052661.1:2846523-2885996 GCA_028533165.1 Leontopithecus rosalia | reverse complement strand
GTAATCCCAGCACTTTGGGAGGCCGAGGCGGGTGGATCACGAGGTCAACAGATCGAGACCATCCTGGTCGAAATGGTGAAACCCCGTCTCTACTAAAGATACAAAAAATTAGCTGGGCATGGTGGCGCGTGCCTGTAATCCCAGCTACTTGGGAGGCTGAGGCAGGAGAATTGCCTGAACCCAGGAGGCGGAGGTTGCAGTGAGCCGAGATCGCGCCATTGCACTCCAGCCTGGGTAACAAGAGCAAAACTCCGTCTCAAAAAAAAAAAAAAAAAAACAATAGAATAGTTTCAACACCACCAACTTGTTCAGCTCTTTCTTGGTGATCAAAGGGAAAGGATCAGCACTACATACAAATGGACCTCCTTCCAGCCGTAACCTCGGGGAAAGAATCAAGTCCTTATCACACACAGGCAATGTTATGCTTACAGTTTTTATAATGGTAATACATTTACTTTTTAAAAAATTTTCATGTGTAAACTTATTTGGGAGAAACCACTGTTGGAATAGTTTTCTTTTTCTATTTAACTTTTTTTTTTTTGAGACAGAGTTTTATTCTTGTCTCCCCGGCTAGAGTGCAATGGTGAGATCTCGGCCTGCCAGGTTCAAGCAATTCTCCTGCCTCAGCCTCCCAAGTAGCTGAGATTACAGGCATGTGCCGCCACACCTGGCTAATTTTGTATTTTTAGTAGAAACAGGTTTCTCCATGTTGGTCAGGCTGGTCTTGAACTCCCAACCTCAGGTAATCCACCCACTTCAGCCTCCCAAAGTGCTGAGATTACAGGCATGAGCCATCACACCTGGCCTGGAATACTGTTTTCTGAATTGACAACAATTCTCATAATCTGGACATGAAGTAAGTACTTTATTGAAATAATTGAAATAAATATTTAAAGCTTTTGAAAAATCAGTTGCTACAGAAAACTGAAATAATATAAAATTTAAAATTTGGCCAGGCATGGTGGCTCACACCTGTAATCCCAGCCCTTTGGGAGGCCAAGGTGGGTGGATCACATGATGTCAGGAGTTCGAGACCATGCTTGCCAACATGGTGAAACCCTGTCTCTACTACAAATATAAAAATTAGGTGGGTGTGGTGGCAGGTGTATGTAATCCCAGCTCCTCAAGAGGCTGAAGCAGGAGAATTGCTTCAACTTGGGAGGGGGAGGTTGCAGTGGGCTGAAATCACACCATTGCATTCCAGCCTGGGTGACAGAGCAAGACTCTGTCTCCCAAAATAAATAAATAATAAAATTCTGTAAAATGAATTCCTTTGTTGCATCTTTCACTCTATGAAAAGCACCATGTTATAAGTGGCTCTGTTTTTCACAAATTTTTTTGTATTTCATTGACACCCAGAAGAGTCCAAGACAATTTTAATGACAGGTATCCTGAAGTAAACTAGAACTCTGCTATTAATTTCTCTGTAGTTTTTAGAGAAAATGTCCTCAGTGCTAAAAGGCTGCAACTGGCATTGTTTCCTGGAGAGTCTTCAATTTCCTTCCTTTCTGAACTGTCCTGAATTTAAAATGTCTGCTTCTTTATTACTAACAAAATTGAACTTTTTTACATTACTGCTATTGATCTCAGCTGTCTGTGACATCCGTCGCTGTTGTGATAAGTGTGGATCAATAGTTTAATACTTACAATACTCATCATGCCTTTCAAAGTCATTTCGAGATCCCTTATTCAAAACTCTTAGATGATTTGCAATTTTTGCCAAGGAAGTCCTATCATAACTTTTGAAATGAAATTATAGCAGAGGATTCTTTAGGGATTGCTGCTTAGGTTTCATTTATTGGCTAATTGTAATCTGATTAGCTCTGGGCAGGAAGCTTATAGTTTCGCATGTTCTTATGAACTTCTCAGCAACAGGTATTTACAGAATAAATAAAGTCCTTGGTGCTATTTAACTAGTTAGACTTAATGACAGATATTGAAAATTATCCATTGAATGTTCATAAACGTCTCACTTTTCCTAGCGACATGAAAGGATTGATGTTGCCTTTCTTGTTCCTATAGAAATTGAGTCATGTTTTATAAATGATGAACAGGAACTTTGTTTGTAGCGTCATGCTCAGAAAAGATTAGCTTAAAAAATAGCTTTAGGAAAACCCGTCTGTAAGAAATCCTTTCAAATGACCTCAGCGAACACATTTGCATGCAATAAACACAAAGCCTTTTTGTCCCTTTGCAGCGGTTGTTGCCTTAACACCTTATTACACTGAATCCAAAATGTGCATGCCTTTACATTTAAATATCTCCAAAAAAAAACCAGGGTCATTGATTTGTCCACATTTTGTCTTTGTCCTCTCTGTGTGGTGCATGAAATAATGCCACAGCTCACCACCAGCATGTCTTAGGTTTGATGCAGTACCGTAAAAATAGTAGTTGATGTGATTTTGGACATTTCTCATTTCCCAGACAAGCAGACCCTCACCCCATCCTTTCCTGCCTGCTCTCCCATCTCAGAGCCCTGGTGCAGTTCTAGAACCTTCTCCCACCCAAGCCACATGCCTTTCATGAGGTCAGGAACAAAGACACTCAGAAGAAAGTGAAGGAGTGGGGCGGGCGCAGTGGCTCATGCCTGTAATCCCAGTCACATTGGGAGGCCTAGGCAGGTGGATCACGAGGTCAGGAAATCGAGACCATCCTGGCTAACATGGTGAAACCCGTCTCTACTAAAAATACAAAAAATTAGCCTTGCATGGTAGCGTGCACCTGCAGTCCCAGCTACTCAGTAGGTTGAGGCAGGAGAATCACTTGAATCTGGGAGGCAGAGGTTGCAGTGAGCTGAGATCGTGCCACTGCACTGCAGCCTGGGCAACATAGAGAGACTCTGTAAAAAAAAAAAAAAAAAAAAAAAAAAGAAAGAAAGAAAGAGGCTTGGCGCGGTGGCTCACACCTGCAATCCTAGTACTTTGGGAGGCCGAGGTGGGTGGATCACCTGAGGTCAGAAGTTCAAGACCAGCCTGGCCATCATGGTGAAACCCCATATTTAAAAAAAGAAAGAAACAAACAAACAAAAGAAATAGAAAAAAAGAAAAGAAAAGTGAAAGAAGGGCAAGAAGAAAATACTGGGGTCTTAAGGGAGCTAAGATTTAAGTTGATTAAACTTATAAAATAATATAAATAAGACAGTCTAAAAGTAATGGCTCAGCATGTGGTACAATCTTACAACACAGGAATTTAAACATTAACAGATTTCCCTGTGAACTGTAAATGTTCAGCACAGAGAATGCTGTTGAAAGACTTAACGTTAATTTTCAAAAAGTGAAGCATTCCCAGATTTAATCAGCATTCCTTTTATTCAGTTGACATGTAATAATTACACATATTTATGGGATACAGAGAGATATTTTGAAACATAATATGTGTAGTGATCAAACCAGAGTAATTAGCAGGCTCGTGACTTCAAACATTTATTATTTCTCTGTGTTGGGAACATTCAAAATCCTCTCCTCTATTTGAAAACATGTAATAAGTGGTTAACTGCAGTCACACTGTGGTGCCACAAAACACTAGGACAGATTCATCCTCTCTGGCTGTAATTTTGTATTCATTCTAAAGACAATGTGCAGCTTTGTCAGAACTTTCAAAAGATGAGACCAGAATGGCTGGGAAAAATGCTTGAGGACGGGTGTGGAGACTGCATTACTTACAGATTTCAGAGTGTATCAGACACTTTAACTGCAAACTTTCTTTAAACTTACAATTAACTTTTATCTAAATAAAAAGGTAAAGTTATAGAATAAACCCCCACTATTCTGAAATTAAACATATGTCAGGTGAAATGTAAAAACATAAAACAAAATGAGAAAACAGAAAAAAAGACATACATACAATATAACAAAATATATCTATGAAGAGATCATGTCTTAAGTTTGAACACACCTTTTTGTGCATGGAAATATGTCCATTAGGAAGGACAGAGGGAAGACCGTGGAAGACTTACAGATTTTGAGACTATGAAATATGAATGTGGTAATAAGTAGCATTTGTTGACACCTATTTTAAATGAAGAGAAACGTGGTGTTGTGTGTATAAGCCTGTCTGCATAGTGCACCCGGTTGACACAGGTTGTTTGACGTTACTGTGAATTCGTCTTTGGAATTAGGGTTGGAGACCACAGCACAGAACCTTCCATGTGATCAGGTGCATTCAGTAGAGAGACCTGACTGTTAGCTAAGCCCAGTCTAAGGCTTGTCTTGTCTTGGTCCCCTCAGTGGTGACTGCTGCCACCTGAGGGTGTTTGTCATCCCAGTGACAGGATCACAGAGCCCCCAGAAGGGAAGGGCATTCGTCCTTGGCAGCAAGAACAGTATTTGCATTTCTGATCACTAGGATCAAACCTCTGACTTAAATTACATATTCACTGCACATACAGGCCTCAAGTAATTTTCCCCAAAAATCGAAATAAATAAAGGTGTGATAACCAGCATGCACATTTTATGAGCAGAATGTACAATCGCCCTATGTACGTTGCATTTTTTCAGGCCCTAATGCATGTATGCCTTGTAGGATGTATTGAAATAGGCAAAGTGCATACAGACACCTAAGACTTCTCTTCTTGCCAGTGCGGTATTCATTATTTTCTGTTAGGGCTCTCTCTTTTCTTTTTAAGTAGCATAACATCACAACTTCGTGTAATTTATTTCTGTGTTTATTAAACATGTAGAACAAAGGGCACATGTTTTATTACACGCATCTACTAAATGTATTTAGTAAATAGACGTGGATGTTAGAGTTCACACAATGCTAATGGAAAGAGATTACACTAATCATTTACTTGAATGTTTGAAACTTAGAGACGCCAGAAGGGGCGACGTGACTCCTTTGCACTTCATTAGTTTGTCACTGCCTTCTTCTGCAATTTATTACAGGTAATTTAGTTGTTTCTTTTAAAAGTTTCCCTGGACAATCATCTACCTTTAGTACAAAAGCAAGCCAGAGTTTAAGGGAATTCTCACTTTGCAAAGACTAACTAAAGGCTGACTTCACATTAAGTGGATTATGTCTTGGTAGTTTTAAATACAACCATTTTGACTATTTTTGTTTTTCTCCTTTGGCTTCAGGTGATTTCATGCAAGCATAGGAGCTTAAATAAATGTGATCTGAGAATCTTTAATTAAATATCGCTGCCTCAGTTTGGAAGTCAGAGACCTGAAGACAGGAAACTGTAATCGATTTTCCTGGTCAGTGTGGATTGTTGGGGCATCCAAAGTAGCTTAAACAAAAGCTTAGTAACTGAGAGGGTGGTTTTCCTTGACAGTGTTTTAAATGCCATAAGAGGAAATATACTACTCTGTGGAAGGAGACTGATAAAAAGAAACCAGTAACTGTGTAAGTAAAAAAAGTTTCAACAGAGGAATTTTGCATCGGAGAGCAAAATGATGGCATTTAACAATTTTTCTGTAACTTTAATTCTAAAATAATTTCCATTTCTTTGTCACTAGAAGAATGATAGAAATGAAAGAAAGATTGCATAATGAAGAACGTGATTGAGAAAGGAAGGTCACACGGAGAATGTTAGGGTTGTGCTCAGCTATCTTTTCCTCCTGAAGGAAGTCACATCAATTTACTTTAGCAAGATAAACTTATAGGTCCTTACTGCTAATCGGCTTATCTCTAGAGAGCAAGAAATCAATGATGATTTCTTTGGATAGTCATTGTTTGTGATCAGGGTGGGAAATGAAATTTTTATTAAAGTGATGGTCCCTGTTCCCATCTAATTTAAGATTAAAATATAACATGGGACTACTGTCATTACCTGACTTTCAAATCCTCTTAAAGCACTTTATAATTGCACCGAATCATTTAACTACAGTCACGTGTTGAATGTCAGCTGTGTATCAGATCCTGGGAAGAAATGACAGGAGGTAGGGGAGAAGGGTCAGGGAGACACCCTCCGCAGAGTGCTTCACACAGAATGCCGCTGTTAAGACATGCACAGCACCTCTACATGCCAAGTATGCCTTTCACACATTTGCATGTCGACATAACAGCCCAATGGCCTCACAGAACAGGGCCTATTCATGTGGCGCTCACTTTGCAGATGAGGAACCGAGGCAAAGCCACACAGCTGATCAGTGGTAAAGGTGAATGTGAAGCCAGCTGATGTGAAGCTGGTGTGTCCTTATCCACAGCTCCGTTCTGCAGAAGCTGGGCGAGGCCAGCTCACAAGTGCTGCAAGATCAGGGCATAAGAAAGATTCCCTCTGCCATTGCCTTGTGTTGCAGGAGCCAGGGCCTGGGAGCCACGGTTAGGTAGGAGAGAGACATATTTAAAATAATAGTCTACTCATCTAGTCCACAGCTGTGACCCAGCAATTTGGGAAGCTAAGGTGGGAGGATCACTTGAACCCAGGATTTCAAGACAGCCTGGACCACATGGTGAGAGACCACATTGCCACATTTTTTTTAAATTAGTCATCCGTGGTGGTGGTGCACCTGTGCCCAAGCTTCTTGGGAGGCTGAGTTAGGAGAATCACTTGAGCCCAGGAGGTGGAGGCTGCAGTGAGCCATGATCACCACTGTACTCTAGCCTGAGTTGACAGAGTGAGACCCTGTCTCCAAAAAACACACACAAAAATGCTGAGTGAAAATCAAATTGTGTTAATCACATAGAATATGAATAGATGCAGATGTAATGTGATTACAGTGTTGTATGAGTACTGAAAAGATTTAATGTATGTAAAATGCATTCAACAGTGTTGGAAACATGTCATTTATATTATTGATCTGCCCCACGCATGCTTTAGAATAGTTCTCTATATTTCTCTTTCCTCCATTATTTTTTTAAACCAAAGTACTTATTCCCACTAAAAACCATGTATTTTACCCATTCACATGTCAATTGTTTTCTTTCCCTGGAAGGAAAACTCTAGGAGGGCATCATGTTTTGTCTGTTTTATTTACAACTATATGTCATATATTTAGAAAAATTTGAGGCATAAACTAGGAAATCAATACATATTTTCGAAGTGAATACTGATGGAACGTGTAATTGGTAGATTAGCAAGGAGCAGACATGTCTGTAGTAATATTGTAAAGGCTAAAGGTGTGGGAGCCCTGGCTCCAAACGGGTTTCTGTTGTCCATGAAATTTGATCCTGATAGCGAGCCTCTTCAGGAGGCAGCCCATCTCTCAGCCAAGTGAACCAGAGCACCGAGAGATTAAAACTTACCTGTGGAGGCTGGGCACAGTGGCTCATGCCTGTAATCCCAGCACTTTGGGAGGCTGAGGCGGGTGGATCACGGGGTCAAGAGATCGAGACCATCCTGGTCAACATGGTGAAACCCCGTCTCTACTAAAAATACAAAAATTAGCTGGACATGGTGGTGTAGCCTGTAGTCCCCCCTACTCAGGAGGCTGAGGCAGGAGAATTGCCTGAACCCAGGAGGCGGAGGTCACGGTGAGCCAAGATTGCGCCATTGCACTCCAGCCTGGGTAACGAGCAAAACTCCGTCTTAAAAAAAAAAAAAAAAAACTTACCTGTGGAGGGAGGTAAGTGCTCACTGTCAGAAACTGAAGCAAGTCATGCCGACTCATATTTTTTTAAAGGCAGAATTTGCATTTTACTGTATAACTGGACAGAATCAGTAGCTATTCCACATAGCTACAGAGACTTTTAAAACATTTTGCCTAAGATCTGCATTTTCTAGGTGCATTCTGGAATCATATACTAAGGACTTTGTATATTATACAGTTGCTCAAATCCCGAGATTAAAGTCTTGAGTCAATATTTACAGAATCTGTTTTTTTGGTGAGTGTGTTTTTTTGTTGTTTGTTTTTTATCTTGCCGTACATGATGTATAAGCCAAGTTTGGGATCTGTGTTAAGTAATACCACTAAATATCCAAATCAGACAGAAAGCCTTTAAGAAGCCAGGGGCAACATGCCAGTTACCATGTGCCTGATGAGGGAAATATAACTTGGGAATGTATCAGCTGAAGGGAATGCTGCTGACTGAAAAGAGTTATTTTGCAAATGTACCTCGTTTCACACGGCGGTGGTGGCCAGCTTGTTTCCTCTCACGTCCACATTCATATCACCTCTTCTATTTTACGAAAATGGAATTCCCTCCTCACTCCCTTCTTTACACACCGCAGGGAAGCTATTGTTCTCCAAAGAAGAACAAAGGCTGCTCTGGAGGGTTCCAGTGAAGGAAAGGAAGAGTTACGTCTCTAACTGGAAAGGTGAAAGTGCTTCAGTGTGACCCATTGTAGCATCAGCTGCATTAGATGGAATTTCATAGAAGCAACCAAAAGGATGATATCCTCACCACGGGGCCTCAGCACCCAGTTGCAGAGAGCTGATTACGGAAGCAGCAGCAGCAGCCACATTAGGAGCGTTTCTGAATGTCATGATGTTTTGTTATGATATGTTTTGTTATGTTATGTTATGTTGTTATGTTATGTTGTTATGTTGTTATGTTATGTTATGTTATGTTATGTTATGTTATGTTATGTTATTTTTTTGAGACAGAGTCTCACTCTGTCACCCAGGCTGGAGAGCAGTGACATGATTTTGGCTCACTGCAACCTCTGCCTCCCGGATTCAAACAATTCTGCCTCAGGCTCCTGAGTAACTAGGATTACAGGCGCCTACCACCAGACCCAGCTATATTTTGCATTTTTAGTAGAGATGGGGTTTCACCATGTTGGTTAGGCTGGTCTCGAACTCCTGACCTCAAGGGGTCTGCCCACCTCAGCCTCCCAAAGTGCTGGGATTATGTGGGTGAGCCAGCATGCACAGTTGAGTTTCTGTATTTTAAATTGAGCAGTATTCCCTATACTTCCAGTCAGTGGCAAATCCATTCTTCTATGATGCTGTGGGACAGCCCTCATCCATCTGTTGGCTGTCAGTAATAAACAAGGCACAGCAGCTCCACGTGGAAGTGCTACAGAGACACCGAGAGATGAAGCATGGGGCTGTGTGCTGGACAGGCCGAAGGCGCCACACTCATCGTGAAATGCAGGCTTCCAATTCCTTGCATCATCTCAATGTTTTAAGAGGTATATTAGTAATGGTAGCCTCCCTAAATAATTAAATACCTTTATCAAGAATTAATTTAGCACATTGGAACTCAAGGATAAAAGGTTCACTTTAAAAATTATTTGTATTTTTAAACAGCTGGCATTTCTTTCTGAATTTACTTACTCTCACACCCTTACACCTGTACAGGCATCCCCCCCTTATCCTTAAAGGAGCAGTTTCAGGACCCCAGTGGATGACTGAAACTGTGGCTAATACCAAACCCTATATCAACTCTGTTTTTCTTGTACTTCACACCCACGATAAAGTTTAATTTATAAACGGGACACATACGAGATAAACAACAACTAATAATAAAGCAAAACAAATATAACAGTATGCAAGCATCCACCCACTTGCCGTTATTTAAGTAAAAGTTTAATAAGGGTTACTTGAGCACAGGTACCCCGACCCCACGGCCGTCCCTCCGGTCCCTGAGATGGCCACTGAGTGACTCCCAGCAGGCGGTGCAGACAGCAGGGACCTTCTGGACATAGGGACGATTCAGCACCGAGGCAGAATGCAGCAGGGCGGTGCAGGATTTTATCACACGCTAAGAATGACGCGCCACTTATAACATGAGTTGTTTGTATCTGGAAATTTTCATTGAATATTTTCAGACCACGGTTGGCCGTGGGTAACTGAAAGCATTGAAAGCAAAACATTGAATAAGGGAAGACTACTGCATACATACCCCAAACTGAAAATGTATTCTTAAAGTTTCCTACCATCTAATCCAGATTATGTGTAATCGTAATATATAATGTGTAATATATATGTCTGTATATATATTAATATGGAGAATATATGTATGTATATCCATATGAGTGTGTGTGTGTGTGTGTGTGTGTGTGTGTGTGTGTGTCGTGTGTGTGTCCTCCGGGTACTGAGTCTAATTCCTAACTTTTTTCAGTGTATCTTTTCCACCTTAGCCTCTGTTGCTAAAGTTCGTATCGCTTTCAGCTTTCATAAAATCAATCAGCAGCATTTCCTTCGGCTGACTTAGTCCCAAGTCATATTTCCCTTGATCAGGGCACACAATCTATACATCGGTAGGTAGGTAGGTAGGTAGGTAGGTAAGTAGATCGATAGATCGATAGATAGATGGATAGATAGATGATGAATAGATGACAGATAGATGATGGATACATATATAGCTAGATGAATAGGTGATTGATAGATCTGTTTTAAAACAAAATTTTAAAATAATCTTGTATCCCTTGATATATATAAGATGCATATAAATATATAAGATGAGGCCAGGTGGAATCGAATCACTTACTGGGACCGACTTTTCAGAATAATAGTTAATTATCAGGTGTTTATCAGGTGTTATTCAGTTTATCAGGTGTTACTTGTGAAGGTTCAGTTCATCTGGGACATTTTTTTCGTTTCTTTTTTTGTCTTAAAAAAATCAATTTAGGATTGAACTCTGTTCAAACAAGCAAAGAAACAAAAAAGGTCTTGAAGGCAAGGGTTGCTGAAACGCCCGGACGTGAAGTCAGGTTTTTTAGTAGGATGTGCTGAGAAATTATACAGAATCTCAGCAAATATTTCCCTCTTACCGCTATTGAGCTTATGGTTCTCTTTGTTTTTGTAGTTAAATTGCTATTCCTAAGAAATGAGTCCTTCCGGTATGACTCCTTTCATTATTAATTTCATTGAAAGGTATAGCTAGCAAAAGTCCTTGGAAATAAACTTCACTGGTTCACTGTGGTGAGACTGTGATCCACAGAGGTTAAATGATTTGCTCCAGATTATTTTTAGCAGACAGATTTTAAGCCTTTCTAAAGACTGCAGCTTCCTATCAAGTATTTGCCCTGCAGGGTGGCCTCGGGCGAAATTTCTAAATTGATAGAGTTAGTCCTTTCGGGGAGACTCCGTTCCCAAGGCAACCACCACAGGTGACCTGAACTCATGGCTCGCCTGTGGCTTCCGCTAGAAGCCCTCTCCTCCAAGGCCCTCCTTTCCCTGGTGGCATCCATTTTATTCTGCTCTTTGGTGGCAGGAATGGAGCTTTGTTTGTCTAAAAAATTGGGGACCCTGTATTCTGCCCTCCTCATGATGTTGCTGCTGTTCTTGAAATATCTGCAGAATTCGGTAAGAGCCCAGGGGTTGGAGTCTGTCAAATGGCTTCAAACATCAGGTCCAAAACCACTAAGATCAATTATTCAACTGCTCTAAGCTTTAGTTTCCTCTTTTATTAAGCAGTAATAATGATGGAAACTCACTCGTGTGGTGAAGAGTGAATGAAACATCACATGTCCAAACATAAGCACTTCATGCTTGCTGTTATTATTAATATTGCTATTACCCATCATCTCAGTCTCTCTACATGTAAATTCTATGCTCTAAACCTTCAACCCATTCAAACTTTGTTTCCTCAATTGTTGCTGACTGAGTCTAATTTCAGTCTTCTTTCAATGCATCTTTTCCCCTTGAGCCCTGGTTGCTAAAGTTCATATCAGTTTCGTAAACCTATTTTAGATTCTTAAGAGCTGGAATGAAATCAAGCCAGCCATATTGCCTGCACTGGATGAAGCACTTATCCATGAATTGTCCAACAGGGGCGGGGCAAGTTTCAGATTCCTTTAAAGGGACTAACACTGGTAGTCATTATGATGAATATACCTGACAGAGAATGCCAAACTCTTACCAACACAAGAAACATTTCTTCCTATATTTGCCTGAACTTCTACTGAAATTCACTATTTTTCCATTTCTTTCTTTTGAGAGAGGCATTCAGAGACAGTCTGTTTGTGGAGATACATTCGTATCTCCATAAATGCTGGTCAAGGTGAATGCACGTAGACAGGTGCTAGGGCAACAAGGACAGTGGGAATGTGGAGAAACGGCTTAATGGGTAAGGGGTTTGACTTTGGAATGATGAAAGCATTTAGAGACATACTGAAGTATTTATGGTTTTATAGATTTATGGTCTGGCGTGTGCTCAAAAATAAACTTGCTTGGGAAAAATATGTATGAGGATATAGGTTACAAAATAGCTGTGAAAATTATTACAGCTGAGTGACAGGTATGTGTTGGTTCAAAACACTTTTATCTGTAATTTTGTATATGTTTGAAATAAATTTTCCACACTAACAGGATTTTTACAAAAGCAAACTTTGGCAAAAAATGACCCTTTGAAGCAGTAAATCATTCTACCTAATATAATGCCTGAAAGCATTATATTATCGCCTCTAGCATACTTTCCTAGGATCTGTCATAACATGAATGGCGTTGTTCTTGAACATGTCAAAATGTTAGGTTAAGAGTGTCACCTCTGAGTGACACTTAACTCTGCTCCTATCTGCATAGAGCTATGAATCAGTTTCTAGTCTGTTTAATGGAATAAATAAGATGTCTTTTGGTGAGGTTAATAAATGCTGGTGAAGGTCCATCTCTTAGAAGAAACCCAAGCTTTTCAGAGGAGGAGTTAACTGAGAGGCGCACATGTAGGTACTGAAACCACACAGTGAGCAAGGCTGTTCATTGGCGGTAGTGTGTCCTCGGTCACATCGGGGTCACCACTTGAGATGTGCATTACCGCTGCGGAAGTCTGACCTGCAGACCCTGACTCAGCGGCATGAATGAATGCACTGTCACACCATTACAGTGTTTCAAGTGGGCTAGGGTTGGCCATTGGCTGCTGTCAGAGGGCGAAAGGCAGCCAATCTGTCTGTCCACACATTTATTCCCTTAAGATTTTACAACAGAGGTCCTAAATTAACACACTTGTGGATAATTAACATGGTTAAGAGAATGGTTTTACAACTGGTAAAAGTTTTAGGTTCCCGGGTCCAGAATAAATGCTATTAACAGGTAATTCCCAAATCATCTTCCCCCGAGAGACCACGCAGCACAAACGTGAGTCAACAGTTAGAGTGAAGACAAACAGTTGTGGGGTAAGGCCTTTGATCATCCCTATCTCTCCCCAACTTAACGGACCAGCCTGCCCCCTTCAGCCTGCCCAATAAAACCTTTCAGCCTTCCAAAAGGTTTGAGACTAGTCTATATGGTTTCCTAAAAGTTAATATCTTTAATATTTTGCTGCCACTACAAGTGAATCTCAACATGGTAGCATGCTCGTAGCTGGGAACCCTACCGCTAACGTAGGGCCAGATCAGCATCAGTCAGTTGGGTGACAATGGATCTCTTGAGAGCCTCTTAGATGGCATTCTCTGCTCTGAAAACCTGGAGGTTTGCTCTATCCCTGCTCAGTGGTGGTCAGACACGGAGCAAAACAAATCTCATTCCTTCAATTTTTTGGGCGCATGAGAAGAATGTATCAGTACCTTCGTTTATCTACATAGATGAATGGCTGAGTCAGGGATGAGACATCCAAGGGACTCCATGTGCTCAAGGCATTTTCTCATCTATAATTTAACCATCTGGGAAGTCAAACTGGAAGCCTCCTTCTCTACATGATGGAGCCTTGATTTGTGGGAATGGAAGGACTTGAAGCCCTCAGGGTGATCACATTGTCTGCTTGTAAGTGGTTAGATTTGCAAGTAGGAAAGTTGGGCTTTGGTGGAAAGTTCTTTTGGGGAAGGGGAGAATCACAGCCTGAAGGTAGAGGACCGGTGATGTTTCAGGGCCTTGGGCTGGAAACACAGCCCCTTGACCAAAACTTTTTCTCCTCTGAACTTTTTGAAACATGATTACAGGCCCATTCTTCTGTTTTCGTTTTGTTTTGTTTTACTTTGAATTAGACAATATTAATTCTGTAGATTTGGGGAGTAAGGTGTGATGTTTTGATACATGTTTCAATACATGTATACATTGTAGAATGATTAAATCATGGTAATTAGGATATCTATCACCTGAAATAATTATTTCTTTGTGGTGAGAACTTTTAAAATCCTCTGAGCTTTGATGGAAGTGATACAGATCTAGAGAAGACGCGTGGTTCATCTGTGGCTCATCTTTAAACACGTCCCTAGTCGGCCCCACTACTTCCTCTAAGTTGAGCTCACCGTCTTTCCACACTAAGATCTGCTAATGCCTTCCAGCAGGTTGTCATGAAGTCTTACTGTCCTGGTACCTTCTGGACACTGTCAAGGTCCCCTTCAATTCCTCCTGAGCAGGTTCCACAGTCTGTCTTGCTGGGGACACGTATTGCCTCTACATTCCCGTAGTTGCAAGGCATTTCCTCTGCTGGCGAATTCTGTATTCCTCTTTTAGCACACAGAGAGCTGGGCTTAAGAACTGACTGTGGACCATGGAAGCCCAGGTGAGTGAGTGGTGGCTGAGCTAGATTTGCAAGGTCTCACTCCGAAGCCCACCATCAAACAGCATCTGCCCTGCACCATCCATGTGCCAGGAGGTGAAGACCTTTTCTGGGAGCAAGCCCTCAGTCAGTATGAAAAAGGCAGGGAAGCATGTGCCTTCACGAGCTGAGGCCTTTTTTAAGACAGCAGTTGCTTATGGCTTGGCAGTAAATCTTTTCTTGAGCAAGTTAGTCAAATATTCCATGCCTGAATTTTCCGAAAAGTCATCCACTTTAGCTCTAAACATTCATTTCCCTGGCTGACATGTTCTGATAACATGGAGAATGATGACCAGATCTTAGATTATAGGTTTTGCTGGTTGGTTTGGAGGGGTTCACCCCAGAAGACAGTGGTAGGTATCACACCCCACCACGTTAGCTGAACCGATATTTGAACAGCATTCATTTGCATTATTTTGTGATTATCGATTTAAAATGCAGTCAGTAATGGGATGAAAACGCGTGGATGCAACTATCCCTGCCTTAGTCCATGAATCTGCTTCAGTAAAATAACTAATGTTAGAAATATTAAGGGGATCTTATCAGACAGCATGCCGAATAAACACTGTGTCTGACATTGGAGATGTATTAATGGTTCCGCTGTATAACTAAAGGCAGCTCATGCACATCATTTTCACTTGCACCATTTGCAAGAACACAAGAGCACTATTTCTACCTTATCCTTCTGTTTCAGCTCTGTTCCCTGCACCACTGCTCCAGACTGGTGGCCTCTACCACAGATGCCCTTTTTCCGTGGTTAATGTACAAGTCAGTCACACCACTGAAAGACTCTTGGAACATGGGCAAACGTGTGTTTTATTTATTTTGAAAGAAAAATGCTAAGTTTCATTACCTATTATTTGTTACTCTGGTATGATAAACCTAACATGGAATTTACCATCTTAACAAAATTTAGACGTTTTATTTGTCTGTTTTCATGCTGCTGATAAAGACATACCTAGGACTGGGTGATTTATAAATGAAAGAGGTTTAATGGACTCACAGTTCCACATGGTTGGGAGGCCTCAGGAAGGAAGAACAGAGGGATGTCTTACATGGTGGCAGGCAAAGAGAGAATAAGAACCAAACAAAAGGGGTTTCCTCTTGTAAAACCATCAGATCTCGTAAGACTTTTCACAGTACGGGGACAACGGACCCATGATTCAATTTATCTCCCACTGGATCCCTCCCCTAACACTTGGAAATCATGGGAGCTGCAATTAGAGATGAGATTTGGGTGGGGACACAGCCAAATCCTATCAGATATACAATTCAGGGGCACTGAATAGTCAGGTCACGTTGTGTGGCCACCATCACCATCCATGTCCAGAGCTCTTTTCATCCTGCAAAACTGACACTCTGCACCCCTTAAACTCTCATTACCCATACCCCTCCTCCCAGCCCCTCTGTGAGTTTGACTACTCTAAGTATCTCTTGTCAGTGAAATCATACAGTATTTGTCCTTTAGTGACAGGTGTATTTCACCTGGCATAATGCCCTAAGGTTCACCCATGCTGTGCCATGTGTCTGGGTCTTCCCCTTTTTAAGGCTGAATTATAACCTATTGCATGGCCAGGTCACATGCTCTGTATTCGTTTGTGTGTTTATGGACACTCTTTCTGCCCCTCCTTGGTTACTGTAAATAAGCTGTTCTAAACTTGAGTGTCAAGGTATCTGTTTGGATCCCAGCTTTCCATTATTGCAAATGTGTGCCCAAAAGTGGACGTGCTGAATCTTATAGTGATTTCATTATTATTTATTTACTTATTTATTTATTTTTGAGACAGAGTCTTGCTCTGTCACTAGGCTGCAGTGCAGTGATGCAATCTCAGCTCACTGCAACCTCCACCTCCTGGGTGCAAGCTATTCTTCCGCCTCAGCCTCCCAAGTAGCTAGGACCACAGGTGTGTGCCACCATGCCCAGCTATTTTTTGTGTGTATTTTTAGTAAAGATGGGGTTTCACTTTTTTGGCCAGGATAGTCTTGATCTCTTGACCCATTTTATTATTTTTTTGAGCAACTTCCATAGTGTTTTTCACAACAGCTGCCTCATTTTACATTCATACCAACAGTGCATGAGAGCTCTCGTTTCTTACTCTTTATTAATTTCTAATGGACACATTGACATCACCCTCATGTAAAGATGTCAGACAGAAAAAGCCCATCAGAGCTGAGGTATCCACGTGGTACACGGGCAGGGCTGCCAGCTGGCTGGCACCCCCTGTCGGTGTATCTCTGGGAACTGCAGTCCTGCCGTTCAGGCGGGAGGGTCTGCAGATGAGTCTGCCCCAGAGGTATATTTATGTAGACTTACTTTGCAGAGGTTAGCTTTCCACTTGTGATAATTGTCAAAAGCAACTATGAAAATAAACACAATTTAAAAGTAAACATTCACATCGCTCTCAGTATGGTTTTTTTTTAAAAAAAAAAAACACTTTTTAACCATGCTTAACATCATAAATAATAATGGGTGTTACGGGATAATAATAAGTTGGGTGACATTAAATGCCATTATCTTTATATGGAGATAAAAAAGGATAGTCACCATTCGTAGCTAAGAGAAAATAAATGCAAATATTGAGGGTTCATGTTCACAGTGTTTACTGACGGTGTGTGCACTCATAAATGCAATACTTTAGAATTTAGTCATCAATTGTTAGATTATCTGTATATGCTGCTAAACAGAGATTTTCTAAGGATTTTTAACAGGACAGGAAATCTGTCTTTTGGCAGGGAGACATTGCTTGACAGTGACTCAAATTTCTTATTAAAACATTAGATATTTGCACAACTGATTTACATCAGAGGGCACACTAAGGAGGAAAGCTCAGGGAAGAGAAACAGGTGGGCACGTTCCCTCTGGTATTCAAGAACCTGAAGGTAAATATATACCTCGTACCAGCCACAAACCAGAACCACAGACTAATGTCACCTTTATGATGTGACATAAGAAAGGACTGATTTGCCTATACTCCTAACACAGGGAACTTCATGTGAATATCAAGCTTTCCTACTTCTCCTGAAAACATGAAGATTCGGAAACACTGGACCCAAATTATGCAAGGAACTAAGGTGTTCAAAGTTGGCCGGCCACGGTCACCGCTAGTTTAAAGCATCCCACCTGGCTCTGCACATTCGATACCTGCTGACTCTGTCCTTGTCACCAATCTCATTCCATCTTTTCTAAACACAGAGATCTACATTACAACCTGGAAGATGCTGGTGTGTTAGTTCTCTTGCTACAAATAAATGACCCTATTATTGGCCTAATCAACAAAGGTGTCTGATCACACTCGTATTTTTTGAGACAGAGTCTCACTCTGGCTGGAGTGCAATGGCATGATCTCAGCTCACTGTGACCTTTGCCTCCCAGGTTCAAATGATTCTCCTGCCTCAGCTTCCCAAGTAGCTGGGGTCACAGGTGCCCACCACCGTGTTGGGCTAATTTTTTGTATTTTTAGTAGAAATGGGGTTTCACCATGTTGATCAGGCTAGTCTCGAACTCCTGACCTCATGATCCACCCACCTCAGCCTCCCAGAGTGCTGGGATGACAGACGTGAGCCACTGTGCCCAACTGATTGCACATATTCTTTAAGGGAGACCAAGGGCAGCCTAGCTGGGCTGTTCTTTCCCAGGCTCTCATGGGTTCACAGTCAATGCTGGCTGGGGCTGCAGGCAACTGAGGCTGAGTTCCAAGAGCTCATTCATGTGGAGATTGGCAGGAAGCCTCGGTGCCTGCATCGCCGTTGGCAGGGGACCTCAGGTCCTTACCAGGTGGCCTTCCCAGTGGCTGCTTGAGTATCCTCATGGCATGGCTGTTGACTTTCAGAGAGATGCACATTCTTCAAGAGAGAAGGAGCCAGCAGCAGCTTGCAATGCCTTTAAGGACCTGGTCTCCACAGTCACACACAATTACTTACACCTTTTGTCCATTCATCACTGGAGAGACACTAAATCCGGCCCCCTATCAAAGTGAGGATTAGGCTCCATCTTTTCAAGGGCGTGTTTAACAACGATAGGTGTATTTTTATCCACGGCAAGTTGAATACCTGGGTTGAGATACTGAGTCAAAGTCCTTGAAAGACTCCTAGATCAGTGGTTTAAGTGTTCCCAAGTCCTCCCACTCTGCCCTAACAACACAGTGATGGGTGTGTTGCACTCTGCCTGCTCTCTCATTGCGGTGGTGACTGCCTCTGCCCCATCTGAGGCTGGGTCCTGCGCTGGTCACTCCATCCTGTCTCTTGGACATCACTCCTTCCCTGAAATCTTCTCTCTCCTAAGCTCTCAGCCTTCCTCTCTCTTGGATCATTTCTACATAATACAAGCAGCTCCTGGGAGGGAAGCTAACACACATACACACACATACTTTCACACACACACATACACACACTTTCACACATACACACACTTTCACACACTCCCACACGTACACACACTTACACATACACACACTTTCACACATATATACACACACTTTCACACACACATATACACACACAGACTTTCACATTGCCTACAAAAGCAGCACCAACATCACTCCCTTGGCCCCACAATTCTCCTTCAGCTACTGTCCCAAATTTATGCTTCCTTATCAAAAAAAATTCAGGTGATGTCTGTCCCAGTCACCCAGGCTCTTTCTCATTGTCTCCCCGTTCATTCAGGGATATCTTTGTTCCCACCCTGTGACCAAAATAGCACCTGTCCAGGTCACATGGCCCTGGCCCTGCCAAACTCATTGGTCACCTTTCAACCCACACCTTGAGGGCTTTCCCAGCAACACTAATCTCTTCTCACTTGCATTTCCTTGAAAGGCCCTCCTTGCCTTCAGGACACAACTCCCTCTTAGTCCCTTCTCTATCTAGTTGCTGTCTCTGCCTCCTTTGCTGAAAACTCACCTCCCTAACTTTTATCCCGAGGGCCCTTCACCTGCTGCCACACTCCTCTACTAGTCTCGAGAGGTTAATGGGCCTCTTCCCAGAGTAACATGTGTAATTGCACAAAATACCAGGATACCCGTCGAAACTAGTTGCACTGAAATAGTCATCACCATATTTTACAGAGAATTTATACATAGTGTGTGTATGCTTCTTTACCATGGCGGGTCTGAATTGTTAAATTAAATCTTCTGGTATCTGCCATCACTGTTAAGGTGATAAGACATATCTGCAGGCCGGGCGCGGTGGCTCAAGCCTGTAATCCCAGCACTTTGGGAGGCCGAGGCGGGTGGATCACAAGGTCAACAGATCGAGACCATCCTGGTCAACATAGTGAAACCCCGTCTCTACTAAAGATACAAAAAATTAGCTGGGTCCGGTAGTGCGTGCCTGTAGTCCCAGCTACTCGGGAGGCTGAGGCAGGAGAATTGCCTGAACCCAGGAGGCGGAGGTTGCGGTGAGCCGAGATTGCACCATTGCACTCCAGCCTGGGTAACAAGAGCGAAACTCCGCCTCAAAAAAAAAAAAAAAAAAAAAAGACATATCTGCAGTTTCTGCTGATGGCAAAGTAGTGCTAATACTGTTATGGCTTTTGGCTTACACTCATAACAGAAGAAAATACGAATTTTCACTTAGAAGGCAGTGAAAATAAAAATATATTTCTTTTTCTGTTTAATTGCATAAACCCCCCGAATTCTCATGACTGAGCGCAGGGTAAATGTCCTTCCTGCATACAGGGATTGACCCAGAGGCCGATTCTCCTTCCCCCTCCCTCATTCCTCTCCCAGCCCAGGGCTGGGGCACTCAGACCATTCAATCCTAGGACTCTTTTTCAAACTGTTGAAAATCCCAAACTTCTTCATTTCTTAGAGATGGTATAGATACCACACCTAATATATTCAGAATTAGACTGAGAGAAAAGGTGAAAGGTTTATCACTTCTTTTAAAATGACAATACTCCTTTAAAATTAACATAAATTATATATTTTATGAAAATAACTATATTTGACCAAACAAAAAGCAAAATAAAAGTAGTGTAAGAGATAGCATTGTTTTATATTTTTGCAAAGCTTTGTAACATCCGGCATGGCGAGAGAGGCCGGTTTCTCACACTTGCTTTCATATTTAACGTGCTGTGCTCTGTTATTCTGGTTGAAGTCAGTGAACAAAACCTGGGTTTACGCAGGTAGACAGTTGAAAAAGAGAGACGTATGTTAATGTCCCCCTTAGGTAATAGTGGATATTTTTCTTTCACACAACATTAAACTTAACAAATGGCTATTTTTAAAAGTTAGCTGCAAAGTGGAATCTGGATCCATATAAGTAAACTTTTTGCACTTTATTATAGTAAAATGTGTTGGTCTATTTTGCATTTTGAATTAAATGTTTAATTTGGTAGCATTATGTGTGGGTCATTCTGAAATTATGGGTTCACTTTATGCAGCTCTTTCAAATGTTAGAGTCGGTATCTAAAAATAAGTTAGATACTGTGCAATAACTAAAAAAAATCACGTGTTGATACCGCCCTTCTCTTACCAAAAGAAAAGCCTTGAAGTATTGAGAAGTTGCAGAGACAGATACTAGGTGTCTAAAATTCTAATATTTTCTTGAAAACCCAAGTTTCATCATTTCCAAAAGTACTATCTAATAATTTTTAGGCAACAATAGCTTGACTGTTCATTTTCAAGTAAATATGACTGAATACCCAGCTACGAATTTCTGAACATCTGAAGAGGATAAGATAAGCAGGCTCCTGAGGTAGTTTTCAGTGATTTGTGCTCTCGAATAATGCACCCCCCTTGAGTGAATATGACGCGTTCTCCCTCCGATGATTAGCTTTTGCCTCAACTGACTATAAGAAAGGGGGATGGTTCTCAGCGGCCCTGGCCTAATCCAATGAGCCCTTAAAAGGGGCTTTTCCTGAGAAGAGGTTTTGAGCGTGAGAGCGATTGGAACTGGGAGAGGCCCCGTTGCATTTTGATGGAGGGTCACGTGGCAGGTAAGGGTGCAGGGCCACAAGCTTCCCCGAGCACCCGGTGTGGCCCCTTCATTAGCCAGCAAGAAGATGGGAGCCTCAGTCCTAGAAACACGGGGTTGGATTTCACCAATAACCTGATTGAAAGTCAAAAAGGATTCTTCCCTAGGACTCTAAGAGAAGAAGGCTGCTCCACTAGTTCGGTGAGCGTTAGACCCCAGTCGGAGGGCTCAGCTGAGCTTCTCCTGCAGAATTGGGAAATGATAAAATGCTGCTTTAAGCTCTTAAGTTGGTAGTAATTTATGTGGCAATAAAAACTGGCACACACACAATAGTTTGTTAGAGTCTCAAGTAAAAATGGTGTTCCGCGAAAAAGCAGCTAGTTCATCGCCGAAATCAGGGAATCTCACATTATTTATTCCAGCTGCATCCCTTGTTACACAGCAGAAGTGCATTCTGCTAATGCTTAGCATTAGTGCTAACGTTAGAAAACCTAACTGCACTTGTAATCTAGAATCCAGAAAAAGTTTTCCTTGGGCGATTTACCAAACGCTGCGCTGTAACATACACATTTCTTGCCTGGACTGAACGGTTTTACTAATGAGGACTTTTCCCACTAGGGTCCTCTTTAAGGTGAGTTATTAATGGCAATATTTTGGAGATATAGACAAGAGGTAAGAATGGCTATAGATCCGAGAAAAGCTCAAATGTAAGAGAATGCCGCTCTTCAGGAGAGAATGGTTTCAGATCTGTCTGAGGTTGGGGAAGGTGCTTTTTAATACTTAATCAAGATTAGAAGTTTAATCAATGCGTTGCTGTGGTTTCAAATTCCTAAAGTCACCCTCAATTTCATCTTAGATTTTATGAAAGCTCAAGGCTATTACATCTATTTATTTATGCTTCAAATTGTTTGGTTCCCAAAATTGAAGGTACTATTTTCTCTTCCTTTACAACTGTTTCCTCAAGTTTTGTTTTTTGGTTTTGTTTTTTTGTTTGTTTGTTTTGTTTTAATTTTTTTACCAGACTGCTGCTCTGTGGCCCAGACTGGAGTACAATGACCCTATCTTGGCTCACTGCAACCCCTGCCTCCCAGGTTCAAGCAATTCCCCTGCCTCAGCCTCCTGAGTAGCTAGGTTTACAGGCATACACTACCAAGCACAGCTAATTTTTCTTTTCTTTTCTTTTCTTTTTGAAACAAAGTCTCGCTTGTCCCCTAGGCTGGAGTGTAGTGGTGCGATCTTGGCTCACTGCAACTTCCTCCTCCTGGGTTCAAGTGCTTCTCCTGCCTCAGCCTGCTGAGTAGCTGGGAATACAGGTGCCTGCCACCTCGCCTGCTAATTTTTTTGTATTCTTAGTAGAAATGGGGTTTCACCATGTTGGCCAGGCTGGTCTCAAACTCCTGACCTCAAGTGATCTGCCCGCATTAGCCTCCCAAAGTATTGGTATTACAGGCAAGAGCCACGGCGCCTAGCTAATTTTTGTATTTGTAGTAGAGAGGAGGTTGTACCACGTTGGCCAGGCTGGTTTCAAACTCCGGACCTCAAGTGATCCACCTGCCTTGGCCTCCAGAGTGCTGGGATTACAGGCGTGAGTCACTGTACTCGGCCCTTTCCGTATGCTTCCAGCATATCTCTGCTTGTACAACCTATGCCAACTCTACCCTTTGTGTGCTGGCTTGTGGGGGGCTAGGGGATAGCAGGAGGCGAGGGAGGAGGACGGTGTTGGGTGCACCCATGGCACGTAGACGCATCAGTACTTCCCACGGTGGACAGTCAGCTAGTAAACAGGCTCTTCATTCTCTGCTGTTTGCTTTATCCAGCACCTCTCGGAAAACTCCCTGTAATTAATTTCTCAAAACACAGCTTATGATGACGGTTGCTCATTCCGAGAGAAATTTTATTATCCCCATGTAAAGAATTTACAATCCTGTTTTTTTGTCACCCCATTAACTTTGATTTAACATGTCATTTAATGAAATTAACGAAGCTTTTCCAAAAACATGAGGAAGAAAACAGCAAAATAAAGGTATTTGCAAAATAAGAATAATTAAGAGCAAGACGGGAGAAGACAAGTGTGAAACTGAAAAGCCATTAGAATTTAAATATTTAAAAATTATAGGGAAGGATATGTTTGCCTTTGTGCCACGCACTAGAATACTGTAAGTCACCTTGTTAGTGACCGATGTTAAACGAAGGGACTCCGTCCTGTATGCGCCAGTTGACTGTTTGGAGTTTTGCGGTGTGTTCCGGAGGAATCATCTCATAGGATTGATCCTAAATCTGGGCCAGAGATTGTTGAATCCGTTTTCATCTGCCCTCCCTACTAAAAATCCACTTACACACCACAGGTGTGTGGCCACTCATCTCAGATCCTCGAGAGGCATTGCTGCTTATAAAAGAAAAAAAAACACTGATTGGATTTAGAAGTTTCACAAATAAAATTGCATTCATTTGAAAATCATGCAGAGGCCAGAGGGGGAAAAAAAGCCAAAAAAAACTAGTGTTTCAGGACAGCCTCATCCTCCCGTTATTCAAAAGTGACAGCTGTTAGATGTGCACATTGTCTGAAGCTGTTTTGAATCGTGTCAGTGTCTGAAGGCTCTACAACCTTGCTCCATGAAATCAGTCTTCCAGGGATTGGTTTACACACCTGCTGCTAGGTATCATTCAGGCTTCCCAGGTGTCATGGAGGAGAAATGTGCTGGGGTGTGTGTGTGTGTGTGTGTGTGTGCACACACGTAACATCGGCCACCAATGCTATGAGGTTTCTCCTACTGTGAAAGTCACCCCTGTTTGAGAGGCTTAGCCCCCCAGTGTTAGAGGAACAAAAGGTCTATGCTAGCTGAAAGGAAATGGTTGTTGTTGAGTGTCTTGTTCACAGATCTGAAAGGACACATGTACTCTACTGCAGAACTTAAAGGAAATCGTTTACAGGAGGTTGTTGTGCTTGGACAGCTTCTGTCATTCCCACAGATTGAACAGGCAGAAGCTGTGCCAGGAGGTGCCAAGGTCGTATTCCAGTAGCTTCTCCTCTCTCTCCCCCTTCTTTTTTCTTTTACAAGCTTTATTGATTGATTAAATGGTAAGATGTGCCAGTTTCTCCATTGGAAGTGAAAATGACATGGCATGGTTCCAATTCCTTGGACATCTTTCTTGGGTAGTTGACAGGTTAATTCCCAGCTTCCTGTGTATGGTGAAGTTTAAGGGGAAAAGCTGAATAAAGAGGTGCACTAACATTCCATGTTGAACGTAACAAAAACTTGGAAAGGTCTTCATTTTCTGAAAAGTCTTTTCCATGCACTGTGTGGGACTGTGTGGGTGAGGCATTGCATTAGGTGCTTCTATTTGCTATCTCATGCGACTTCACAACAGCTCTGAGGGGCTGATGGTGATCATCTTTACTGAGCACATGAGGAATCTGGGATTTAAAGGCATTTTTAACCTGCCAAGGTGACATCTCTAATGAGTTTTAGAACAATGATTAAGCCTTTCTTACAACTAACTTCAAAATCCCCACTGTGTGTGAGACTTTTCCTATTAAAGATCCAAAAGCTAGACACACACAGAACTGGAAATGCCTTCCACACCTGAGAAATGGAAAAGCAGTCAGTGTGTATTTGTACATAATGAGTGCCTGATACGGTGGCCACAGTGTGTTCTATGTGAATGATACCCTGGAGTTGCCCCAACTCATTTGACCCCCCTGCCCAGCAGCACACTTTCGTCTGTGCATAGAGCATCTTCTCCGTTCATCGAAACACTCTTGTACGAGATGTATTATTTCCCTTACATTTCAGAAGGAGTCACTGAAGTTAATTTTCTCAGAGTCTGCATTGTAATGAATGGTCCAGGGAAAATGGAAAACTCTGAATTAAATACCACCTACTTTCCTGGAGATTCTGCATTATCTGCCTGGCAAAAGAATGAAAAACTAGATCTTTAGGGTCATTAAAATAATTCAAGCCCTCCCTTGAACAGATGAAAAGATCCAAGGCTGTTGCTTCAGGATTTCAGAACATCTCAGAGGTGAGATTGGAGCTCAGCTGTCTGGACATCTAGGGCAGTGGATTTTTTGCTGAAACTGGGATTTTTGTAAAAATGTTGTTCACCTTGCTAGGTGAAATGGCTTTTAATAATCCCAATAGGAAAATTTGGGGAATTACAGTGCCAAAGCATTTAATGCAATAAAGTATAGAAAAGAAGAATGAGTTAAGAGAAAAAGACATGAAATCTTTTGCAGAATTTGTGAGTTGTCCGAGATACCTCTGTTTGCCACTTTGGGAATATTTTCTCCATCTTACTGGTAGAGTTCAGGAAGAACACTGTTGTTGAGCTCATCATCCCACCCCTTGTTGTTCCCCCCCACCCCCACTTAGCCCTCTCTTACCTTCTGACACCTTCCATTCTCCCTCTCTTTGTAGTAGGGGGGCGGAGTGGGGGGGGAAGGCATAAAATGACTCTGATGGTGTAAGCCAATAGATCACTACAAGACTAAGTAAAATAATCTTTAAATCCCAGCTGGTTCCAAGTTAAATCCTGAATATGCTTATGTCTGAAAATTTAAATCACAGGGAAATACATGATTTAAATGGGGTTCCTCATTTGGTAAGGAAACGTGAGATGAATAGTTAATTGCCTTTCTTCCAGTAAAGCATCTTAAGCTAATTAGCGTTTATATTAGTGAAAGTCCGGTCGTCAGGGTTTTGTGGGCATTCTCACGCTAATCCTCTACACTACCTTGACACGTGTAACAATATAACTTCCTATAGGAGAAATTTATCTTTTGATTTAGAGGTGCTATTAAGCAATATTAAACTAAAAGATTCTGGTAACCGATCAGGAGTATCAACAATAAAAATGGTTCACCTTGAAGTACAGTAAGTGCCTGTGTCTTTTCTAGTGCAAAGATGACTTACAACACGGGGCTTTAAGAGGATGGTTTCCCTGACCAGGAAAGGACACTGACTGATTTAAGGGTAGAAATAAAATCTGATAATCTAGTTCCTAAAACTTGGTTGTCAGTTTTTCTCAAAGGTCCCTATTCAAGGACATCAAAAATCTAATAAAAAAATGCAGGAATGCCTGAATCTCTGTAAGCTGGTAATGGGAGAGGGGGTCAAAATAACCTTGTGAAGACAACAATTATTAATTATTTCCAGACTTTTAAAACACAGAGAGTTGTTGTACTTGCAACTAGCTTCTCATCAAATAATGCACAGACCCTGAGGCAATAATAGATTTATCTCAGAGAATGATCCAATAGAGCGTTCTTTTAAAGGCAAATAAAAATAACATAGCGTTTTTCAACTACCAAATTACTAAGTATCTGCAGGTACTAAAACTCAATGTGGGAAAAAATGCTTTAGTTAAAATATTATTGTATATACCAGATGAAATAAACTGGTACTATAGTTCTAGAAATCAGTTTAGCCTAGCAGATTAACAGCCTTGACTAAGAAATCCTAATTCTAGGAAATTACTCTTGGAAACTGACCAGAATTTGGTAGGTGATTGGTGTAAGGTGCAATTAGAAAATTAGAAAATTAATTAGAAAAATTAATTTCGAATAATAAAGGAATTAAGTATATTATGAATAATCTATTAAAATATCTTAGGAAAGAATGTTCAAAGAGGTAATAAAGGCAGAATGATCATATATTAGCAACTTTCTTTTTATTCTATAAGTATTATGTGAGTGTTTTCGCCTATCAACTCATATACACAATGCACGTAGCATTCATAATATAAACATCCTAACAGTGGTTGTCTGTGGTGATGGGCTATACAGTTACTTTTTTCTTCTAATCATTTAAAAATGTTCCCAAATATTCTGCAATAACCTGTGAGCATCATCTTTCATGGTGTGTGACAGGAACTCTGTGTTCAGCTGAGCTAATGAAAAAGTCCTACAACAGTATGTTCATGAATATTTCACTGTAATGATAAATGATTTAAAAAAGCACTACATTGAAAAGAAATACAAAATTAATACCATGTGACTCAGTGCATATCTTTTCTTATAATGGGACTGATATTAATAGATGTTTAATTGTATTTAAACAACTAACATACAAGTGTATTAAAATGGTTCTGAAATAAATGTTTAAAGAATTGATTAATCAAAAGCTGAATTTAAAAAACTTAGCATAATAGGAATGTATGTTCACTAATGACTAAGTATTCTATTTTTAAATGTAATTATTATTGATGAAAAGAAAATTTGAAGTGTAAGATACGGTTAAAGTAAGGGGTATACTTTCTAAAGCAGACTGTTGACTCACGGTAGAATAAGCAGATTCTACTATGAGACTCCACCAGAGCAAACAGTGCTTCTGCCACTTCAACCTGTGTGACCTCTGTTGAATTATCTCACTTCTTTGTAACTCATTTTTTAAATAATTGGGTTAATCATGCAGAAAAGAAAAAATGATAATGCAGAACAGGAAAAAAATGACGGAACTATGTTTTCAAGGTGATGAGCTTCAGGGCAGACACGGAGGCTCAGGTTTTAGACTGGAAGATGGTTCCCTCCCTGCAGTAAAACAGCCACAGCAGGGACAAAGCTTCTACTGATGTTTACAGCGTGTCAGCATAAGTCACACATTAACAATAATTAGCTGAGAATAGGAAATTGGATCAGTGCCTACTTAGAAATTTAATGAGTCTTAGACTATCTTACTACAGAGGTATTTTGATGAGTAAGTTTCAAAAAAAGAAATGTGTGTTTAAAATATAAAGTGATCTGAATTTTGACGACTCTTCCTCAGTGTAAAACACAATAAAATCTAATGAAGAAATGTTAAACTTTGGAGGGGAAGGGCATTATGTAATTGTTTCCATTAATGAATAAATTAAACATTTTGAAAATAATTTATTAGAGTGTAAATGATCCAAGAAAAAACAGAGTTCTAGAGTAAGGAAACAATGTAAAGGACTGAAATTTCTCCAGGTGTGTTGTCTTCAGAACATGTTAAATTTCTCCAGGTGTGTTGTCTTCAGAACATGTTAAATTTCTCCAGGTGTGTTGTCTTCAGAACATGTTAAATTTCTCCAGGTGTGTTGTCTTCAGAACATGTTTCACTTAAAGATAAAAATCGATAAAGCGCTGAGATAATTCAAGAAAAGTTAATTTTTATTTTGCAGTATTAAAGTAGACAAAAAATGTTCCAAACCACCAGTGAGCCATTAATTTTTTTTTTTTAATAGAGTCTCACTCTGCCTCACCCAGGCTGCAGTGCAGTGGTGTATTTGGCTCACTGCAGCCTCTGCCTCCTGGGTTCAAGCAATTCTCATTCCTTAGCCTCCCAAGTAGCTGGTACTACAGGCACATGCCAGAGTGCCTGGATGGCTATTCTTTTTATTTATTTTTTCTTTTTTTGTAGAGACGGGGTTTTGCCATGTTGGTCAGGCTGCTCTTGAACTCTTGACTGCAGGTGATTCCCTGCCTCAGCCTCCGAAAGTGCTGGGATTACAGGCATGAGCCACCACACCTGACCAAAAATTCTAAATATACTGTTTGCCCACATGTAAGTTAATACATACAATGAAACTGGAAATTCCATTTTCTGTAATACTATAAAAAGAAAAGGTAAATGTAAAAGATTAGTGACTTAGGGAATGTGATTGCTTCTCGAATTTAACAGAGATCTATTGATTAAGTAATTGTAAGACAAATTAGAGAACAATAGTATTTCTAACAGTATTGAAGCTCAATAGATTATAATGTTATATATGGAGCTTATTGTGTATGTATATAATGTGTAATATGTTATTGACTTTATAAATATGTATAAACTTTTATAGACTTATATTTTATACATTTTATATATCAAATATATGTGTACGTGTGTTTATCTATCCATCTCTACCTCTCTGTCCATTTGCATAGTGAGCACTTGCAATTCTAAGGATTTACAAGGATTTCACTGTTATTACCACCAATAGCAGTAAATATTCTTTTAGTGCTCTACTTAAATAAAACTTTTTGCCTAGAAAAGGCATTGATAAAACTATAATAAACCTGTGAGTTAATGAAAAGTCCAAGACACAAATGTATATTTTCACCCATTTCTTTCAAACCCTGAATTCTTCAAATTTGCCTATAGTTGGTCTATATACACAAAACAATTTCCTCTGTGATTTGGGAGGATTTGAAGTAGCATCTCTCCTTATATTCAGTAAGTTATATTTGTTTGAAAGAATTTTGCATTTCATTTATTTATTTGGGGTTATCTGAGCTCACCTTTATAGGTAAAGCTTTTTTTTTTTAATGACTGTTGAGGTTCTTGTTTTTAAATTCTTGTATGTATATACCCAGAAGAGGAATTGCTGAACCACATGGTAATCCAATATTTTGGGTTTTTTTAATACTTTAAGATCTGGGGTACATGTGCGGATCTTGCAGGATGGTTACATAGGTACACACATGCCATGGTGGTTTAATGCTTCCATCCCCCTGTCACCTACATTAGGCATTTCTCCTAATGTTATCCCTCCTCAATCTTCCCACCCCCTGCTACCCCTCCCCTATTCCTCCACGCCCAACAGACCCTGGTGTGTGATATTTCCCTCTCTATGTCTGTGTGTTCTCATTGTTCAACAGCCACTTACGAGTGAGAACATGAGGCGTTTGGTTTTCTGTTCTTGTGTCAGTTTGCTGAGAATGATGGTTTCCAGCTTCATCCATGTCCCTGCAAAGGACATGAACTCATCCTTTTTTATGGCTGCATAGTATTCCATGATGGATATGTGCCACATTTTCTTTATACAGTCTACCATTGATGGGCATTTGGGTTGGTTCCAAGTCTTTGCTCTTGTAAACGGTGCTGTCTTTTAGACACTGAATCGTATTCTCTAATGCAGGAAAGTATGGGTGTATTAAGAGCAGACAATAGGACTTGGCTTTCTTAGAGAGGTCTTGGAAGCTCAGAGGATCCTGAGGAATGTGGGCATCTGGCTGTGGGGGACCAGTGCATGGATGACAGGCAGGGAGCAGGGAGCAGGCTGAGCTTTACCAGCAGAGGAAGAGGGCAGAACGCTCTGGCTAGAGAGGGCAGAGAAAGTAGTGGCAACAAGTAGAAATAATTATATTCACTTCTTACATTATTGTCACTTTAAAAAAATAATAACCCATTGTCAGCCGGGCACAGTGACTCACACCTGTAATCCTAGCACTTTTGGAGGCTGAAGTGAGTGGATCACCTGAGGTCAGGAGTTCGAGACTAGCCTGGCCAACGTGACATAACAGCATCTCTACTAAAAGTACACAAATTAGCAGGGCATGGTGGTGGGCGCCTGTAATCCCACCTACTCGGCAACCTGAGGCAGGAGAATATCTTGAGCCCGGGAGGTGGAGGTTGTAGTTAGCTGAGGTCGCTGCACTGCATTCTAGCCTGGGCGACAAGAGTGAGATTGTCTTAAAAAATAAAAATAAAAGAATCTATTGTCATTCCAGCATAGTAACAGTTTCCTCAAATTTTCAAACAACCTACAAAAAGTGTGTTTTAACCTAACCCTTGAGAGATTATAATGAAGGCAGCTGCTGTAGAAGAAAAAAAGAAAAAACAAACTAAATTAAATAAAACAGCAAACAAAATTAATGTATCCCTTAGGTATATTTATTGTTGTGTTTTTCGATCTTTTCAGCCTTTAAACTAAAAATATTTCCCCCAGAATTTACCTTCCTAAATGCTGTTATGAGAAAAGAGATTGATCATATCTATTTCAGGTTTTTGTTGGTTGATTTTGGGGAATTGTTTTTTAATCTCACATACTTTCTTGATGCAATTAGAAAACTCAACATCAACTCTCAGCAACTTGGAAGCACGCAGTCCATTTTTATTAACTATAGTCACTATGAGGTACCAGGGATCTCTTGAACTTACTCTTTCTATCAATCCGAAATTGTCACTCTTTTGACCAGCATCTCCCCAGTTCCCCCAGCCCTGGCCCCTGGAGAGCACAATCTATTTGAAATTGTTGAATCTGAATTACTGAGGAATCATCTTAGCCAAGAGAGACCAGGGAACGTGAGACTAACTTTAGTGTGTATTGAAGTTATCTTCCACAAAATAAAACAAAATTAAAAAAACTCATACAAAAACTGGGCTGTACTGACAAAATACAGCTAAAAGGACCAAGCTCAGCTCTAAAGGTTGTGATTTAGTAGGTCTGATATTAGACACAAAAATTATCTATTTTATCAATCACAAGAGATTTTTATCATTCATTCCAAGATGTGAGAATGAATGACTAAACAGATTAATTCAGGGGAAAGTACAGGCTATTGCAGGGATTTGCCATAGGTGACTTATGAAAACCAGCAGCTCTGGTTTTCTCTCTCTCTCTCTCTCTCTCTCTCTTTCTTTCTCTTTCTCTCTCTCTGTCTCCGTGTCTGCCTCTCTCTCTCTCTCTCTCTCTCTCTCTCTCTCTCTCTCTCTCTCTCTCTCTCTCTCTCTCTCTCTTTCTCTCTCTCTGTCTCCGTGTCTGTCTGTCTGTCTGTCTCTCTCTCTCTCTCTTTCTCTCTCTCTGTCTCTGTGTCTGTCTCTCTCTCTCTCTCTCTCTCTCTCTTTCTCTCTCTCTGTCTCTGTGTCTCTCTCTCTGTCTCTCTCTCTCGTTCTCTCTTCTATTAATTTGCAAATGAAAATCTCTCTCTGCTCAGCTCTGAGGCAAGTTGGAAGGAGGAAGAGGAAGGGTGTGGAAGGAAGAAAAGAGGAGGACCCAAAGGAAATGTGGGGAGAAGTGTCAAGACACCTGGTGGACCCGGGTTGCACAAGTCACCTTCCCTTTTTGTACAACGTCTCCAAGATTAGCAGAGCTGTCCAATAAGAGAATTACAGCTCAGGGAGCAGATCTTCTACAGCAGTGTAACAGCATGTTATTGAAAAATAATAAATAAATACATATATTCCCTGGTGGAAATTTAGCTTTACAGAGCATCAAACACTCATTTGCAAAAGTATGAAATGTATTAGCTTATCCAGCTCTCAGATAGGTCCTGTGTATTCCTGTACCTGATCGTCCCCCAGAGATTACTGGAATTTCTGTTTCTATTCTGAGTCAATGGAGTTCTGTGCATCTTACCTGTTTAGAGTGGGTGACATATGCTTGGAGTTTATGCTCTTTATTATTTCCCATTGATTTTCTTTTTTGTTATTTATCGTGCATTCATCTCCTCTCTCTTGAGTAACTTCAAGATAAAGTTATTTCAGCACAAGAAAGTGGGGATGACGCATTTGCCATTTTGGATGAAAACATTGTCCTGGGGAGAATCTTGCAGAAGGCAGCTGGGTGTGCAGCCAGCAGAACTGCAGTAGCGAAGCAGATTCCCCATCTCCTGTTTCCTTTCCTGTGGTACCGGTCACCACAACACGGAGATGAGGATAAAAAAAAAAACACAAATGAAGAGGCAGAAGAGAAGGGGAGGAAGATGTCAGTTGCTGTGGCTGCACCACTTCGAGTGACTCTCTGAGAGTTCCTTACAGCAGGATACTTGTGACTCGGTGCCTTTTGGATGGGGTTGGCCCTGGGCTGGATGTTATCAGCCTGGGAGGGTGACTGTCTGTCTCTGGCCCTTCTCTGAAAGGGGCTGAGGATGGACAGCGACCCTCTGGCCAGCCCTTCCTTGCCGGGGGATCTAGTGGCCCATCTCCTTGTCTTCCATTTGTGAGCACAGTCAACACCAAGATCCCTGTGATCCAGTCATGGCTCTGATGACAATTTGTTTGAGCCATGTAACCACGCTGGCTTATTTCCTCATTGCTAAGCCGCACTGCGGGGAAGAGCTCCTCAAAGTTGATGTATTCCTTCCAGTCTCTCGCTTCTCCTTCTCACCCTTGCAAAATACCCAGGAAAAGTGCTTGCCTTAGTCTTTTTGGGCTGCTATAGGAAAATATCTAGATAGCCTAAAAATATTGAAAAAAAAATCTGAAAAAGGTGTGTCATGAATGTGTAAAGCATATGTAGATACGCATCTATGTGGTAAGCAACTGTTTATGTTATCAATAAGGCGTCTGGTTAACAGTTAGCTTTTTGGGGAAGCGAAAAGGTAGAGGCAGGTTTTCGGCTGTGTGTGGTGGGAGAGTACTCAATGCCTCAATCCTTGCATGCTGCAGGGGTCCCCTGTATGTACTTCATGTCTATATAAATCTCCTTACACGCATGTCACACACACACACACACACACACACACACACTTTTACTATAAGGATTTACATGATTATGGAGGCTGACAAGATCAAAGACCTGCCAAGGGGTGAGTCAGCAAAAAAAAAAAATGCTGTTTCAATTTAAAGCCCATCAGACAGGAAAGAGTCTTTCCTCCTCCAGGGAAAGCCAGGCTTTTGTTCTATTTGGGCCTTCAGCTGATTGGACCAGGCCCACCACACTGGGGAGAACCATCTGCAATTCTGTCTGCTGTATCATCCGCAACATCCTCACAGACACACCCGGAATCTTGTGTGGTTCAATGCCTGAGCACCTCGCGGTGCAGTCAGGTTCCCACATAAAGCTAACCCTAACACCTATTTGCACAGACGTCAGTCTCAGACGGAACTAACTTACCCAAGTCATGGGGCCACCACATCGTAGGCAAAGATTTGCAACCGCTCTGCCTGCTGGCAGCTGCTGTAGGTCCAGTCTCATATGGGGACCCTAGAAATGTTTCCATTGGCTTCTTAGTAAACCAAGTGTGGGGTCGCCTAGAAGATCATAACATTTTATAACCACAAGATACATCCCCCATGGTTTTTCATAAATGACCAGAAAAAAAAGAAACTTCCTAAAATGTTTAATGCAGGACCTTGTAACTCAAGAAACATCTTTAACTCTTAGAATTATGACGCTAGAAACCCGGATCCTATGTACCTTTTGCACTGCCTGGAAAGTGTATGGAGGGCCGGGCAGTGCATCGCATTTTGTGGACAGCACTCAGAGCCTGCCTTTCCTCTGCTTGCTTCCCATCCTTACAGATTCGCCAAACTTTGTGGGGGCTGCACAGCAACATATTCAAGCTTTTGTGCATGGCATTTGAGGCTGGGGAATGGAAAATGATTGGGTCACTGCGTATGTTATTTGTGCCTGGGAATGAAGCTCCTTGACCCTGAAACAGGACAGGGAGTGGAGTGTGTGGTGTGATAAGAAACACTGAAAACAGCCTCCTGAGAATGCAGTTTGAGTGTGTCCAAGGTCACAGGTGCCTCAGCAGCCCACCTCAGATGGCCGTCTACTAGGTGTTTGTAGTTAATGCAAGCTCTGTTCATAAATACTTGGTGGACGGATGCTGGGGCAGACTCTCTCAGAAGAGCTACCCCATCCCCGCTCAGCTGCAACTGTCTGAGTGCGTCATTCTTGGCGTTCACTTCAAGCTATAAGCTCTGCAAACTTTAAATGACTAAGTGAACATATGAATCCATGAATGAGCAACTGGCGTTTTTATCTAAACTTTTTCATGAGTATAGCGAATTTAGACAACTCTGTAGTCAGGACACATGCATCGAGAGAGTGATCTGTCTGAACACTTTGGGGAAACGACGATGATTTGTGGAATCTGCCATGCCCACCGTGAATAGGGTTGGCTGAATAAGTCAGCAGCAGCACGTGTTACTTTTAGCTTCTGACACTGTTTTCGTGAGATGTGACCGTGCTGCCTGACAGCGTCGCATTAATTGTTTACAAGCTCTTTGACGTCACTCGCTTGGTGTCATTCACCTCCTAGAAGAACATTTTCCATTTTCAGGGGTTGATAGAAAGCAGTTCCGAGGTGGAATGCTGTGAGGATGATCTCCAAGTCGTACCTACTAATGGCCTGTTTCCTTTCTTCCAGTGAAAAAGGCGATTGAGTTGAAGTCCAGAGGAGTCAAGATGCTGCCGGGCAAGGACGGAAGCCACAAAAACTCAGTCTGTGAGTCCCTTTCCTTTCTATACGAGCACTGACACGCGCCTAAGGGGGAGCAGGGGAGTGAGTAGGGCAGTGAAGGAAAGGCGATCTCACCCACTGCCTTCCCCACTTTCTGTCTTCCCTCTTTCCTGCATCCAAAAGTATCTTCTGGGAGAAAGAACGTGCCCTGACTCCACATTGCTAAGGAGGAAGGTTCTGGTGGTTCACATCTGCCCGGATCACTGGATGAGACTGGACCCTCCAGATGTGTCTCTTGCGTAAACGTGACACGGTCTGGCATTTTCATACCAGTCTCTCTTCGTCCTAACACACTCCACACACACCAGACTTATCCCTGGAAAGGAGAAGTCTGTTCTAGTCTTTTGTCTGTGAAAATGTGATTGATCATTCACGGCCTGGTGAGCAAAATAGCTTTGGGGAAAGGGCTACATCCTTCCAAAGAGAAAACAAGATCTCAGACGTGTGTGTCTTGCTGATGACTCTTGCATGTGCCCAGGACACCTGATCAGTAGCTGTGAGAGGGATGAAGGTGTCTGCCTCACCTGCCATTCTGGTGCCTTTTCCTCGATGCCCCTCACCATCTCTAAGCCACAGGAACTCCTGGCATGCCTACACTGCGTCAAGGTGCTTCTCTGCCAGAAGGGCCCCGTGTCACTTAGCTGAAAGCTGACAGCCCGTATGCTCCTTGAAGACTCGCTGTTCGGTCTCTTCTTTCTCTGCAGGTGCAGTCAGGTCTCCCCCATTCCCCCCCTCACCCCCCCACGGCCTTGATCATGTCATAACAGTTACTGGATACCAGCTTCACTGTGGGTTTGCTTTTCTTACAAACAGGAGATGAGTACCCCTACTGAGATACCAAGTGGGTCGACCTCCAGTAGGGATCGTTTTCTGCTCAGGCTCCTTCTAGAACTTTCCACCCATTGGGTTGTGTTTTCTTCATTGGGTTGCTTCCCTAGCAGTCTTTTCGTGTGATGTTTCCAGGCTTGCTCTGAAGGTGTGCCTGTCCCTGGTGCTTTGCCTCTGTGCGTGTCGTTTCTCCATTGCCTAGGAGTTAGCGGAAGGGCTGGGATGGACATCTGAATCCCCTTGGGTCAACCAACTCTATTTACATCTGCATGCTAGAACAGGCTTCTGCCTGAGGTTTTATATGCAGCAAATATTCTGCTAAAAATTAAATAAAAACAAATAATCAAAAACTTTTGAAAACGATGCTGTAGATTGACCTATATCTTCAACACTTTAGGGTTTTCTGGCAATGGCTTTGTGACAGTAATTCATAGTCTGTGCTCAGTCCTGTGCAGGTTGGGAGGACAGAGAGATAAATCTGTCCCCTGGGCCTCAGAGGCAGGCAGGAGCCACCACATTCTAACACTCTGGTCCTTACATCTCTCCCCCTTCCAAGAAAACAAAATCAATCCCTATAAATGTTTGTGTGGCACTTTCTATTGAATAGACACAGCCAGTCACTCTTTAATGAAATTAGACTGAAAAAGGATGGGAAAACTCAAGGGAGAAAAAAACAGAAACAGCCAAAAAAATAAAGGCTTTGGGTTTTTTTTAATCTAATTTTATTATTTTGATATTGTTAACTTTTAGTGTAGAATGTTCTGTAGAGGAAGATACAGTATTACAATATTTTTAAAATGAAAATGATTTTTATGATAAAACCCTGAATAAATGATCTAAAGTTCAATGTAGAACCATATATCTGGCAAAACTCTTATTTAAATCAATATCATGTCTGATATCCGATCAATTGGGCATCAGATTTTTCTGCTATTGTAACATTTAGGCAGAACTTTTTAAAAAAAAAAATAAGGAGAATATCTCTTCTATCCTCATCTGAACACAAATTGACATATGCATAATGACTCGTTTGGTACTGGAAAGCGTTCTGTCCTTTCTTTTAACAGTTTTAAACTCCTTTTTTGTCAGACATGGGAATTAATCATTAGTGAAGATGAGGAATGGAAACCGTGAGCCTTCTAAGGCGAGAAGGTAATCAATGGTAATGTGTTATTTCGGAGAAAGGTATGATGGAGAAAATGAAATTGGTTCACCGAGGAGAGGACGTAGGGTTTGCAGTGAGAGCTGCAAGAATTCCACAGCTGTGCACGTGTGTGCCTTATTCAAGTTCAAATGGCATCGCTTACAAAATTATTCATAAAATAGGAATCCTTTCCACAGGATTGTTGCGCAGATCAGTCAAGAAATGTGTAAACAGCCCGTTCCAGCATGTGGCATGCGGTGGGTGTTCTGTACATCTCGGGGGCCTTCCACATGAAAATGGAGGGAAGTGAAGCACGTGGTGTGGGGGGCAGGGGAAGTGTGCCCAGGCCAGGTCACGTTCCAGCCCATCCTGCATGCCTGAGCCGGTCCGCCCCAGCCCTGTTTTCTCTGTCAGCTCCTCATGAATCCCTTGCTGTCTGCAAGGGATTGCATGTGAAGGTACCTTATGTTCTTGATACCCACGGCGATACTGGCTGCACAGATGCCTGTTGCTGACATGAGGATTTCATCTTCTGTCTATAGGGAGGGAAGTGCTGCGGCCTTCAGCGGAGGCCTCATTCCTTTTCAAGCCATTCCACTAACTTGAGTCTCTCCACTTCTGCTTCACCCCAAGATCTAGGTTCCTCTGGGACACCACAGCTCTTGATATGCTAGAGATTAGGTCCAAGCACACAAGCCTCTCTTGCAGAAGTGATGTAATTGTTTCCCCAACTAAGGGTTTTCTTGTGGATATGGCAAAATTGTTTATGGAAAATGTCTAGCTCAGGGTCTGTTAGCTCTTGGTCCACAGCCCCCTTTGTTTACTTCCATCTTAGTATGTTTTAATTCTGTAAGCTGGATGTTTTTGTTTGTTTAGGATCTTTCTTCCTCATGAGACTCCTCTTGCAGTAAAGTAACAACAGCAAGCAGTCAGGGAATTATCTGTTCACTGTAGAGTGGAGGCTGTCCTGTTAGGAATTTTTCATCCAGTGCTGCCTTCGCTAAAGCCAGACAGGGGTGGACCCTGCTAGAAGCCCCTGTATCCTGCCCATGGGAAGCACCAGGGCAGGTATGGGAGGCTGAGCTGCCTCCTGCGGTCCCCTCAAGCTGGCTCTGCTCCAAGGCACAAAAACCAAAGGTCACAGCTCTTTGCAAAGGGAGACCTTATGCATTCCTCTCCCTCTGGATTTCAGCACCAAGTTTTGCCCCTTGTTGCCTCCAGCCTAGAAAGCGGTCATAGCTCAGTGAGGATTCCTTCCCACCCCACTGCCCTGTCCCTGGTAGGGTCCCCAGAGTCACTCATTTCTAAGCAGAGCCTGCCTTACTGGGTTCTTCTCCAAACAACATCTGTTTCCTGTTAGGACCCTGTCATGGTGATTGATAGAAAATGTTCAAGGTTTTGGTGAACCAAAGAGGGCAAGTTCCACCCAAAGATCCAGATGTTAAAAAATAAAAATTAAAAAAACACTGGGCAAAGCAAGAAATCCATGCCCTCTGACTGCATAAGATTTACCCAAAGTCCTGTTCACTATGACCCTCACCCCTGCTCACTGTCAGGGCATCAACTAGACACTCAGGAAGTGCAGGAAGAGAGAGAGACACTGGCAGAGAATGGGAGAATTTCTCTGACACCCTCAAGAAACTTGCAATTTGATGATGAAACAGGTCAGGGTCACTGCTTCAGTTGTCTAAGCTGTTATCCAAGATTGTTGTCTCAACAACCAAGAGAATTAAGGAGCATGGCCACAAAAGGTAAGGTTGGAGTGAAAGTTTAATAAGCAAGAGAATCAAGCTTTCCACAGCAGAGAGGGGCGACCGAATGAGTTGCTGCTTTTACAGTTTAATTCAAAAGCTTTTATGAGAAACTCCTCTTATCTCTGTAGCTGTTTGAATAACTTTTCTAATCTGTAAAGCAGTCTGAATAGCTACCCCTTATTTACGTAGTTGTGGGTATGTCCCTAGGCAAATACAAAGCACTACTTCTCTTGTTTGTATAACTGTAGGTTTGTTTAGGGAAGCCCCCCTCCTCCCTGTGTGAATTCCCAAGGAGCCCACCATGTCTATGCCTGAAAGAGGGAGGAAGCTTTTTCCTGGGAGCTCGCTAATCACATAAAGAACAAAAGCAAACAGAGATATGACCACTGGAACAGAACAGAGGCATCAGAGGCAACACGGCATATCTACAACCATACAATCTTTGATAAACCTGACAAAAACAAGCAATGGGGAAAGGATTCCCTGTTTAATAAATGGTGTTGGGAAAACTGGCTAGCCATGTGCAGAAAGCAGAAACTGGACCCCTTCCTGACACCTTACACTAAAATTAACTCCAGATGGATTAAAGACTTAAACATAAGACCAGGCACCATAAAAA
>CM052661.1:2793240-2846023 GCA_028533165.1 Leontopithecus rosalia | reverse complement strand
ATCATTCTACTATAAGGACATATGCACACAAATGTTCATTGCAGCACTGTTTACAATAGCAAAGACCTGGAACCAACCCAAATGCCCATCCATGATAGACTGGACTGGGAAAATGTGGCACATATACACCATGGAATATTGTGCAGCAATCAAAAATGATGAGTTCATGTCCTTTGTAGGGATATGGATGAATCTGGAGAACATCATTCTCAGCAAACTGACACAAGAACAGAAAATGAAATACCACAGGTTCTCACTCATAGGTGGGTGATGAACAATGAGAACACATGGACACAGGGAAGGGAGTACTACACACTGGGGTCTATTGGGGGGAATAGGGGAGGGACAGCGGAGGGGAAGCTAGGGAGGGATAGCATGGGGAAAAATGCCAAATGTGGGTGAAGGGGAGGAAGACAGCAAATCACACTGCCATGTGTGAACCTATGCAACTATCTTGCATGTTCTGCACATGTACCCCAAAACCTAAAATGTAATAAAAAGAAAAGAAAAAAAAAGAACAAAAGCCTTCTGTGCTAGAACCTGCGTGCTCATCTGTGCAGGTGCAGCCTGAGTTTCCCCAGGCTGCTCTATTTTTGCCTGTAGCTGTGATTTTTTTCAGGCCAGCCGCTTCTCCAAGGACCAGCCTTCACTGTCTACCTAGGTGATTTTTCCTTTTTTTCTGCCACGGTGATGGAGGACTCCTCTAATTATAAGACTTAAGAGAGTTAAATTTTTCTGTTTTTGTTTTTTGAGATGGCATTTTGCTGTGTTACCCAGATTGGCGTGATCTCAGCTCACTGCAACCTCCACCTCCTCGGTTCGAGTGATTCTCCTGCCTCAGCAACCCAAGTAGCTGGGGGTATAGGTGTGCACCATCATGCCTGGATAATTTTTTGTATTTTTAGTAGAGACAAACTTTCAGCATGTTGGCTAGGCTGGTCTCGAACTCCTGACCTCAGGTGATCTGCCTGCCTTGGCCTCCCAAAGTGCTGGGATTACAGGTGTGATCCACCACGCCCAGCCCACACTCGGTATTTTTTAATGATGGTAACAGTAGATGCCATTCCTTCTTCTCTTCTTCTGAGCATTCTGCTTGGAAGAAACCCGTTTTTGCAGCCCTCAGTGTGAGGATTACTAAGGTAGATAATCTGTGGGTACCCTTGGAACTCCAAAATATGTACATCTGTAGGAAGAAAGATAAATGAAACATTGATTGTTATTTTTGAACTGAAGATTTTTTTCCCTGTGTAACATGAAAGACAAATGACTTTAGCAATTTGATATTGATTTGTTGTAGCTCACTCAGATGAGCTGATGGCACATTCTCTCAACGGAGGAGCATTTGTACTTACAACAGTTTATAGCCATGCGGGATGGGACAGTTAACTCAGAACCATTATTTAATAAAAAGCTGATTTTTTTAATGTGGAAAAATTGAGCAATATAATGCATTGCCTTTATGCCCCTGGGAAAAATAACAACAGAAATTTATAAAATAAATTCCCCTGGAATTCTCCGATATTCGATCATAAACAATTCATTTCCTTGTCCTTCGTTTCTATTGGGCAATCAATGTTTTCTTACCTTGAAAAAAAAAAAAAAGACCTGAAGGAAAACAGTATGATATTCATCCCAAGTTTCCAAAAAGACAGTCCAGTTAATGAAAAACAATTGATCAAATCTTGTCCTTCATAATGACATACCGTGGTTCCATTCCCCTCTGGCTTTTCTTGTGGCTCAGACATAATTTGGAAGGGCAGATTTTGAAACTTGTAGCTCTGTTTTTAGAACGCTACATAAAGCGATTTCTCAACTACTGTATACACTGAACGATGTAATCCTAATGGGAGAATGGTTGCATTGCCTTTTAAATGGCCTCACTGATTAAACCATTTTCCAAAACATACTTTAGAAAACAATTTTTCATTTGTAAATTTATCCACTTAAAATTGCAGTATTTGTACTTTTAGTTGCCTTAAGTTTTGAATAATTTATGAACAAATAAAATATACTAGTGGGTAATCTTCTTTTAATTGTTAAACTCCAATATGCTGGAAAAGAAATAAGGTTTAATCCTACGTCCTGAAGAGTCTCTTGCCCTCATGTCAACCTCTGAATTTAGCATCATAACCGACAGCGATAGAGTTCAGTAGAGCGCAGGGAGAGACGTCAGCAGCAGTCCCTTCTCTGGGATCCGTGGAAGCTGAGAGAAAGGAAAAGAGAGGCCGTGCATGCTCATGGATAGCGCTGCAATGAGAAATTCTAGAACGGAGAAAACCATCTCACTAGTGTTCGTCTTCAGAAGGTTGTCCCTAGATGATCCCCTTCCAGAATGTGCTGAGGCAGATTACATGGACTCAGATGCATTTCTCTTCAGAAGCCCAGAACTTTCTCTCCAAGGCTTACTTGGGAGTCACGGTGGTTTCTAACAGGTGCCTGTCTTATTCTTACTTGTCACAGAAGAAGCCTGTGACTTCCACCATTCAGTCCCTAGACCTTCATGCCACCCCTCTCTCTGGCCCATTGGTGAGCCCTGGCTGCCCTCAAACATATCCCAAGCCTTTCTTATCACCCCCAAAGCACCATCACCCCTCTCCTGTCTCGTGGCGTCAACCTCAGTCTCTCCCTGCCCTGCAGACAGAGGGATCAGGGTGAAATCTCAGTAGAACACATCTGTTTTCCATTCCAGTCTCTCAAAGGTTTCCCATCACAGGCAGAATAAATCCAAATTCCTTATGACAACCCAAAGACCCCCTTTCCTCCCATCCTGGCATCCTGGTCCCCTTGGTTTCTGGGCTGTTTCTTTTCTTTATTATACTTTCAGTTCTAAAATACATATGCAGAACGCACAGGCTTGTTACATACACACGTGGCATAGTAGTTTGCTGCATCCATCACCCCATCATCTACATTAGGTAATTCTCCTAATGCTGTTCCTCCCCAATACCCCCACCTCCTGCTGTACCTCCCCAATACCCCCACCTCCTGCTGTCCCTCCCCAATACTCCCACCTCCTGCTGTACCTCCCCAATACCCCCACCTCCTGCTATCCCTCCCCTAGCCCCCGACCCCCTGACAGGTCTCGGTGTGTGATGTTCCCCTCCCTGTGTCCATGTGTTCTCATTGTTCAACACCCACTTATGAGTGAGAGCATATGGTGTTTGGTTTTCTGTTCTTGTGTCAGTTTGCTGAGAATGATGGTTTCCAGTTCCATCCATGTCCCAGTAAAGGACATGAACTCATTCTTTTTTATGGCTGCATAGTATTCCATGGCATATCTGTGCCACGTTTTCTTTATCCAGTCTATCATTTATCGGCATTCGTGTTGGTTCCAAGTCTTTGCTGTTGTGAACAGTGCACCAATAAACATACACATGCATGTTTGTTTATAATGGAATTATTTACAATCCTTGGGATCTATACCCAGTATTGGGATTGCTGGGTCAAATGGTATTTTTCTGGGCGGTTTCTTGAGGACATTGGACACACACCACTCCAGGGACTTTGTTCTCCTCTGTCCTCAGCCTGAAACAATATCCCAAGGAAGTCATATCCTCCCTTACTCACATCATTTCGTAAAATTAGCTTTCTCTGGCCGCTATCACTGATCAACCTACCTAAATAGCATGTGTCTTGAGCATCCACAACTTCTCCCATCCAAGTGCTAACCAGGCCCAACCCTGCCCAGGTTCTGAGATCCGGCACATGCAGGGTGGTGTGGCCGTTGACTTGAGCGTCTACAGCTTCTGTCTTCTCCTGATACTTGCTCTGTTTTTGTGTTTTTTAACATCATATCACATATATCATGCACATACGTGTGTGTTTACTTGTATGTGTATCATAAACACATAAAGTAACCCTGTTCATTTCATGTCTCCCATGTCCCTAGTAGAATATAAACCAAACTCCGCAAGGGGAGGTATATTTTCTTTTTTTAATTATTTTTTAATACTTTTCCACAAGTTATTGGGATACAGGTGGGATTTTGTTGCCTGAGTAAGTTCTTTGGTGGTGATTTGTGAGTTTGGCGCACCTGTCACCCGAGCAGTGTACACGGCACCGCGTCTGCTGTCTTTCATCCCTCGCCTCCTCCCAGGCTTCCCCACGAGTCCCCGGAGTCCAACGCATCATTCTGAGGAGGGCAGGTATATTTTCTGCTTTGTTCTCAGATCTCTATTAAGAATTTATAAGAGTCCCAGGAACACAACAGATGCTCAGTGAGTGTTGGTGAATTGAATAACGCAGGGATGTAGTTATGGGATGGCATGTCGTGTGGGAAGAGGATGCTCATGTTTTTCTTCAGTTAGGTTTTGATATTTCACATCTTCACTCACGCATTCAACAGTCCCTTGTTGAGGAGCATCGAGAAGCTGCCATAAGGATGATCAGCGTCTGTTCCTTCCCCAGGGGAAATTACAGTCTTGTGGTGTTTCAGATCACTAGTAAATATTTGTCACACAAAGTGCTGTCATAAAGGCAGCAACATTTACTGACGATTGGGTGAAAATGGAAATTCACTGTCTTTCAAAATATTAGTGGATCGACCCATAAAATATAGAAATTCATAGAAGTAAAGGATAGAAAGCCGTAGGGAAGCAGGGGCCATGTGAGGCGTCACCAAGTCCTCTTTAAGGAACCTACTCCGTGGCTGAAATGTCTAATTTATAGACGTTTACTAGATACTGGCTAAAAGAAAACTGTGCCATTATCAAAATGATATGTATTATATGGAAAAAAGCACAAACAATTAAATAATTCATCAATGTCAATAAAGCACAGTACTTTCAGAATCATTATACCCGCTGCCTGGAAGGGAACTATAAAATTATGAGAAATTATTCAAGTTCTGTCACAAGGTGATAGCAGCTGGTAATAAAAACTAATTGTCAGTCTAAATTGTGTGCTCTACTCAGTCAGAAAACGTGCTATAATATACTCATTTTCCTCCATCCCTCTGCTGAAGGAGTTCATTTGTTACTGAGTCAATGAGTGAGACATGTTTCCTCTTAGGAAGGTCATTTGAAGAATTTCAGTGGACTGCATCCTGGTTTTCTGCAGAGTGCTTCCCTCGGTCCAGAGCTTGAGGTGGGGTATGGGGGCAAGGAGGGTGGGATGGAGGGAAAGGAGAATGGAGTGAGGACCTTCACCAGTCTGTATGCCTGACTTAGTACCCAGGACACCAGGGAATAGAAGTTGTAACCCATCCTCTAATCCTATCAATTGCAAATGACACTCATGTACTTTCAAGCTCAGAAACTTTATTTCAGAAATCATTTCCAACAGACATTTTCGGGCCATAATTTTCCAGAGAGCCAGATATATTTTTGCTCTATTAGTGTGCACGGGGTAATCTTTGGTGAAGAATATGAATCGCTTCACTCATCTATGAGAAACACATTTTGTTTCACAATAATATTGTTAAGGACACCAGGCGTGTGGCTAGATTGCTAGGAATGCCTCTCATCATCAGGTCTTGCTTTAGGGACATGAGCTCTGTGTTAGGAATGTGTGATTTATCTGAATGGCAGTCGACCAAAGTGATTTGTAATACTACTGCAGAAAGAGGCATGCCTCCTAATCCGCGTGCCAGATTTCTAGCACTAAGTGCTGTAGATCTTGCTTTAAAGCAGATTTTGACGGTGAGAAAAATAATAGCCCCATTAACCTCCAACAGTAGTATAAAGGCTTAATAAAACAAGAAGGATAATTGCTCTAATCTACTTTGCTCCATCATAAAATGTAATAATTTGGAGTTTTGCAATTGTTAAAGACCCTGGTTTTCTTAGCAAAGATCTATCTCCATATAACATGAATATACTAGATGGTGTAAACTGCTTCATCAATCAGGTAAGTAAATTATGCTTGCAGTTTCTAAACCGGGCCTTTGTCACTGCAGGAGCTAAAATATCTTTTAAAATGCTACAGAAAATATCGCTGTGAAAGGGATTGCTGTCTAGATACATTTGAGAAGAACCGTATCACTGGTAACTAGAAGCAAAACAAGATGGTTCATCAATTATTTATCATACCATTTACATCATATAATTTTTTAAATAACCAGAAAAATAAGGATCTATTCAAATACATGAAACAATATTGGATTGTTTATAATCCTAATTGGATTATAGGTGGTTACATTGAGTTATAGCCATAGAAGTAAAAGGCTTGTCAAATGGTTTCAGCATACAATTAACGAATATAATTGATTCACTAAAGGGCAAAACTCACTTTGCAAAATGACCAGAGAGTGCCTTCTTTTACTGTAAATGGCGAATGGGAAACAACCTGAAATTGATGGCAGACCTAAAAGAAGAATAAATTTTAGCATTTTCACCACTAGAAGGGCAATGTAACTCCTGAGTTTTCATCAAATTTTAGAAAAGAAAGTAACTAAATCACTTTCTGTTCCCGTGTAATTGGATGAGAAAAAGTCTGAAACTCTAGAGGATCCTGAATTATTCATGTCTGGTGTCCACACAGTCACGATTCCAGCTGCAGTCAGGAGAGGAAACCGCTATTTTGCTGTCATGAAATCATCTCACTTGATCAAGTCTTTGTTCCTGAGTAACCAGTCAGAAACTCTAGAAACTAAACTAGTTCATCATTGAGGCTTCTTTATCAATTAAAACATTCAATTTCATACACCAGGAAACTAAGTGAGCAGGACAATTAATTAGCCTTTATATAAACAGCGAAGACACTGAGAGTTAAATATCAACATGAACTCAGATAATCAAGGGGAATTCAGACAAAGCACACATCTCTTAAGCCTCGTTTATTTAAAGCACATTTGAAAGGTGTAAGGAGAAAATAAAAAATATTTTTTGATTTAACCCTTTCATTAGAGTGCTTATAGAATTACAGAATCATGAAATTGAAATTGACTTCCATTTTCCAGGGAGAAATCAGTTTGCCCAGACTTGAGAATTCAGCCTCACTGAATGAAAAGTTTCAAAAAAATGAGCCAAGTTAGACTAAATTATGAGGACGCTGGTTATTGATGACCTGGCAATTATTCACGGTATCAGGAGAAGCTACAACCTTGCTTCCTCCCTCAGTAGAAGAGCAATATGAACACGTTCTCCAGAACCCGTGACCTGTTGGATCCTGGGCCCCTTACTATCTACAGTCCCAAATTCTGTGGTCCACATGACCCCTATAGAGAAGGCAAAGCAACTGATAAAGTGCTCTCTTTCATAAATCCATTTTTCATGGGAGTTCAAATGAGCCACACTAATATAGAAATAAGGGAATTTAAAAGATGGAAATGAATTTTAATTCAAATGAAAAAGAGTAGAAGAAATATATTTTACAAGCTCCTATTGACCTTTTTCAATATTCTTGACCTCTGCTTTCTAACTTGATCCCATACTTTTAGGATTAAAATGAACTGGGTTTCCCTTACTGACTGTCATCTTATCTGTAAAACGGAAGAACTTTAATATAAATCAGGTTTGTGTAATAATGACAGTTTAATCTTCAAAAGTTCTCACTTTTTTTCTGATTGGTCCAAATTAATTGCCGCACTAATTGGATTAAATTAGATAATTCAATTACAGTGGATGATGATATTTATTTGGTTTAACCCTTGTTTGGTCCTATCCCTTGGATTCAATGCATTTACATTACATTCATAGAGAACAGATGCCAAGAGGCACTCCGTAGTGGTTTGTGTTGAGAAGAAAAATAAGTCATGTTTTAAGATATATGAAAGTATACAGCAAGTCAAGGAGATACTGGGTAATTACAAAGGGTACTGGGTAATCACAAAGAGTACTGGGAAATCACAGAGTACTGAGTAATTAGTGAAGTGCTTTGGACGTGGAAAGCACCATATTTTGCAAGCACTTCGTGTTATTGTTATTATTAGAATACTTGCAGGAAGTGCAATTTGCCTGCCTAAATTGCCTATTTTATGGTTTGAACTGCCGGTTTTAAAGGCATATGGAATAACATCAACCATGTGACGTCCAAAGAAGACACTTTTATTATGTATCTGGAAAAACCATGGCTTCAAGTGAAAATTTGAGATAGCTGGCATGTAGGAAATGTGTCATCCCCTGTCCCCCATGAGAAACTCTTAGCAGCTTTTTTTATGTACAAATATTAAAATGGAAGGTCTTGTGCAAATCTCTTCATTTCTGATACTGTAAAAAACGATCCCATCTCTTCAGGTATAGTTTTTGGATGGGCTGATTTGTCTTGCTTTTACAAAATAGAAAATAATTAGAAGAATATCAAATGTGTTCAATGAATGCATCTTGTAAAAAAGATAGTAGTAATTTCTATGAGATGAAAAAAATGCTATTTTAAATTGAAAAAGTGTTTGCTTGTTGAATTATAATCTAAATTCAGTCCATCATGTATTGAATATCCTCAGACTAGAGTTTAGCTATCATCCTTCCTTTCAACGAAACTCCATTTGACTAACTGTTAAACACAATTTGCTAGAATCTTTTAAACAATTATTTATAACATATTTTGACCTAAATTTTCCTCATTGGACGCGTTTGTAAAACTTATGAACATTTTCCTCTGTTACTATCATCTTTCAAGATAATATTACTCTTTTATTTGCTGGAAAGCAATGAGCAAGTATTATATGATTGTTCTCTTCTGTATCTGCGATAAACTCTCATTATCATAAGATAAAGCCAGACTTGTGTTTCTCATGATTTTATATTAATATTCAATCTATTAAGAGAATTAATTGGAGTATACTTAATAAAAGTGAGGTTAGCATACAGGACATGTTAAGTAATTCTTTTTTTGTGTTGTTACTTGGCATTTCTTCCGGGAAATTAAGTGTTTTTTGGAAAAGGGCATTAGCTTGCAAATTCTGCATCACAGCACTATAACTTCAGTTGGATTAGCATCCTTGCCCCTGTTCCAAAGTCTTCCAGCATTTATCGCATCTGTAAGATAAACATGACTTTCAGACAGTGTCTTAAAGGTCCTTAGAAACACACTCGTCTGTGCTCCTATAATAACCTTGCACTACACTTCTTCGATAACCACACACACATGCACAAAACACACAACACACATACCTATACCCAACGCACACACAACACAATACCCCAACACACACACAACACACACACTTATACCCCACACCTACAACACGTAATACCCCAACACAGACAACACACACTAACAAATACAACACACATACCCAACACATGCACACACCTATACCCTACACATGCAACACTCACACAGTAACACACACACAACACACATCTATACTCACATATGACACACACAGCACATAATGCACCCCAGCACACATGCAACACACACTATAACAAAACACACACACCATAACAAAACACATACCCAACACATACTCACATTTTCTAATTCCTTTTCTGTTTTTTCTCTTTGTATCTTTTCATTACGTAATGACTGCATCTCTGTATACATTTATTTTGTCTGTTGTGTCTCTCACAGAATAAGGGTGGGGATTTTGGTGTTCCACTCACTGTAGAACTGTGTTTGAGACATTATTAGGCTCAGACATATTATATCATACAATATGTATAATGAATGAATGAATCTCCAGGCAGCTGCCTCCTCCCATAATTTGACCAGCAATTTCAGTGTCAAGTCCCAGTATCAACACCCAGCTAAGTCAGCCCACACACAATCATCGGCCTGCCCCCCAGGACTGATTCACTGACTCCTGACCAATTTTACTCACTATAGCAAATTACCCGACACAGAGTGGGTGACTGTATCCATTAGTGTCTATTTATCTCTATCTGTGTATTGATCTGTATTCTACATATGGAATAAATATACCCCTGATTATTACTAAGGAGAACTTTAATATTATAAACCTTCTTTAGAGTTCACCAATATAATGTTAATGTTACTTTCAACAATAAAGAAGTCATATCCAAGTTAATCACACAAAAAAACAGGCCAGGTGCAGTGGCTCATGCCTGTAATCCTAGCTTTGGGAGGCCAAGGCAGGGGGATCACTTGAAGTCAGGTGTTCGAGACCCGCCTGACCAACATGTAGAAACCCCATCTCTACTAAAAATATATAATTAGCCAGGCAAGGTGGCTCATGCCTGTAATCCCAGCTACTCGGGAGGCTGAGGCAGGAGACTCACTTGAACCTGGGAGGCGAAGGTTGCAGTGAGCCAACACTGTGCTATTGCACTCCACCCTGGGCAACAAGAGTGATATTTCATCTCAAAACCAAACAAAACAAAATGAACAAAACAAACAAACAAACAAAAAACTGGATCACTTTTTTTACCCCTCTCTTTTGATAATTGAATGGCATTTTTTTTTAGGATATAAAGATCAAACTACCATTAGAATATTAACATTTGTCCAAAGAAACAATACTAATGCCTAATAATATTGTGTCACGCATATTAGAGTTCAGACGTCTCAGAATTGCCTGCAGTGAAAGGCATATGGGCATAAGACTGCATGTTTCCCTCAGAAAAGTTCATTCTCAGAAATTGTTGTGGCCAGGTGCGGTGGCTCACACCTGTAATCCCAGCACTTTGGGAGGCCATGGCAGGCAGATCATTTGAGGTCAAGAATTGAAGACCAGCCTGGCCGACATGGTGAGATCCCATCTCTACTAAAACTATAAAAATTAGCCGGGTGTGGTGACACACCTGTGACCCCTGCTACTCAGGAGGCTGAAGGAAGAGAGAACATGGGAGGTGAAGGTTGCCGTGAGCCAAGATCGCGCCATTGGGCTCCAGCCTGAGCAACAGAGCAAGATGTCTCAAAAAACAAAAAAAGGAAGAAACTGTTGTTAAAGTATAAATGATGGCTGGTGACCGGGGTCCAGTGAGGCACGCTAGAGGTGCCGAACGCTGGAAAGAGCAGTGAGTCCCTTTCCCGAGTCTCTTTCCCGAGTCCCTTTCCCGAGTCCCTTTCCCGAGTCCCTTTCCCGAGTCCCTTTCCCGAGTCTCTTTCCCGAGTCTCTTTCCAGTCCCTTTCCTGAGTCTCTTTCCCGAGTCTCTTTCCAGTCCCTTTCCCGAGTCTCTTTCCCGAGTCCCTTTCCCGAGTCTCTTTCCCGAGTCTCTTTCCCGCGTCTCTTTCCAGTCTCTTTCCTGAGTCTCTTTTCTTGTGGTTGTAACTTTGAGTTCAGTGAGGTGTATATGAATTGCCGTGGTGTTGGCGAAATCTCAGGATAGTAACTAGGGGGACTGTGAAGGATATTGCCCAGGGCACTGAGGTGTCTAGGGCACAGCAATGTAAAGTCAGGAGACACAATCGCATAGGGTCATGGTCATTAGTCCCTACAGCAGGAGACAGAGATGCAGCAGCTTCCCCAGGCCTCTCCAGGTGAGTCGGAGGATGAGTGTGAAGCTGACTGAGGCCTGACCCGGAGCAGGGCAATCGCTGAGTTACAGCTCTGCCGATGATGAGACCAGACCCCAGGCGTCCTGTCTCGGGAGCTGCACAAAGACCATCATTCAGGGCAGAGAAATGAGAGCAGTTGATTAAAATAATGTTAGCGTGTGTTTGCACAGTGCAACATGCTTAATCTTGAAGTCATGTAAGAGATTCAAATTCTGTATGAAAATATTAAAGCTACAGACTTTCTTTCATGCTATTTTTAGATCACTGCCACTGCCTCTTTATTTTTAAACCAAGGAGAGATATTTTTAAAATGGTGTTGAGCCTCATTTCCTCAAATTCTAAAATAGGGATAATATTTGCCTTATAGGGTTTTCTTTATTTATTACATTGCTATAAAAACAGCCTAGTGGCTGCCAAAAAAGGGCACTTAGGAACAGTATCAGTCAGTCTATATTTTTGTTATGATAGAAGCCAAAGGCTGGAAGATTTTAAAGTTATCTGTAAACACAATGATTCATTCAGGTAGGTCTTGAGCTTCCTCTTAGGCTCTATCAAGTTTTAAATGCTTCGCATTGAAATAGAAATTACAGACTGCATTGTGTGCAGGAGATGTTAATCTACTCTTCATTGATACAGTTTTGGTTTGGTTTGTTGTTTTTTGTGTGTTTTTAGACAGAGTCTCGCTCTGTCACCCAGGCTGCAGTGCAATGGCATGGCCCTGGCTCACTGCAAGCTCCGCCTCCAGGGTTCAAGTGATTCTCCTACCTCAGCCTCCCAAGTAGCTGCGATTACAGGTGCCTGTCACCACACCCCACTAAATTTTTGGATTTTTCATAGATATGTGGTTTCACCATGTTGCTCAGCCTGGTCTCAAACCCCTGACTGCAAGTGATCCACCCTCCTCGGTCTCCCAAAGTGCTGTGATACAGGGGTAAGCCACCAAGCCTGGCCCACTGATTAAGTTTTTCTAGAGGACGTCCCCATCTGTGTTACAGAGTAAAAGGTACTTCAGCACCAGGGTAACGATGAAACCCCTCACTATTCCCTGCCCCACACACAAACATACATTAACCAGTCAAATAATGGGGCTAACTTCTATCTTATTTGAATTAATTCATTTATTTTATTAAATTGATGTATTGTTATTATTTAATTAATTTATTCATTAAGTCATTAGACCACCTATTCAAAGAATCTAAATTTTGCTATTTTGGAAAATTAAAATATGTCTATTCTACTTTTTTTTTGATAAACTTTATCTCATAACATTAAGTAAACATTTAAGAGTATCTCAGTACAGACTGTGGCAAAGACGTATCACTATGGGTTATGTGTAATTCTCAGCCTTCCTACGACTCCACTCACCCCCTAGGGACAAACAAGCTAATGAAAGAATATTTTGAGAGTGGAGGTTATGATATCACCACAGTGCCATTGAAGCATATCTCATTAATGTAGAAACACGTGCAAGGGTTGGCTACTTGAAAAGTACATGAAGAACATAGAAAAACGACGAAAAGAGTCTATTTGGAGGTGTCTCCCAATTAGTAGAGACACTGCATTTCCTCACAAGTTGAGAAGCTTTCAACACAACTGTGATAGAAATCGCTTTAAATATGTTATTAAAAGCTAGCAAATTTTAGATTCACGCAATTTTTGTTTTGTTTTGTTTTGTTTTGTTTTGTTTTGTTTTGTTTTGTTTTGTTTTGTTTTGAGACAGAGCCTCGTTCTGACTCCCAGGCTGCAGTACAATGGTATGATCTGGGCTCACTGCCACCTCCTGGGCTCAAGCAATCTTTCTGACTCAGCCTCCTCCCCAGTAGCTGGAATTACAAGCGTGTGCCACCATGCCCAGCTAATTTTTGTATTTTTTATAGAAACAGGGCCTTGCCGTGTTGCCCAGGCTGGTCTCAAACTCCTGGGCTCAAGTGATCCTCCTGCCTCAGCCTCCTAAAGTTCTGGGGTTATTAGATGTCAGCCACTATGCCCGGCTTAGATGATTGTTTGGATTATATTTATTATTCCTTTATGTTTGCTAAAGCAAGAACTCCATTTAGCCACCTCCCTTACCTTGTTAAAATATTAGGCATAGGTCAGTACTTACTATTGTAATGCACCTTTACTACTTGATTAATGAACATGATTATTTGCAGCTTTATTTAATTTGAATCAATATCCCTATGAAATGCTGGAGGGAATATCTGATTTAGAGCTCATGTTCCTTCTGAACTCAGTAGTTTGGAATCATGGTTTCTCCAGTGAAAAGACTGTAACTTTGTCAAAGTCTATAGCTCTGGGCCTCTGTTTTACTTATTGATCATTTATCTATCTCTCTTTTTTATTTATTTGTTTATTTTTTTTTTTGAGATGGAGTTTCGCTCTTGTTACCCAGGCTGGAGTGCAATGGCGCGATCTCGGCTCACCACAACCTCCGCCTCCTGGGTTCAGGCAATTCTCCTGCCTCAGCCTCCTGAGTAGCTGGAATTACAGGCACGCACCACCGTGCCCAGCTAATTTTCTGTATTTTTAGTTGAGACGGGGTTTCACCATGTTGACAAGGATGGTCTCAATCTCTTGACCTCGTGATCCACCGGCCTCAGCCTCCCAAAGTGCTGGGATTACAGGCGTGAGCCACTGTGGCTGGCCTATTTTTAATCTCTCTAGAGGGGTTAAATATAGCACTTCATTCACTGCGTTGGTGTGAGAATTCAAGGACTTGACTCATGTAAGGCATTCAGAACCAGGAGTGCCACATAGTGAGCACACTCTAAATATTTCTGTTCAGTGGACTAAGAGTGAACTGCACGGTCCTTAGATGAATGTTGAAGATACAATCCATGGAAATAGCTCCTCCAGGAACAGAAGAAAATGGAAAGGGTGTGAGCAGAGGGAGAGGAAACAAAAACCACTTTCCTGCCTTCAGAAATCTTTCTACATCTGTCTGTAGTTACTTACCTGTCCTGCCATTCCCTTTATTCCTGAAACATTTTATAACCAAAGGAGACCGTGGCATTTCAGATGGCATAAACAAGGGTGGTGTGGGCAGGACATTACAGGAGGTGGCTTCATCCGGTGTTAGTCACAGGCCGCCGGAGGTGGCCTCGTCCGGTGCTGGTCACAGGCCGCCGGAGGTGGCCTCGTCCGGTGTTGGTCATAGGCCGCCGGAGGTGGCTTCGTCCGGTGCTAGTTACAGGCCGCAGGAGGTGGCTTCGTCTGGTGTTAGTCCCAGGCCGCAGGAGGTGGCCTCGTCCAGTGTTAGTCCCAGGCCATTGGAGGTGGCTTCGTCCGGTGTTAGTCACAGGCCGCAGGAGGTGGCCTCGTCCAGTGTTAGTCACAGGCCGTTGGAGGTGGCTTCGTCCGGTGTTAGTCACAGGCCACTGGCATGATCAACTTTGTGGTAACTGTGGATGAGTTAGAAGGTGGAGACGTGTAGGAAACTTGTCTGCAGCTCCCGGAGAGTCACGACATGTTCCCAGCCTTAGAGCACATGGTCTCACAACTTGAACCAAAGCATGCAGTTGTGTGGTTGCTGTGATTTTCTCATTTTATGATGGGTTGGGAATAAGTGTAGCAATCACATTTTTACTAAGATGACCCTTAGAATACTGCTTATAAGATCAGAATATTGTGCTTAATTCTATGCAGAGCCTCCAAAGTGAAGAAACCCTTTTTGGTTTTGTAATATTTCATTCATTTAATTTATTTAATTTTAACTTTTTAGAAACTTAACTTTGCTCCTTTGTCAGAGATCTGTGTGGGTCTATTTCTGACCTCTCTATTCCTTTTAATTGATCTATGTCAATTAACCAATGTTATTACTACAGCATTACAGTGTACTCTAGTATGTCAGAATCTGTACAATGCTACAGTTTCACCTAGAAACCTTTAAATGTAAATGCATTTTAACTGAGGAGGAAGAGAAATTCAGAGTGCCCTAGAGAAATATCTCAGAAGTGCCACTAGATTTCATTTCACTGAAAAATCTAGAATTTGTACCTTGGCCAAGTGGCATTTCCCCCAATGTTTCATTGTATAAATAATCACTATGAATATTGCTAATATTTATTAAAAGCATGCACTGTAGCAAAGTTTTGCACATGTGATAGAGAGTAAATTTAAATTATTACTACATTTCCTCATTTTACGTTAGGGAACAGAGACACACAGGATGAGTCATTTGCCCAAAATCACATAGCAGTTTCAGAGTCTAAAATCTAAATGCAAAGCACCTCTGTCTAGTTCTTAATTCGTCTTTCATAAATATCACTGGCTAATTAAACTTTCTACCGGTGTGTATAAGGCTTAGCACATGTAAAATTGGTGTTTTGCACTCCATTATATTTCATTTCAGAATACAGGAGACAATATTTGTCATTTTAAACTGAATTATACTATCATCTTTGCCCACTTACTCAAGCAACAAGTATTTATTGTGTCCAATTCATGCCTAGCTCTCTTGTATATTTTAATTGTGTCTAAATGCAAGGCATTACGATTACTTCGAAACAGACAAGCACACTAGGCATTCAGTGGTCCCAGCCTGCTGAACTTCCTTAAAATCGAGAAGTAGCAGATTCAGTGGACAAAGCAATCTGTTTTGGTTATGCTGAAAATTTTCAGATTTAAAAGAGAGAAGCCTTGAAATTCAGATAAGCAAATATCATGATGAAAAAGCAAACACAGGGATTCGTAGGAGGGTGCAGAGGAGCATCTCCTCAGAGACGCCGGCCGCTCTGTCCCCAGATCATCAAAATGGGCTCTGGTCCTCACTGAGTGCAGAGCAAGAGTGGGCTGAGAGGGCAGAACTGGCTTGCTTTCTCGAGAGACTTAAGTGGAGCAAAGATCAAGTGCTTTTACAGGCTGGACTTGAGCATTACTCAAGGTCCTGCTTCAAGATAGCAGCATGCTTCTGAAGGCCACCAGCCATCAATTAGCAGGGCAGGGCGCAGGGAGCTTCGCTCGGCCCCAGCATGCACCTGTCAGCACGAATGAGTAAGAACACGGTGCTCGGCACACACTGAAATCTTCACAGAGGTACCTGTAAGAGCAGTTTATTGAAACTGGAAAAAAAATATAGTACTTACACAGAGAATATCTGGGAAAAAAGTAGAGAAAATTAACATTGAGACGGTTGCTTTTTGTAAATAGATCTTACTGTTTTATTGCTTTCTCAATAGTAACTCTGCTTCCATCGTTTATTTGAAAGGGTAGTTTCCCAGCCTAAAATTAGAAATGCAGAGTTCCATATCCCTGTTCACCATGGATATTCACAGGAAGGGGACAGAGTCAGCCTTCAGCAGTCTTACCGGGGGCAGATCATGTTTTCATCCATCATACATGGGGTAACCACAGACATTTTTGGTCCTGAAATGCTAAGCTGGACTTAAAACCAACAGAGTCAAGGTGAACCTGCCCTGGGCAAACCCGAACGGAAGGTTATCTTCCTGTAAGCTGCACAGAGGTACATTCAGAGCAGAAAGTGTGCTTACATTACGCTTGTATTTGTGGTTTTAAATTAGTATCAGATCCTGCGTTTTATTAGACATATGTTTGATAGTTCATATCCAATACTGTCATATCCTCATAATTCTATATCCACCGTCTACCCCTACATGACCAATCACGTCTCTCCTGAATGCCATGACACATTTGAACAAAAGACCCCCCAGTGTAAGGGAAACAAAACTCTTCCTCTGTCCTCTTAGGGTCCAAGAATTAAATTGACATAGGAAAGATTAACAGAAAAAAAAGCATGCAGATTTATTTAATGCAAATCTTCTGTGGCCTGGGAGCCTTCTGATGGTTATCAGATGCTGATGAGGATAGTGACGGTTGGGGACAAGGAGGGTTGGTTAATGGGTACAAAATATAGAAAGAATAAGATCTTCTGTTATAGCAAAATGGGTGACTATAGTCAATAATAATTACACAAATGTGTAATTACACAAACGTGTAATAACTAAAAGAGCATATGGGATTGTTTAACACAAACAATAAATGCTCGATGAAATGGATACCCCATTCTCCATGATGTGATTATTTTACACTGGATGCCTGTGTCAAAACATGTACCTTATAAATGTATATACCTGCGATGCACCCACAGAAGTTAAAAATAAAACAATAAAACATTTAAAAAAAGAATAAAAGAAATTGACCATTCTGATCTTAGGACTTGAAACTTGCTTTGGTTTTATCTGAAAAGCAAAAGACCTCAGGCCTCTAAAAAGACTCTTAAAGAACTGGAACTCACCACATCACGCATCCAGGCAGTGAGACACCGGATGCTTCTCTCCTGTTTTGTTAACTACTGTTACGTTTTTTCCATTCTATATAAACCCCTAATTTTAGTTGATCAGGGAGGTGGATTTGAAGCTAAGCTGCTGTCTCCTTGGCCGCAGCACCTGACTAAAGCCTTCTTCCTTGGCGGTAATCATGACCTCCGTCGTTGGATTTCTGTGCAGTGAGCAGTAGGACCCAGACAGGAGCCCTGGAGTTAGGTAACAATTTGTTGATGTGTAATGAAGATTCAAAGAATTTCTACAGGGGGAAAGACAATTAGACTGCTGAGTCATGAAACGCAACATAGTGGTTACAATCAGCCCCAAGACAACTTTGTTTTATAGCCACTATTTTTGGTATAAAAGAAGGACAATGGCTTCAGTTTTGCAACTTTGGATTTGATTTTATCCATCAATAAATGTCACTGAAATAACATCAACATACTCCAAGGATCCAACTAGGCATTTTCTGTAATGAATCCAGCAAATTGTTTTACAGTGAAGACACCTCTTATTTTTACTTCAAAAGCTGGCTTTGGATGATGCTGATCCTTCTAAGTGGAGCTCACTGAAGTCCGAAACGATGGATCCCTGTATTTGCTTTCCTACCACACCTTGTTCCAAAGAGAGTTTGATTGTCCACTTTGGCCACGTGCTTCCCGGCATCCGTACAAATTTCAGAAGAGACTTTAGAACTGCAATAAAACATGTAGGAATTGTGAATGTAATAAGTGTCCTGATGGAAACACTAGCTTGGAAGTTGATCTGTAGCAGGGAAGGTGAGGGTGACTAAAATTGGGGCTGCCGTCAAGCTCGGTCTCTATTTTCAAACCACGTCAGCATCTGGAACTGGGTTCAACAGTGACGGAATAGGGAAAGACAGCACCACATGTTTCGAGATGGCCAGGAGAGAAAATAAAACGCACGTCATAATTTGGCAAGCAAGGAAAAGTCCCAAAATCTGTAATATATAATTATATATTATATTTTATGTAATATAGTATATAAATTATACATTATATTTTTATAATATACAACATAAGTATTATATATTATATAAATTATGTTATATAGTATTTAGTGTCTATGCATTTAAAGTTACTTTTCTCATGTTTATAAAAACTGACACTTTGTCCTTTTGCTGTTAGTCTATTAATTTGCATGTGTTCTCATGAGTTATATCATGCTTTTCCTTCACATGAAGCAAATAGTGTATGTTTTCCCAAATCTGCTAAAACTTAGTGTTCTAATAATGATCGCTTTAAATTAATAAACATCAAATAAAAATAAGCAAACTGCTAACTTAACATTCATGAATATTCTTTACATCTTAAAATGATTGGTCAAGCAGATGTGGTTAACTGGACGCACAGCATTTTAAGTCTGGAGACCTGGGTTTGAGTTGAACGCACTAGTTACAGGAGCTTGAGCCTCTTTTTCTCTTGTGTGGAAAAGACATGACAACCCCACGGGATAATTATAGGTATGAAATTAAAAGAGGATGCACATGTCTTCCACAGAAGACCTGGCAGAAGAGTGATATTCAAAACAGTGCTGTGAACATATTTCATTTTTCTTTTGACTTCCAATGATTTTTCGGCACAGTGCAGAAATGTCCCCCAGGGAGAGGAGTGTTGACAGGCACCTGTGAGCACCCCTCCAGAAATGGAGGATTCTAATTCCAAATTCCCTTTACGTAGATAGTTTCAAACCATTGCCTATAATTGCTTTAGTGATAAGATGCAGTGCCCAGAATAAACAGCTCACTTGTGGTTGTGTAAAAGAATAAATAACAGAACACAATGAAAGAACTTTGCCTTGACAGATCCATCTGTCTGTTGGATCCACAGGCTATTCCCAGGTGTCGCTGTCATTAAATGTTGACAGAAGCTTTGAAGATGGGCGGACATCCCGGGTGGAGGCTGTGGGTCCCTGCACCCAGTCAGCAACTCTGCTCCTCAAGCACTCTCCTGTCTTCTTTTGTCTAATACAAAGAGCTGTCTTGGCCGGGCGCAGTGGCTCACGCCTATAATCCCAGCACTTTGGGAGGCTGAGGCGGGTGGATCACGAGGTCAAGAGATCGAGACCATCCTAGTCAACATGGTGAAACCCCTTCTCTACTAAAAATACAAAAATTAGCTGGGCACGTTGGTATGTGCCTGTAATCCCAGCTACTCAGGAGACTAAGGGAGGATAATTGCCTGAATCCAGGAGGCAGAGGTTGCGGTGAGCTGAGATCTCACCATTGCACTCCAGCCTGGGTAACAAGAGCGAAACTCCGTCTCAAAAAAAAAAAGAGAAGAGGTGTCTTAGAGGGAGGTACTTGATGATGGAGAAAAAGGGACAAAATGGCTACAGCAAGGGGGTTTAAAGTTAGAGAATTTTTACTGAAATAAGCAGTTTTATATCATCTACTAGTTTAAAAAAATTGCACATATATTCTGGATAGAAGTTTGTATTTCAGTTTTAAAAGTTTTGGGCTTTTTTCATAAAGCCAGACTTCCAGGAACAAAACAGGGGCATTTTCCCAGCTCTGGCCTAAAGAGCCCTGAAGGATAGCAATCTTTCCATGTCAGTAGCTGGAGGTTTTGCTTAAAAGAGAGGTTCTAGGCCAGGCACAGTGGCTCACGCCGATCATCCTAGCACTTTGGGAGGCCAAGGCAGGTGGATCACTAGGTCATGAGTTCAAGAGCAGCCTGGCTAAGATGGTGAAACTCGGTCTCAACTAATAATACCAAAAATTAGCTGGGTGTGGAATCCCAGCTACTTGGGAGGCTGAGGCAGAGAATTGCCCAAACCCTAGAGGTGGAGGTTGCAGTGAGCCAAGATCTCACCACTGCTTCTCCAACCTTGTTAACAGAGTAAGACTCTGTCTCAGAAAAAAAAAAGAGAGAGACTCTAAACTGAGAGGGCCGATCTTAGGCTTTTATGAATATAAGACATCTCCAAACCCTTCCAGGTGCTGCTGGCTGAGCCTGGCCATCCCGGGGACACCTGGCCATCCCGGGGACACCTGAGCATTGCCCGTGTCCCCTGATGTCTTCTGTGGTGCTCAGATTTGTGCCCTCACCCAGGACTTTCCTGACAACCTCTACTATGGAATTAGGGTTGTTTCCTATGCATTAGCCTTTAACTGGGTATGTTTTCTTGCATGGGAAGCAAATAATTGCTTATTTATTCAGGAGTTGCTTTTAAATAGCTGTAGATGGTCATTAAGTCACTTTGTTACATGAAATCATTAGTTTGAACTATAACTTTTCTAGGAGAGAAATATTCAATGCATGCTATTAATCTTGTACTTTTAAGGGGTGTTTTTATTATTTCTATGAGTCTTATAAACACATTCATTTTTATTTTACTTTAAATTCTGGGATACACGTGCAGAATGTGCAGGTTTTTACATAGGTATACACGTGCCATGGTGATTTGCTGCACCTATCAACCCGTCATCTAGGTTTAAAGCCCCACATGCACTGGGTATTTTTGTCCTAATGCTCTCCCTCCCCTTGCCTCCCACCTGCCAACAGGCCTTGGTGTGTGATGTTCCCCTCCGTGTATCTGTGTTCTCAGTTTTCAGCTCCCACTTATGAGTTAGAACATGTGACATTTGGTTTTCTGTTCCTATGTTAGCTTGCTGAGGATAATGGTTTCCAGCTTCATCCATGTTCTTGCAAAGGGCCTGAACTCATTCTGTTTTATGTCTCATAGTATTGCATGGTGTATATGTGCCACGTTTTCTTTATCTGCTCTATCAGTGATGGGCATTTGAGTTGGCTCCAAATCTTTGCTATGTTTATCACATACCAACTTCAAAGATCACACTCAGTTTGATAGAAATGGGGACTCATCTTTAAGATATGGAACTTTATTCATATACTGCCCAGTGTGTGTGTATGGTCCCATAATACACAAGCTCTGGGCAACCTTCTTAGGAAAAAGTTTCCCTATATCTGTACACATGATTTTAACGTAAGGGAGAACAGGTGTACCATTAGGATGTATTTAAGATCTATATGCGAGGCCGAGGCGGGTGGATCACAAAGTCGAGAGATCGAGATCATCCTGGTCAACATGGTGAAACCCCCGTCTCTACTAAAAATACAAAAAAATTAGCTGGGCATGGTGGCGCGTGCCTGTAATCCCAGCTACTCAGGAGGCTGAGGCAGGAGAACTGCCTGAACCCAGGAGGCAGAGGTTGCGATGAGCCGAGATCGCGCCCTTGCACTCCAGCCTGGGTAACAAGAGTGAAACTCCGTCTCAAAAAAAAAGATCTATATGCTTCTGAGATATAAAAGTTTACTGGTAATTTATAAAATTAAATAGAATGTAACTTATAATAATTTCTATATGACTGTTAGCATTTATTGGGTACCTGTGATGTGTCCAGCATGGTGCTTGGTATATAGGTTTTCCTCTCATTTTGACACCAATCCTGCCTGGTGGGCAGACACCAACCTCCACCTGCTCTTCAGAAAAGACCACAGCTTAGGGACTCTCCCCAGGGTCACACAGCTGGAAGTATTTGGGGCCAGGGATGAAAACTGTACCTCCCTGACTGCAAGGTTAACATTTACTTCAACACATAATGCAGTATGGACAAGAGAGGAGGAGACTATAGCATTGAGCAGAAGAAAATAAACAGTTTACCTACTCTAGGTGTAATAGTATCTGACAACAAGCACTTATAGACACACATATGTATATTTAATTAAGAGATATAGGTGCTAATCAAATGATTACCTCTTATGCCTAGATTTGTCAAAAATAACAAGATACTAAACTAGTGAAGTATGACAGTGTCTCTGACAGGGAAGAGGGGAGGCCTGGGCTGGGAAATAATGTAGCCTCATTTGGAGTTGGTTTCACCTCTTTGAAAACTTTAGTTATCATTTTCTTGATAACTAAAGGACTGTCATCCAGTCTCTGCTCTGCTGATTATATGGGTAGAAAAACCAAGTCTTTTGGGACTCAGTTTTATTATCTGTAAAATGAGGATATTAATATCTTGTATGTGAAGTTGTATTTGGCAGTTGCTTAATATCATGCATGATACATAGTAAGCGTTTAATTGGTAATAATGTTAAATTATCTAATGAATCGTGGTATACCATCCAATACTTTTAAGAGTAATAATCATTTTTGTTGATAATAGTAACCATGATGGTACTTTCTATTTAAATATTCTTGATTTAAATGAGACCTGCTTAGAAAATTATGGCTTCTACTCAGCTGGTGATGAGAATCTGTTAGTCTACTGAAGATTACAGGGTATTTCACATGATAGGTTCAAAGAATGTGGTGTTTTGGGTGATTTATCAATTTGAAAGAAATTAACATGGATTACACTCAACTAACAAAATGAAGCCAACCGTAATACCATCTGCTTTTGATAATTATGAGGACAACTGAGGATCTTGTATTTTCTCAAAGTCTTCATCATAAACATTGGTCAACATTGATAAATGGACAGTTTCTAGAGAGTTTTTGTTCGTCTGTTTTTTGTTTATTTTTTTGACATACAGTCTCACTCTGTTGCTCAATCTGGACTGCAGTGACAGTATCTTGGCTCATTGCAATCTCTGCCTCCCAGGCTCAAGTGATTCTCTCACTTTAGCCTCCCACGTAGCTGGGACCACAGGCGTAAACCACCATGCCTGGCTAATTTTTGTATCTTTGGTACAGACAGAATTTTGCCATGTTGCCCAGGCTGGTCTGGAGTTGCTAAGGTCTACCAATCCACCTGCCTTGGCCTCCCAAAGTGCTGCGATTACAGGCATGAGCCACTATGCCTGGCCTTCTAGAGAGTTCCTAATGATGGCATGTCACACTCCAATGCCCACTATGTAGATTTGCACCTTAGCACTTCAGGAAATAGCTCCAATAGTTTTGTGGACTAAAATCCAGTGCTCATATTATGCAGCAAGCCAGCTGATTGGGTGTAGGTTAAAAATAGTTCACACAGTAAACGCTTTATATGTAAGTTGCTAGCACCCCTTAGGCCAAACAAGCTGAGTTATTCAAGCTAAAATTAGCTCTGAATCAAGTATGTGCATACTGAGAGGGCCGGCTCTTGGTGAAACATTGAAGATGCAAAGTGTTTCTCCCGTGAAATGTGTATGAATGTCACTTGAGTAGTCCATTAAACATTTCTGCTTGTCGTAAGTCAAGGCCACATTGTACCAAGAGACTAAGGGAAGATGACGCTATTTCTTCAACTGTTTTCATCCGCATTTTCTTGCTAATTGTCCAATACCGAATCATGAAATTGCGAGTCTTTTGTTCAGTACCTGTGGAATTTTCAATTCGCCCGTTAAGCTGGTTTGTGGCGGATATGGAATTGAGAAAAAGAGGGCAAAGGCCATGTGTTCGATAGAAACGCATGTGGAGATGCTTATTCTGGTTCACACACAGGGACATACGTGGCTGAATAATTAGGAGGCTGAATCCCATTAATGAAATAGCACCAGAGTTTCCTTTAATATCTGCCTACTCTCAATTAATTGATTCATTTATTATTAACTCAATAAATGTTTATTGAGCACGTGCAGTATATCATAATGCTAAACGCTCACTTTCTAGAGGGAAAGATGAACCTTCAGGAAAGCATGGTATGTGTTACAAGTACTTACAAGAAGGCGTAGGAATAAGGAGATAAGTAAGTCGTGGATTCCCTTTGGGGTAAAGAGCTTGGAAAAGGCTTCTTAAGATTGGAAACCATGGATTTGTGTCCTGAGGCCCTAAAGGAGGAGTAGAAGCTGCCTCTCAAAGTGTATGCCTGTGGTGACGTGCTGCTGGAAAATGTTTAGCAATGGGTTCTCCCAAGAGAAGAGTCTGACATGTAGCCTTCTCCCACGTGCATGGTTTAAATATGTCCACCATGGCCAGCTTCGAACCACCACCATACCCATCACTGGAGACAGGCTTGGGAGGAGATGTCCAGTGACACTGAATCATGTCATACTTCCACCAGACACAGAAGCAAATACCCTCAAGAGTAAAGACAACGGCCAAATTAGAAATGTGACTAGAAATTGATGAGCTTTGAGCCATTATTACTGTTTCTAATATAATTCATTTCTTTTTAAGTTTAAATCTAAATATTTAAAGCTGACATAGCAGCAGACATACACACACATTCTGAACATTTGACAGTGAGCTCTCACACTCTGGTACCCGCACACCCTGAACTTCTCATGCTTTCTGAGCTGTGGTTGCTAGAATGCAAGAGTGGGCTCTAAATGCTGACATACACTGCACCTGAAGGAGAGGAAGGAGAGAAGCCTTTAGGAGACCCTTAGGATTCTCAGGCTTGTTCTTGAGTTATGGTTAAGAGTCTTTGCTTTCATATAATGTGTAGGTGTTTAAAAAAGCTTATGAGCAAATAGCGAATCAGGCTGTCCTCTGTCAGTTTCGTCAAACTTATAAGATCCCTGCCTTTAACGAGGCTTCACTCTAGATAACAAGATTACAAGAGGAAGCAGATACTAGGTAAACCTTGAACTGCATCAACCTTTTAGAATAATTCACTTTGGAAGTAAGATGAGACGTTTACTTTATTTCTTCTTCAATTTAATGAAACCTATTGCCTTTTGTGTTTCTGATTTTTTTAAGTACTTTAACATATTGAAACTAAAAATGTATGGTCAAATATTTTCTGTTAAGACTGGCGCCGTGGAGAACAAGAAGAAAATAAAGTCCTTTCTTTAAATAGTGATTTAAAGAAATAAATTTATATAAATTAGAAATTTGGTTGAGTATACATACGTGAAAATTCATAAAACAAATACAACTTCAGAAAAGTATAGTCAGAGGGCTTTATAGACTATGCAGCCATCCCAGTACAGACTGGCCCTGGTCATATACCCGCTCTGAGAACATAAGCTATAACTTCTGAGCCGTGGGAAGTGTAGTATAAAATACAGTTCCAATTGTTTTTAGCCCAAGTTGTGAATTCAGAGAGACTTGCAAAAGGGGGCACTGGGGCCGAGTCAGCGCTGCACATTCTGTTTAAACCGTGACTTCAGATCGAGTCCTCTGTAAATCAGTTCCTCCTCCTTCATTCCATCTTTCACCGTGAGATACAAAAGAAACTAAACGTCTGCCATCACATCACGTTAACTTGAATTCACTTATCTGCAAGTTCTTTTCTCTGAAAAGACGGGCTATAGCTTCCAAAAACAAAGAATGACAACAGCAGTGAAAAACAAAACATGAGAATAAATGAAAATGAGAGAGCGCAGAGATGGTGGGCTATGGCTGCAGCTATTTCCACTGTCGTCCGCATTCTGCCTCTCCCTAGCTCGATGAAATCTCATGTCTTCTCAGTGAAACACCGACAGCATGTTAGTAAAGCATGAGAGTGCATCAGTCTTTGCTAAACACACACACACACACACACACACACACAGAAAAAAAGCCTTACTATGTTTGTTTTCAATTTAAAACAATGCATATAAACTAGAATTTTAGGCCGGGCGCAGGCTCACACCTGTAATCCCAGCACTTTGGGAGGCCAAGGTGAGCAGATCATGAGGTCAGGAGTTCAAGACATTCTTGCCAACATGGTGAAACCCAGTCTCTACTAAAAATACAAAACTTAGCTGGACATGGTGGCGTGTTTGTGTAATCCTAGCTACTCAGGACGCTGAGGCAGGAGAATTGCTTGCAGTGGAAGTTGCAGTGAGCTATGACTGCACTACCGCACTCCCGCCTGGGCAACAGAGCAAGACTCTGTGTCAAAAAAAAAAAAGAAACCTAGAATTTTAAATAAATTTATTTTTTTTTCCATCTGATGAAATAAAAAACCTGAGAGTTTTAAAAATTGATTATTACCACTAATTATAATACCAATGATCTTTTTTAAACAATTATTTAAATTTATACCTTGAACTTTACAAAGCACTCTCTTGCCTCGAATTCCTGGCTGCCACAAAGGGTGTGCCCAATAGGCTGGCAGGGCACTGTTGTTATTTGCATTTTATGGAGAGGGTGCTGGGGTTCAGGGATTTCAGATAACTTCATTCACGTGAACGTTGATTTATTCACTCAGCAAGTATTAATTAGATGCTGTCTATATTTTGGTTGCAGTTTTGATGTCTATGGATATAACCCCTGATCTTGCAGAGGTTATATTCTGGAGGGATGAGAGGACCAATTAACAAATAGGCAATTTGCCAGAAATCAGAGGAGAGTATAAGAAGAGAGGCTAGAAAATGGTCAGTGTTTTTAGTGCCTTTATGTTGCTCAACGAAGGCCTCTCCAGGAAAGTACCCTGTGAGCAGAGACGGCAAACAGTGAAGAAGCAAGCAGAGAGGGCATTTCAAGTGGACAGCACTTGCCTGCCTGGCCCCAGGGCTGCTGGGAGCTAGTGTGGTAAGAACGCAGTGACACGGGGTGGAAGAGTGGCAGCGGTGGGACAGGAAACGCTTAGGGGCGGGGGAGCAGATTCGCAGAGGACCATCTGCCTTGGATTTCACTCTGTGTGATGGTCGTGGAGGTATTTTCATCGGGGACTGGCCTGACCTGGCTTAGGTTTTAGAAACATCACAGACACTGCTGTACAGAAGGCAGACTCCTCAGGGCTGCAGCAGGGAACCCCAGCTAATGACACAGGATGGAGATGAGGGTGGGTGCCCCCTGTGAGGGTCGCAGAGGGAACGACAGGTGAGTCAGCCCGCTTTTAAGTCATGGGTCAGGAATTGAAGTCCTCAGCTGCCAGTCCAGGGCCGATTTCTCCAGTTTAACAGCATCCAAGTTAGGAGCCCGTTCTGTTTCCCAGGTGGCCTGTCAGCGCGCTGATCATACAGATAAGAATAAGATGAAGAAACTCCCGGGGAGTTCACAGCACCTCAAAGCAGGGCAGAGGTCCGTGAAGCCTAAATAGATGCTACATTAGTCAGTGTATTATGCGTTTGATATATATATAGCCATATATTTTATATGTACATATATAAAGTGGAGTTTATTAGGTATTAAGTCACATGATCACAAGGTTCCACAATAGGCCGTCTGAGATGGAGGAGCAAGGAGATATAGCCCCAAAACTGAAGAATCTGGAGTCTGATGTTTGAGGGCAGGAAGCATCCAGCGCAGGAGGATATAGGCTGGGAGGAGAGGCCCATCTTGCCTTTTCATGTTTTTCTGCCTGCTTCATATTCGCTAGCAGCTGATTAGATGGTGCCCACTCAGATTGAGGGTGGACCTGCCTTCCCAGCCCACTGACTCCAATGTGAATCTCCTTTGGCAACACCCGAGCAGACACACCCAGGATCAATACTTTCTGTCATTCAATCGAGTTGACACAGAGTATTAACTATCACAGATAGTGAGACATTAGGAACACTTCACTGCCTTTGGCATAACTTACTTAGAAAAGTATGCAATTGCGTCTGAAAGCTTAAAAGAAGAAGGTGTATCCTTGGGTGTATTATTTAAAGTCTCAAACATATTTGTTTCCTCAAATGTTAAGAAAGAGGAAGGAAAGAGGTGCTGGGTCATCCCCTGGACCCTCCCCTCATCGCTGTTGTCAGCTGCTGTGTTCTGTTCTGTGAATTGGCCATTAGGACTGCACCTGGATCCCTGAGGTTTCTGATGGGTGTGTGTAGCCTCAGGCTTGGCCAGTTCCAGGCCCCTGTCCCCCTGGCCTTCCTCTTTATACACAGTTCCTAGCGTTGTGCCTCACACAGAGCAGGTGCTGGGCTAATGTCTGTTGAATTAATAAGTGATGTGACCAGTGGGCGAGTGAATGAATACCCAGCTTGTCTTCTGCGTCATGGTTTTTGTGTCCAGAAGGGTCTCAATTCAGGCTACCTTCCCCTCCTCCTCCTGAAAACCTGAGGTTCCTCCATTCAAGATTCATTCACTTGGCACTTGTGTTGTCAATATTTAGTAGAGGATAACTGATTATCCTCTGATGTTGAATGAATGAGTAGAGATGCAGCAGTGAAGTCCCTCACTATGGCATAACCAGGAACCCCCAGCCTGGCCAGCCCAAGAAGCTCAAGGCCTTGGACCCTCCCACCCAAGGCAGGCTCTGAAGCGTGGGCCCAAGAAAGAAATAATTGCTCACAGGAATACACGACTCGATGGCAAAGTGACAGATGAGAAAACACGGATGACACATCTTACCTCAAATTTATACTTTGTGCTACCTTATTTAGTGTCTTTGAATTTATGTTCCCAGACTTTCAATTAAAACATAATTTTATGCTCATTTTTGCTTTCCTTTTTTCTAAGCATTCTGCCCTTGAGGGATGATTAACTAATTTTTCTGTACATAATGGCTTCTACAAACATGTTTCTGGTGGGGTCATTCCTTAATCTCTGAAGACAGGTGAAGGTAAACTCTAAAGATGTAAAGTCTGTACAGGCTAACCGGGTGGCTAAATGATTTCTCCCCATCTTCACCTGCTTCTGTCACGCCTCTCAGGCAGCTGTGGCCGAGGAGGAGATATAGGCATTACTTTGCCACCAGGATTAAGGCTCATAGCCATCAAAGCAATATAATTCTATAACTGTGTTCCTCCCATAACTTTACTTAACAGCACAAAGTTTAAGGCAACAAAATGGGCAAAAACTAGAGTAGATACAGGATGTTCACCATGTGTCTTCCCTAGCATTGGCTCCTCCTGAGCTCCAAGCTCATCCATCCTTCTGTTGGCAGACATGGCCTCCTGGTTGATCCCTAGACACCGCAGAGGACCCTTCTATATCCCACACTCTGTTCCAGATCCTCCCTTTTCCCTGCTGTTTGGTCCCCTTTGCACACTGTATGTGCAAGATGTACCAAGATGTTCAATGCCCCGTCAGACAAACTCTCCCCCTTCTCCTCTGTAATATACCCCAAACTCTACCATCTCTCGATCTGAATAGACACTTCTCATCTCTTCAGCTTACACTGTAGCTGCCTGAGTCATCTTAAATATGTATATATAACAGAAATTGGGTCTGGGGACTCCATCTGGCATACACAGCCCAGGGCCTGTGGGACACAGCTTTCCTTCCTAGTTCTCTCACTCCACATCTTCCTTGACACAGGGCCATCTTCCCAGGCTGGACTCACCCCCCAGAAGAAGATCAAGTAATGGTGGAGGAATGTCACCCTTACTATGTTTCCTTATTAGCAGAGAAATAGATCTCAGAGGTCAGCCCCTCTGTACACCCCTGGAGATTACTTATCCTCCTGAATTGTGTTCAGCGCTCCAGTCCCATTGCCCTCTAGCCCAGAGGTGGAATGACTACCTGATGGAGACTGACCAAGACTCACCCTTGGGATGGGGACTTGGGGAGAAGCCAGCTTGCCCTGAAGTACACAGACACTCATATTGATCGGAACTGGGGCTCTGTTAGAAGACACGGGGAAGAAATGTGTGGGTGAGTTGTCCCCAGCAGTGTTTCCGTGGCATACAGTCTTTGATCATCTGGCCTTGGCCATTTCCACTCAGTGCAATTTCATGATTAAACGTTCAGACACTCTGGGATGTGCTGTTCATGAATTTGCCCCAGGTCTTCTGTTTTTATGACTTTCCCCAAGACACATGCCTCCTAAAGGATGCTCTTCAGAACTCTTCCTTGCCTTTTCTAATGAGTAAATACTAATCCTCTGAAGCTCAGTTCAGACGTCACCGTGCTGGACAGCTGCTCTTCACCCCAAAGCCTGGGTCTGCAGAGCAACCCAAACAGTGAAGAGGACTCCCCTGTCCCTCACAAAGTCATCTCAGGTGTTGATGTTGTCTCCGAGGCTTTTCTCAACACAGTCCTCCTGTCCTCCCTGACCTCATCCCCAACACCTCCCATCCCCCACTGGCTCCAGCCACACTGGCCCTGCATCCTTTACTAGGACTCTCCTGCCTCAAGGCCTTGTCGATGGCTGCTGTCCAAAACTCTCCTCCCCAAGATCTCCACACACCTCAATTTTCACTCCTCCAGGACCCTTCTCAAATGTCACTCCAGTGACATCCTACACAAGGGGACACCTGCCACCCCTTCACTTTCTTTCTATCCTTCCTTATTTTTCTCATAACACTTATAATCTGACAAATCATAGAACATATTCATATATATTGATATAGTGTAGGGACTATAATATATAATGTGTAAATGTATATAAATACTTGCACATTTGTCTTGGTAGAATGTGAGCTCCAAAGAACAGCCCTCCTTTTACTCACTCCCAAACTGCGAATCACTAATACCTACAAGATTTCCTACCTTATAACAAGAACTCGGTAATTATTTAGAGAATGAAGGAATGAAAGGACTTGAGCATACTTCTAGCTTGGCACCTTTGGGCTCCTGCAATATTTATCTTTCTGTTAAAATCTAAGCTCTTATGATTAGACTGCAACCTTTTATTTCTCCAACTCTCACACCTGGTAATGCATGTGGAACGTAGCAGGTATATTAGTTGGTTTTCATGCTGCTGATAAAGACTTACCCCAGACTGGGTAATCTGTAGAGAAAAAGAGTTTTAATGAACTCACACTTGCATGTGGCTGGGGAGGCCTCACAATCATGGTGTAAGATGAAAGGCACATCTTATATGGCGGCGGGCAAGAGAGAATGAGAACCAAGTGAAAGGGGTTTCCCTTATAAAACCGTCAGATCTCGTAAGACTTACTACCACGAGAGCAGTATGGGGGAAACTGCCCCCATGTTCCAATTATCTCTCTCACCAGTTCCCTCCCACAACACATTGGAAGTATGGGAGCTACAATTCAAGATGAGATTTGGGTGGGGACACAGCCAAACCACACCAGGGAGCATTTAGAAAAGGCTTGCTGAAGGAAGAGATGATATGTGGATCCTGGCCTGTGCATGTAACAGCAAAGACCAATCCTGATTCAGTATTTCTATCCAATTATGTTAGCAATTATACACTAAAATCAGATATTTTCAAACTTATAATCAGTTATTTGAACTCTGCTGAATATGTCCTTTTAAATGGGCAGGTGTTCATATCATTTAAGTTGTTTTTAAAGCATATTCCTCACATCAGTTCTCACAGTCTAGAGACTAAACAAAAAGTTGAGACAAAAGACCTGTGAGGAATAGAAAGGGAAGGTCTCCCCAATGTGGTGGGGAGAACAAGGACAACAGCAAAGCACCAGGCCGGGCATGGCAGCTCACACCTGTAATCCCAGCACTTTGCCAGGCCAAGGCAGTTGGATCACCTGAGATCAGAAGTTAGAGACCAGCCTGGCCAACATGATAAAACTGCAATTCTACTAAAAGTACAAAAACTAGTGTGGCATAGTGGCAGGCACCTGTAGTCTCAGCTACTCGGCAGGGGGAGGCTAAGGCAGGAAAATCACTTGAACCTGGCAGGTGGAGGTTGCAGGGAGTTGAGACTGCTCCATTGCACTCCAGCCTGGTGACAGAGGGAGACTCTGTCTCAAAAAGCAAACCACTGAGGTCATAAATGCAGGAGCCTAAGCTCTGGGTTGATTATTCAAAAGATTTCTAGGGGTACTCTGAGAAATAGCTCCAGCTTCAAGCTACTGCCTCATATAAACACCATCTTAGAGTTTCATGACTTTAATTCATTTGAGATAAGATCTGTAGCCTTAGTTTCACATTTCCTGAGATTTATCTTTGTGTTTGTCCCATTAAGTGAAATTTTTCAATATTTCTCCCAGGGATTATTTAGAACCCCGTTGAGTCAATTACTTGGTTAATATTAAGTGGGATAATAAGGAACCAAGATACTATTTAGTTTCCTGACTATATATATATATATAGTGTGTGTATATATATATATATAGTGTGTGTATATATATATAGTGTGTGTGTATATATATAGTGTGTATATACATATATATATATATATATATATATATGTATATATATATATATATAGACAGAGACAGAGTCTCGCTCTGTCACCTAGGCTGGAATACAGAGATGTGATCTCAGCTCACTGCAACCTCCGCCTCCCAGGTTCAAGCAATTCTCCTGCCTCAGCTTCCTGAGTAGCTGGGTTTACAGGTGTTTGCCACCACACCTGGCTAATATTTCTATTTTTAGTAAAGAAGGAGTTTTGCCATATTGGCCAGGCTGCTCTCGAACTCCTGACGTCAGTACATCCACCTGAGTTGGCCTGACAAAGTCCTGGGATTACAAACATGAGCCACTGCATCCAGCCGACAAATTTTTTTTTTACCTCAGTAAAATATATGGAAATACCTAATATTGTAGCAGTAATTTTATCTCATTGACCAATGCTCAGGATATAAATTTCCTAATCACCTAAAACGTTCTTTTTATAAGCATTGTTATCATCTTAGATTATGTACGTTTCTTGAATGTCCTGGAAACATCAGATAAATTGGTAGATTAAATATATGTGTATTTAAATATATTAATATGTATTTTAAAAATTAAACATATTTAATATTTAAATATATATTTAAACTATAAACTAAAAAAATTGGTAGTTTAAATATATATTTAAACTAAACTATATATAAAACATGATTATATTAATTATTTTACATTAATAATATATATCAAATATACTTATAAAATAGGAAAGCAACTTTTAAGGAATGTATTGAAGTCTTTGATGCACAGAGACACAACTGAAACCCTGAGAAAATGGGACGTGTTTTTTAGAATTTCAGATATTGAAATTCTGTCTGAACTGTCTATGATATCTGGCTTCACTGTTTTAAACTCTTAGGCATTTCAAAGCTGACTCTCTTGATAAGCTTTGTGAACAGTTTTAACCGTGTTGGCATGTGCTCTTTACTTTAAATGTTCACCTGGACCCTGGACATCTTAATTAGATATTTTTTATTCAACATCCTGATGAGATGAAGGGCCAGCTCTTTACTGCTTCTTGATGCAAAAGCGATAAGAAAAGATGCTTCTGATCTTTGTGGAGTCTTTGGAATAGTGTGGAGACAGGCAGGGTGATACAGGAAGATGAAAATTTCTCACTCTATTTGCCTTTCTTATATGAGGAAAATCTGATTCTCTTGACTTACCATCAACATACAGTCCCATAGGATATTTTACGTATTCTATACATGGTTAATATTGAACTGTCTTTGCTTTCTGACCAAATTCCACTTTGCCCAGAATAACATGGTTTTGGAAGAGAATTGATTCAGGTTATTGAAGTAAACCAGAAGCAGAAAATACTTACTTGTATGAAGTCCAGTATTTTACTTTTAAGATTAAAAACTTTAACTCCAGCCATCTGATGGTTGAAGATTTACAATGAGATTTAGTAACATTTGAACAAAGCCTTGGTTGTGTGAAGCCCAAATATCTGAGACAGGTCTCAGTTAATTTAGAAAGTTTATTTTTGAAACGTTGAGGGTGTACGCCCTTGACACAACCTGGGAAGGTCCTGATAACATGTGCCCCAGGCGGTCAGAGCACATTTGCGTTTTATACATTTAGGGAGGCAGGAGACATCAATCAACATACGTGAGATGCATATTGGCTCCATACAGAAAGGGGGAACAACCAGAAGCAAAGGTGGTGGAACAAAGGGAGCAGGGAGGGGACGGATAAGAGACACAGGTAGATAAGGGACAAGCAGTTGCATTCTTTTGAGTTTCTGATTAGCCTTCTCAAAGGAGGCAATCAGACATGCCTTTATCTCAGTGAGCAGAGGTGTGACTTTGAATAGAATGGGAGGCAGGTTGGCCCTAAGCAGTTTCCAGCTTGACTTCTGCCTCTAGCTTAGTGATTTTCAGGCCCCAAGATTTATTTTGCTTTCACAGTATCAAATCAATGTCTGAGTCTCTCCGTTCTCTTGAGTCCTTCCTATCTGCGTGTCTTACAAGCACTCACGGAAATTTACTTAAGTGCCCCTGTATAAAGTCAAACTTCCCCTGTGCCAAACAGAACTCACCATCCCTACCTCAGACAAACGTGTTCTGCTGCACAAATTCCACCCCTTGCCTGTCAGGAGTATCAGCCCTCTCTCACTTTCATGGAGAATGGCCTCTTCAACTCCTTGTTGAAAAGCATCTTTGTTATGCATCCTTTCTCTGCTGCTGTTGAAAATGGGCCGGCCTGCCTTCCAGTTTCTTCCTCCTTCTCTCCTGAGGCCCCCACTGCTTCAGGTCCTCGCTGCAGGCAGTTCTGTGGTGCTCTCACATTGCTCACTTCTGTATTTTCCTTTATTTCCACTGACAGACAAATGGCATGGAGTCTTTCTTTTTTTTTTTTTAATTTTACTTTAAGTTCTCGGATACATGTGCAGAACGTGCAGGTTTGTTACATAGCTATACCTGTGTCATTGGTGTTTGCTGCACCTATCAAGTCACCTAGATTTTAAGCCTCGCATGCATTAGGTATTTGTCCTAATGCTCTTCCCTCCTCCTCCACCAACAGGCCCTGGTGTGTGATGTTCCCCTCCCTGTGTCCCTGAGTTCTCATTGTTCAGCTCCCACTTATGAGTAAGAACATGCAGGGTTTGGTTTTCTTTCCTCTGATAGTTTGCTGAGAATGATGGCTTCCAGCTTTATCCATGTTCCTGCAAAGAACATGAACTCATCCTTTTTTATGGCTACATAATATTCCATGATATACTCAACCATTGTGGAAGACAAGTGTGGTGATACCTCAAGGATCTAGAACCAGAAATACCATTTGACCCAGCAATCCCATTACTGGGTATATACCTGAAGGACTATAAATCATTTTATTATAAAGACACATGCACACGTTTGTTTATTGTAGCACTATTTGCAATAGCCGAGACTTGGAACCAAGCCAAATGCCCATCAATGATAGACTGGATAAAGCAAATGTGGCATGGAGTCTTGACATTCATATATTTAAGTTAGGGAGAGATGGAAAGCGGAGGAAGAGCAGGGAGAGAGAGATTTTAAGTAGCCAATGAACTGTTTAAAATGTTTTACAGGTCATTTTACTCCCTAGTGACAATGAGAAAGTTAAGTAGAAACGCCCCCAGCTGGGGTTGAGCGTAGTTATTCATATTATGTTTCACTGAACCCACTGTGCATTCAAGGGCAATTTTGTCTGTTTACAACTTGTCGTTGATGAGCTATCTCTATAGCCTAACTCTGTTAAGATAAAGCATCCGCTGTTCCACAAAGGTCTGAGCAGGTTCCTTCTGTTTCCCCACAACTACTGAGCAATTGTCTTTTAATGTTTTCTGCAACTTTAAGTAAAAGCCTTCTGCTTGCTCTGTCAAGGTCTGGACAGCTCCTCTCTCTGGCAGCCTCTGGCTGCCCCATTCTCATTTCCTCTATTCTCTCTATCTTACTCCTCTTTGTTATAAATGCTCTATCTTCTTCCATCTTCCGGTACACATCCTATGCATCCTTCAAGACTTATCTAAAGGGTGGCTTGTTTGGTGTGATTAAAAGCAAACAAAAAACTTCATCTGAATTACTTTTAAAGGAGCTTGCCAGTTGGGGTGGCTCATGCCTGTAATTCCAGCACTTTAGGAGGCCAAGGCAGATGGAACACTTGAGGTCAGGAGTTCGAGACCATCCTGACCAACATGGTGAAACCCTGTTGGGGTGAAACCCTGAAAATAAAAAAATGCACCGGGTGTGGTGGTGGCCACATGAAGTCCTACCTACTTGGGAGGCTGAGGCAGGAGAATCACTGGAACCCAGGAGGTGGATGTTGCAGTGAGCTGACGTTGTGCCACTGCACTCCAGCCTGGGTAATTAAGTAAGACTCGGTCTCAAAAAAAAAAATTGAAGGAGTTTAATTGAGCAATGAACAATTTGCAAATCAGGGGCAGTCCCCAGAATCACAGCAGATTCGGAGAGACTCCAGCACAGCCATGTGGCGGAAGAAGATTTATAGACAAAAAAAAAAAAGGCAAGTGAGTCAGAGAAACAGCTGGATCAGTTACGAACTGGCATCTGCCTTATTCGAACACAGTTTGAACCCTCAGCAGTGGATGAGTGGTTGAAGTATGGCTGCTGGGATTGGCCAAGACTCAGCGGCTGTTACGGGTGCATGCTCCTGAGTTAGGTTCTCGGTCTTGTCTACCTGTTTAGCTAGGCTACGGTTCATCCCCGAGGACTCATATATAAAAGTATAGAATCGGGCCGGGCATGGTGGCTCACGCCTGTAATCCCAGCACTTTGGGAGGCCGAGGAGGGTGGATCAGGAGGTCAAGAGATCGAGACCATCCTGGTCAACATGGTGAAACCCCGTCTCTACTAAAAATACAAAAAATTAGCTGGGCATGGTGGCGCGTGCCTGTAATCCCAGCTACTCAGGAGGCTGAGGCAGGAGAATTGCCTGAAACCAGGAGGTGGAGGCAGGAGAATTGCCTGAACCCAGGAGGCGGAGGTTGCGGTGAGCCGAGATCGCGCCATTGCACTCCAGCCTGGGTAACAAGAGTGAAACTCCGTCTCAAAAATAAAAAAAAAAAAGTATAGAGTCCTCCTCGGGCCGTATTGAGTGTGCTTTAACAGGTGTAACCTGGCTCTATTCTAGCATTCATTTTCTCCTCTGAGCATCTCAAGGCTTAGTGGTGGCATCATCATGCTGAATAGCTGATGATGCTGAGTGCTGGCACTCACCTCTGCCCACCCCTCACCTCTGCCTTATACCTGTCCGTCTTGTGTGTGCATGACCTCAAGAAACTCCTGTGAATCAGGAGCAGCCATGTATACAAAAGATCTGTACTAGAGTCTGAACAAATGAATTCCAAATCTGATCTAATCCTCATGAATTAAGAAAAGTCGGCCAGGTGTGGTGGCTCATGCCTGTGATCCCAGCACTTTGGGAGGCCGAGGTGGGTGGATCATTTCAGGTCAGGAGCTTGACACCACCCTGACCACATGGTGAAACCCCGTCTCTACTAAACATACAAAAATAAGCCAGTCATAGTGGCACATTCCTATAATCTGTTACTCAGGAGGCTGAGGCAGGAGAATCACTTGAACCCGAGAGGTGGAGGTTGCAGTGAGCCCAGATTGTGTCACTGCCCTCCAGCCTGGGCGATAGAGCAAGATTCTGTCTCAAACAAAACAAAACAATGAAACAAAATGTCACTTGATCTGAGCCTCTGTTAACATATGCATTCTTACTCCTGTGTTTGCTTGGATGATCAAACAATAAGAATAGCCAACATACGTGCATTACTTCTTCTGTGCTGACCCCTGGGCAGACCACTAATACTTTCAGTCCTGTCAGTAATCCTGTGAAGTGGACACGGTTACCATCCCACTTCACAGATGAGGTCATGGAAAAACAGAGGCAAAGAAGCTACCATACAAGATCCCTCAGATAGTAAATAGCAGAGGCTTCAAATGTAGGTAAGCTGACTCCCAAATCCACGCTCTAAATCACTACAGTACCACAGCCTCTCATTACAAATGCAACAATGCCGTGGAAGGTATTTTGCAGACTATGAAATGTCAGGCACGTACATCATGATGGTATCTTGTTTCTATTTTATACCTCCCAGCACGTTGCTGAGGACAGGGACAGTTCCGAATGAAACTTGGCAATTAGCTACGTATTGTTCAAAATGAGCAATGTGTGAGTCGGCTTTCTTCTTAAAAGTTTGAAATTATTGCAATTCTTTTAGATTACATAATTGAAAAATGCTCTTTCTTGGAAATTTCATCTTCATATTTTAGATTTATATGGCATTATTTCTCTAAAGAAGTTAAAATTTTATAGTCTACTTGGGAATGTCATTTTATGCCGTGTGATTTTACTTCCCAGTTCTACTGCACATTGGGAATTCAAGCTATTTACTAATATTTGTCATAGGGGCATTGGGGGAATTGATATTATGGAGTCTGGAATTGATTTGAGCTGGTTTGAAAAGCCCATGTTGTTAAGAGAAACAGCGATATTTTCTTGTTATCTGCTTTGCCACATCACTACTCCCTTCTCCTGCAGTGGGAAATCCCAAAGGGACCAATCCACAGTTTAATCATTTTTGCTAATATAATAACCCCCCCTCCCAAATAAAGAACTAGGATCATCCCAAGACGGTTGGTAAAGGGAGTAACTGTTTGACTCTGGCTAAGTGAAAGGCACCTGCTTCTGTGTTTCAGAGATTCGAAGACTAGATGGCATCTCAGATCATTACACAGATTCTAAATACTGAGACAGGTTACCTGTGTCTAAGTGAAAAATGGGATAAGAGCAATGAGTAGTAAACCAGATTGGCAAGCCCAAAATACAAATTTGTTTCTTTATAACAATAACTACACAATTTATCAATAAGGCGATCATCTCTGTAATTTATTAGCCTTTATTATCAAGTTCTCATAGGAATAAATATACATAATTTAACTTCCCTGGGCTTCCCCTGGCTTGCCACACAATATAATTTTGCTTTGTAGATATGATTCCCTGAATCTGCAACAAGTTATATTTTATTTTAAGGATTTATGTGCCATCTATGTAAAATGTTCTGAAATAATTAGATTAGCATTTTGGAAATTAGGACTAATTTCAAGTAGACAGATGGTGCCACGTTAATTAAATGGCAATGCTCTAAAGACCTAGAAGTATTTTAGAAGAAAGTACTATAAATATTAGGTCATTCCCAGCATACAAAAGTTATAGTTTATGAATTATTTGGTAGGTCAAGAATGGAAATATTAATTGAAATAGCAGAACAGGAGGCATTTGAAACAATGCCCTGGAATTAGGAGGAAACTTTCAATGTTATCAACAATAATTCAAACAACATTAATGCAAAGGTTTTTTTTTTTACATTTTTATTTTTTGAGGTGAAGTCTCACTCTGTTGCCCAGTCTGGAGTGCAGTGGCACAATCTTGGTTCACTGCCACCTCAGCCTCTTGGACTCAAACGATTCTCCTGCCTTCACCTCCTAAGTAGCCAGGATTACAGGCACATGCCACCACACCCGGATAATTTTTACATTTTAATAGAGATGGGGTTTTTTGTTGGCTAAACCGATCTCATACTCCTGAATTCAAGTGGTCCACCTGCCTCGGCCTCCCAAAGTGCGGGAATTACAGGCGTGAGACACCACACCCAGCCAACGAAAGCTTTAAATAAAAAAAAAGCGGGGACTATAATGAGTGCATGCTCATTAAAACATCACTAAAATTTACTTTTAAGACTGGGATGAGGTACAAATACAAAGAGTAATTCTATTAAAGAGATGTATTTAAAATTGAGCAGCGATTTAGGTAGATCTACATGCAAAATCCATCATTTATACAAAAACACAATCATTGATTAAGAAAATACATTAGACTCCAATGCCTATTCCTTGTATTTATCTTTTATTTTCCAGTAACTGAGTGTCATGTTTGAATAAAGTTTACATAGAAAACTTTATCTTCTGGTGCTACATTTTAAGAGAGATAACCTGCTGAAGTTTTTGAGTTCCCTTTTTATTTGATAATAATAATGTTGCTAGCATTGTGTTAGTCTTCAATGCCTCTGTGCTGCCGCTGTGTTATGCTCTGAGTATTTCAAGATGGGAATCCAGTTTTCCTTCTGCAAATGCCAACCTTCTCTTTATAGAACATATTTGATGTGTTTGCCATTAAACAAAATAAAAAGGAAACAGAAAAATTTGCAAAGAAGGTCCAGTATAAGGCTCAAGAGAATTTTTGTTTATAGTTTCATTTTTGTTTTAATGTCTCTCTAAATTCTAGCCAATCAATTTCCCACATTTCAAAATCCCTACCTATCTTACCTATCCTATTAATGTTTGAAAAATAGTATCATTCTTGTCTCATGGAGAGAATCAGTTACAATTCCCCAAACACAGCAAAGCAGAGGTTTCTTTAAAAGTTTTGAAACCTATCTGGCTTGTGTTGCTTCAGGGGCTTAGGACAGGCCCCCTCTGGCCTGGCTGGGTCCCTATCTGCCACCAGGCCTGTTCACCCAGACAGCTCTCTCCGAGCCCTGGGCTCCATGCCCAGTGTTCCTAACGACCCCTTGTTGCCCACCTCTGAGCCTCCCTCTGGAACCTGGCAAAGTCCTGTGTATCTGTCCAAATCCCCTCTTCCATTTTAACCGCATCATTGGCATTGTGCCTGCACTTCTGTTAGTAAACAAATGACAGGCTGCAGTGATGATGGTGGGTCACCTACTGAAAGAGCAGCTGGAAGAAGAGTCTTCATCCAGACCGAGAGAGAGGGTTCTTAGATCTTATTACACGGGGAGGAATTCAAGGCAACTCACAGAGTACGGTGAGCAGAGACGGTTTATTGAAAGCTGCTCAGTTACAGAGTAGATTGTCCTCAGAAAGCAGGAGGAGGAACACACCCTCTTTGAGGTTTGCTCATATAGAGGTCTTGTCTATGGAAAAGCTAAGCTGTGTCTCTGAGCTGGTGGGCTGACAGCATGAGAAAATTTATTATTCTGTTGATTTAAAGAAAACTAACCTTGACGTTTTAGTACACAAGTAGATCAAAGTCAGCTGGAAAAGTTCCCTGGACCCCTTCTTCATGCCCAGGGTGGCTTTGGCTATTCTGGGTCTTCTGTGGTTCCATATAAATTTTAGAAATTTTTTTTCTATTTTTGTGAAGAATGTCATTGGTATTCATATGGATGGCATTGAATCTGTAGAGTGCTTTGGGTAGTAGGGACATTTTAACAATTTTGATTCATCCAGTCCATGGACATGGAATACCCTTTCATTTATTGTATATCTTCTTCAATTTCTTACATCGATGTTTTACAGTTTTCATTGTAGAGGTCTTTTACTTCTTGGTGAGGTGTATTCTTAGATGTTTTATTTGTAGCTATTATAAGTGGGATTGCTTTCTTTCTTCAGACTGTCCACTGCTGGCATATAGAAATGCTGCTGCTTTTCTATGTTAATTTTGTGTCCTGCAGCTTTACTGATTTTTTTTTATTGGTCAGTTCTAGTAGTTTTCTGGTGGAGTCTGTGTTCTTTTCCAAACTGAAGTTATATCATCTGCAAATGAGGCTAATTTGACTTCTTCCTTTACTTTTTTTTCTCTTGTCTGATTGCTCTAGGTAGGACTTCTCTAGTTATACTGAATAATAGTGGTGAAAGTAGGCATCCTTGTTTTGTTCTAGATCTTAGAGGAGAGGCTTTTCAGTTTTCTTCATTCAGTATGATACTGGCTGTGGATTTGTCATATATGGCTTTTATTGTGTAAGGTATGTTTCTTCTCCACCCAGTTTTTTGAGTTGTTTTGTTTTTTGGTTTTTTTAAAAACACACAACCTCTGTTGAGTCATCTTGCAGGCTCAACTGACTTGCACCCCTGCCTGAGGCACCTGGTGGGATGGGCACTCACCACTGGGGGTTCTCTCCTGGTTCCTTACACAGTTAGGTTTCCCAGCAGGTACACCGTGCACTCGTCCTGAGCCGGCTGTGTTTATGCCAAACCTATTTATGATACTGTTGTTCGCCATTATAATTATGTAGTGTAATGAAATATTCTATTAACTAATGGAATGTTGTTGTAAAAGAGAGAGTTGGTGTGACTACAGAATAATAGTGAAAAATCAAAATCACTGCCAAATTAGCTGTAGGCAAGATGATAGTAAACGATGTAGGAATTTTTTTTTTCAAAGAGTAGAAGGATCATGCACAAAGATAGCCTTCATATTCATGGGTCTTAAATGCTTGCCTATTTTTATAGTAACCAAAACCTTGAAGTTTTAGATTATCATTAAAAGTTGAGTTTTGGGCTGGGCGTGATGGCTCACACCTGTTATCCAAGCACTTTGGAGGCCAAGGCAGGCAGATCACCTGAGGTCAGGAGTTCAAGACCAGCCTGACCAACATGGTGAATACCCATCTTTAAAAAAAAAAAAAAGTTGGGTTTTGGAAAAAAAAAAAAATCGGAGTTGCCTGTGGAGCAAACTCAAAAGCAAGAGATTTAGGTCTATAGCTAAAGCTTAGAAAATTAATGCATATTTTCATATATTGAATTAAAATAAACTGGCTTAAAAGGTACTTTTAAGGTTCTGTCCCTCTCTGACTGATATATTTTAATTAAATTTAAAAAGTTGAGAGTTATTGCTGTATCCCTTTCTTCACATCTGGCGTTTTCATTTTGAGATGCATCAGGCTCTATAACTCAGCAAACGCCAGATGAGATGCTCTCTGGCACAACTGTGTGGAGACCAGCTCCTGTCTCCCGGTGTGTTGCAGAGCCAGCAGGTCTTGGTGTGGGTGGGAGCAGGTGATGTATTCTATGGATCCTGGACACCGTGCTAGTCCTGAGGCAGCTGGCAGACCCAGCAGGAACACCCAGTCCTACTCCGTTCCCTCCATGCCTTGGAGAACTTCGTCACCTGCGGAGGTGCCCAATGTGTCCCTGTGCTGGCTCTGGCCTGAAACTGAGCCAGTCTTACTTAGGACTTCACAAATGGAGCTCCCACACCCTGCAATCAAAGGCTTACCTTCTCTGAAAGAGCTATGGGGGGTCTTTGAGTTTGTAAACAGTTTTTCTTCTCCTGAATGCTCCATATAATCATGACAATCTCCTATTTGTGAGTTCTCCTAACTGTGGATTTAGTTATGTTTCCTCTTGATTTTTAGAAGCTTCTGTGCATCCTGTTCCTATACCATCTTTCCCTATGTGTGCAGGCATATGGACTCTGTCAACATGTACTTGAAACCTCTCCTGTTTATTCCCAGTCTAAAACTGATTTCAACCTGAAATTATACTTTCCTAACTCTACTATGAATTACTATATAATTTTATAAATCTTTGTATTTCTATTATACTTAAATTTTGGCTAAGGATGTCATTTTAAATAATTCCTGCACACCAAGGTTTACATGCAATTCCGTCAAACTGAAGGTAAATATTAACATACTGCTGAGAATGATGAGTTCAGTGATGTGTGGGTGGCGCAGGCCGTCCTGTGAAGACGAGGGGTGGTAGCATTGTTTCCTGACAACACCCACTACTCTAACAGAAAAGAAACACGATTACAGTGATTTCTGCCTAACTGGGTGTTACACACGTGGCCTCTCCCAGTGGTGACATTTGCTTTTCACTTCAATGATCCAAGTTCAAATCACATTTTCTATGTGACAACAGTGGGCTGTTATGGGTGAAACGAAACTTGTCAGTTTCAGACACAAGAGCAAGTACTGATTTTTAACACTGACGCTGTCAGGATGGAGACTGTCATTTCTGGGAATGAGAATGAACATAAATATATAATTAAATCTATCAAGTATGTGTTGGTCATTAAACTTGTGTCACGAGTCAGGGATACATCATTTTGGGGACCCTAGTGTGTAACAGCAATGCGATGTGGCCTGTCCTTCACTGGAGTCCTCATTCCTCAAAGGAGGTTTCTACAACTGCTGCGAAAAGCTGATCCTGACCAAGCTTTGTGGCCTAAAGGAAGAATGATGTAGAATCCCCGCAATGGGCTGGGCGCTGTAGCTCACGACATAATCCCAGCACTTTGGGAGGCTGAGGTGAATGGATCACTTGTGGTCAGGAGTTCAAGGCGAGCTCCGCCAACATGGCAAAACCCCATCTCTACTAAAAGTATAAAAAATAGCTAGGTGTGGTAATGGGCACCTGTAATCCCAGCTACTGGGGAGGCTGAGACAGGAGAATCATATGAACCAAAGAGGCAGAGATTGCTGTGAGCCGAGATCACACTACTTCACTCCAGCCTTGGTGGCAAAAAGTGAATCTGGAAAAAAAAAAAAAGGGGAGGAATCCCCATAACTTTATTTTTCTTTATTGTTTTCAAGTCATCCCTAACTTATCTACTTGATATTTATATGAGACAACATAAAAACTATAAAAATATACTATAAACTATAGAAATAACTATAATTTTAAATATATTTGTATATTTAACTTATACATTTGAAAATATACGCAACTTTGAAGAATATGAATTTACAGAATTTTCAGTTAATAAAGTCTATGCATGGAGGCTGGAGGCATAACACTGATGAATGAGTCTTTACCAAGTGCTGTTTTCTGATAGAAAACATTTGTGTCTTTTATTGGGTTCTAATATAATTGGAGTGTCATTAATAGTGCTGAGAATGCTAATTATACTTTCAGGCAGTCACGGAAGAATAGGGGCCTTCGGTCTTCAGTGGTGTTCATTTATTCATTCATTTGTTCATTCATTAAACATGGACTGAGTACTGACTGTGTGTAGCCTCTGTTCTAGGTTCTGGGAATACAGTAATGAGCTAAACCAAGTCTTGTCCCAGGAACTTTACTTTCTAGGTTTATGTTTGGGCTGTGTCCCACCCAAATCTCACCTTGAAATGTAATAATCCCCACGTGTCAAGGGTGAGGTCAGGTGGAGATCATTGAATCTTGTGGGCGGTTTTCCCTCGGCTGTTCTGGTAGTGAAGAAGTCTCACAGTGTGTAATGGCTGCGTAAATCGGAGTTCCCCTGCACAAGGTCTTTTTCTCCTGACAAGATAATGACAGATGGTGATAAATGGCCATTGTATGCACGTATCTTGAATATGGAACTCATGGGATATTCTGGTGGGTAAGTTGTAGGATGAAACGAGTCAAGCCTGACTTCGAGGTTTTTGGTCTAAGGAAGAAAAAGATAAAGCTGTTTACTGGAGGGAAATACAGTGGGTGAAGCAGGCTTGCGAGATCAGAGTCGGGGAGGCCAGAAGTGTGAGAAGACCTTCAATATTCGGGAAGAGATGTGACGGAGTCAGTGGGATATAAGTTTCACATACAGGGTAGACGTCAGGATTGGAGGCGGTATAAACCATGTTTGAAACCATGACAAAGGAAGAAAGGGGAGGAAACTCTTTGGAAAAAATCAAATTGATGCATTAGAAATGAGGCAGTAGTCATCGAGTTAAGTCTTTGATGCCCTTTCTATGCAAAGCCAACATTGATAATTTACCACTTTGAACATTTCTCATAGAGTGATGATAGTGTTCTCCTCAGCGTCCACAGACAGGAACTCAATACATTAATGGCAAGCATCACATGTACTTAGAATAACTGGCAGTCTACAATCTGTAGAAGCGGGATAGTCAAGGAGAGGAGCCTGAGAATGAAGGCTCATTAGCCCCTGTTCCCACCAGCTAAGCTTAATTTAGTCTTAGAGTATAGCAAGTTCTTCCATGAATTTTCCTATTCATACTTTTCATTTGTACTTTTTGCCTTGTCATCAATTGCCTTAATTAAAGCATAGTAACACTTGTAAATAAATGTATACTTGTCTTCCTAATTCAACTTGAAACTCGTTTATCCTTTTTTTTTTTTTTTTTGAGATGGAGTCTTGCTCTGTCGCCCAGTCTGGAGTGCAGTGGCACAATCTCGGCTCACTGTAACATCCACCTTCTTAGTTCAAGCCATTCTTCTTCCTCAGCCTCCCCAGGAGCTGGGATTACAGGCACCCACCCTGGCTAAATTTTATTTTTTATTTTATTTATTTATTTTTTTTGAGACGGAGTTTTGCTCTTGTTACCCAGGCTGGACAATGGCGCGATCTCGGCTCACCGCAACCTCCGCCTCCTGGGTTCAGGCAATTCTCCTGCCTCAGCCTCCTGAGCGGCTGGGATTACAGGCACATGCCACCATGCCCAGCTAATTTTTTGTATCTTTAGTAGAGACGGGGTTTCACCATGTTGACCAGGATGGTCTCGATCTCTTGACCTCGTGATCCACCCTCCTCGGCCTCCCCAAAGTGCTGGGATTACAGGCTTGAGCCACCACGCCTGGCTAAATTTTATATTTTTAGTACAGTCGGAGTTTCACCATGTTGGCCAGGCTATTCTCAAACTCTTGACCTCAGGTGATCTGCCCGCCTCAGCCTTGCAACATGCTGGGATTACAGGCATGAGCCACCGTGCCTGGCCTCATTTATCCTTTTGTAACCTCTCCTAGCATTTAAGATTATTTCTTAAAAATAGGAATATGTAATATTAAGCCAAATATGCCATGCACAAAGTTCCAGTTTACATAGTATTCAAAGAAATGTGTACATAGGTTAACAACTGAGAAAACATCTAGCAAGGTGTCCCAAAATCTGGCAACTTATATAGTGTATAGTAAGACCATAATTTCGCATGAGTGATTTTAATATTATGGATGATGTTAGGGTTAGGCTTTGTGCCCCCCACTCAAATCTTGAACTGTAATCCCTATAATCTCCCTATAAGCCCCATAACCCTCACGTGCCGAGGGAGAGGCCAGATGGAGGTGATGGAATCATGGGGGTGGCTTCCCATGCTGTTCTCCTGATAGTGAGTGAGTGTTCCTGATAGTGAGGCTCTCCCCACTTCCAGCAGAGCTTTCCTTCCCACTGTCCTGTGAAGAAGGTACCTTGCTTCCCCTTTGCCTTCCACCATGATCGAAGTTTCCTGAGGCCCCCCAGCCATGATGAACTGTGAGTCAATTCCACCTCTTTCTAAATTACTGCGTCTCAGGGTGTTCTTTATAGCAGCATGAAAATGAACTAACAAAGGTGGATTTTAGTATCAATGTAACAAGCAGACATTTAGATTTCTTCTAAAGGTAATGTAAATGCAGGCAGATTTGTCAGAGTTTTGTGTTTTTTCTTGGTACCCCAACATTAATATTAAGTTCCAGGTTGGTTTTAGGTTACAGCAGAATATATGAAGCAAGGAAAGTATTGAAAGACTTACGGTATTAATGCAAACATGCTATTGCTGGAAACGTGTTTGCACAGACTAAAGGCTGCTTTATAAACTGGATGGTACAGTATTGCCGTTGAGTCACAGAGGAAGACAGGGTGCTAGAGGGAACCAGAAAACACCCCGGGCTTTAAATGTTCTTCCATTAACAAACTCTATGACCTTGGACAGCACATACCTTAAATGTTGGACACAAAGAGAATCTCAAATACCATGCACAGGGCTGGGTACATAATGGGTTCTGTTAAAAAAAAATAGCTGCTATTATACTTGGTCATTTAAATTGAAAACACCAGGTACCAGAAACTGCTGAATTGAGTCACACATGATAACAACATAAGACAATAAAGAGAAATTTCATGTTCTGAGAGGAATGCCACATAAAGACCGATTTTAAATACAATGCACACCGCTCATGTTATGTCTCAGGTGCACAGACATGGACAGTGTAACTGCTACAAATGATCCAGCACTTTCTAGACCATTTTTGTAGCATTTGTTACAGCCATTTGTTTCTAAGTAAGGCCCATTTGTGTGTCTGGTTTTCATCTAGAGGAACTCGTTCTAGGGAAAGTCATTAGAGCTTTTTGAAAATCAAAACAAACTTCCAAAATAATTTTCCATGCTCTGAAACCAGAGAACAAGTAAATCATGCAGCAATATCTCAACAGGTCCCAAATCTCAACAGTCACTGCCCTGTGTTACAGCCATCCCGTCCCTCAAAGCCTAAGCACTCCATTATTAATATCTCAATTTGAGCTGCCTCATTTGTGCGGCTCATTTGAAAATTCCTCTTCATAACCACAATCTTGTTTCACATCGCAGCAACCATTATTTCAGAAAGGAAATCTGTAGGACAGATTTGAAAAGAGGAAAATAATTTGGGGAATAGTAAAGTAAAAGTAAAATCATGACTCTCATATACGGTGAGAAGAGCCGTATACACATATGCACGTTTCTAAGCTATGGTCGAGTAGAGTGGCAGGTTCTGCTCTGAGGAAACACCTCCTCCCTGCAGCTACAACACATCCGTCCGTCTGTCCTCCATCTCCAGCCATGCAAGTAGGTCTGGTTTATTGATTGGCTACACAAGAAAGAAGAATCTGATCTGCCTCCATACAAGTCCTGCTGTTTATAGCAAGTGTCACTGCTTTATGAAGTGTACAGGCCTGTCACAAACAAAATCAACAGAGTGATTTGTTTTGAAGTAATCTCAGACTTTCACAGGAACAGTTACAAAGAGTACAAAGTGCCCTTCTCAGCGTCTGCATTACACATTTCCCCATATTTGCTTTTCACCGTCTCTCTCACTCTTCCTCTGTCTCACTCTCTGCGTCCCTCTCAAGCCAATGCTTTACCTCTCAGAAGAAAATCAATCTCTTACAATAACTGTACTAAAACCTTCAAATTCACAAAACTGATTGGATGTGTTAATCACACGGCATTTGATACCACATTTCAAATATTGCCAGTGGCTCCAACATGCTGTATTTTTCTTTATGTTGTATTTATCTTTATGCTGTATCTGTCTCTATACTGTAGTTCTCTTTATGCCGTATTTCTCTCTATGCTATATTTCTCTTTAAGCTGTATTTTTCTCCATGCTGTTTTTCTCTTTATACTCTATGTCTCTTTATGTTGTATTTCTCCCTGTGCTCTATTTCTCTTTATATTTTTCTCTATGCTATATTTCACTTTATGTGGTATTTCTCTCTCTGCCGTATTTATCTGTCTCCTAGCCAAGCATTCGGCCCAGGCTCACGCATGGCATTGGGTGTTTCTGCCGCTCTGGTCTCCTGTGATCTGGGATGTCACTCATCCCTTCTCTAAATTTCACGGCATGAAGATTTTTGAAGCGTGCAGGCTTTCACATGAGCCTCTTGAACTTAAGTTGCAGCGCAGGACAATGTGGCTCCATAACCTTAAATTTTTATGATTTATTCCTTTCTGGGATTTTCATTGCCATGACAAAGGCTGGACTCTCCACTTTCACTTCACAAAAGAAAACCTGAGTTGACACCCAAGAAGTACCAGAAGTGACAAGAAAGAGCTGCTAAGATGTTTCAAACATACGTGTCTCGCCTTGAATTTGGGAATAGGTGTAGAGAGGGTGGTATATAATCGTTGAGGTTTTACATTTTTTTGTGTCTGCCTTACCTAAGCCTACTCATCAAAGCCAAGGGCACAGGCACACCTGATCCAAATTCAGTCAGGGAGGAATGCTGCCAGCCCACGGGAGGAGGCAGGGGAAGGAGGACAGCGCTGAAGCAATAAGGGAAGATAGATTCTTCTGGTGGTTATCCATGAAAACATCCTCTCCAGCCTCAAAGGAAGCGCTGGGGCCAGGTTAAAAGTGCTGTTCCGAAGGAGGGCTAATGAGATGTGAAACAATGCACGCCTTGGCCTTCTGAGCCGGCCTTTGGCAGGAACCAGGAAAGTTATGCATTTTTAGTGGTTCCCTGGCTGCTACTTTGGGAGGTCCTACTGCAGATCGGGGAAACAGGCTTGTGCATTATGAAATGGCCCTTTCCCTTGGAATGCCAAGGATGACAATGCCAGATCTTTATTTACATTTCAGAAGGAAATGATTATCATAATAGGTGCAATTTTCCCTGATTTTCAAACAAGATTCTTAATTCTGAGTTAAAATAGCGTTTCTGGTAATTTCTTATTACTCAGCAATGCATGCATAGAAATATATTGGAAAATACAAATGAAAATATTCAATATATTTTAATATCTTCTGTATTTTAATATATTTAGTATATTCTATACTTTTACAACTGAAAAAATTACAGTTAACCTCTGGCATGTCACCTTGCCTTTTCTATATACATGTGCTGTAATTTTTATTCAAATATGACAACATACTCTATCATTGGTTTTGTTCTCTTTTTGCATTTTAGATATTGTGAATATTTTTCTATGTTAATAAGCATTCTTCACAAGGTTTTCTGTGGCTGAAGAGTTTTCTGTTTTGTAACTCAGCCACAATTGTTCTTTTTTGTTGGGAATTTAGGTTATTTCTCGTTTTTGTTAATGCCATAACAGAAATTTCAATAAATACAACTATAGCTTTTTTCTTATATTTCTTTATTTTTGTGATACTTTTGATAATAAAATTTATAAGTCAAGAGTTAAAGGGGAAACATCTAGAAGATGATACTATGCTTAAATAACTTGCCCTATGTAAATAAAAACGTTGTTTAAACAACGCAGTTATGCTTGTAGGCCAACATCATTTGAACAGGCATCATTCTTTTGTTATGCTTTCTATTTTTCTTAACTTAACAAAAAAACCATTAACTGCTGCCTCAGATGCCAGCAGCTTCCATGTTCCTTGCAGAGAGAAATTAGGTTCTTCCAAAGGCAATGCCTCCGTGGTTCCCTGTGATTTCTCCAAAGGCAGAAGGCTGCTCTTCCTTCCCGTGATACCTTCTGCAGCTCCACCTCTGACCACGCAGCCTCCCCTTCCTCCCCCTTCCCCGTGTCTTCCACTTCACCATCTTCAGTAAGTAAATATCGGCTTTGCAGTTTGCTGTCCTTCCCCTTCCTCTGAGACCTCTCGAAGCTCGGCTCCACCCCTCATCTGGCTCATCATAGCGTTTTCCTCAATGAGAACAGGTGTTTGCTCAGAAGGTTTTAATTGCAGCTGCTGAGGGAACGTATGTGTGTTCATTGTGTCATGGGTGCCTGAGACAAAGGTGTGAATACTTATCACATTGTTGGTCTGGATTGGACCGTGCATTGATTTTTCTGCTGGCCCAGGACACAGTGAAAGAAGGGAGTTAGCTGGGGATTGGATCTGATGTTAACAATAGTGATTTGGGTTTGAACATGGCCTTAGCAGGTTTCAGGACAGAAGCTGTGCAGTTCACGATGCTAAGCAGGCTGTTGGGTCTTTGTGAGGCAGTGAGGAGTGATGGGCAGAACGGAAGAAAAAGGAGCACTAAGAAACAATTGACTTTTTTTTTCTTTTAAGGCCTGACTGATCGGGAAACCTGGAATTCCCAGGGGAAATGTGTGCAGTTCTACCAAAGTTTTGCTCTAATCACTGAATGGCAGATGCACCCAACAGCAATCACTTGGGAAATGAGGGTTGGCATCTCGGGGTTCCTAGATCTCCTTCTAGTGTTAAGTGGAAACACTATATGAACTGCATGCTTTTTTTTTTTTTTTTTTTGAGACGGAGTTTCGCTCTTGTTACCCAGGCTGGAGTGCAATGGCGCGATCTCGGCTCACCGCAACCTCCGCCTTTTGGGTTCAGGCAATTCTCCTGCCTCAGCCTCCCGAGTAGCTGGGATTACAGGCACGCGCCACCATGCCCAGCTAATTTTTTGTATTTTTAGTAGAGACGGGGTTTCACCATGTTGACCAGGATGGTCTTGATCTCTTGACCTCGTGATCCACCCGCCTCGGCCTCCCAAAGTGCTGGGATTACAGGCGTGAGCCACCGCGCCCGGCCCTAAACTGCATGCTTTCTAAAAGCGGTTCTGGTTCTCCAGTTCAGCCCGCTGCCGCCGGACTTCCCAGGCAGGGCCCCCAGAGGAAACTGTAACGTGTTCTCTGGTTCCAGGCTGTTTCTTCGTCAGCTGCTTGAACCTGGTGCCACCTCTACTGAAGGTGTTAGGAGTCTGGCACAGCCGTCTCTTACCCGTTCCTTCCTTTCACAGCTCTGCAGTCGTCCAGATTCAACCGAACCGTTCTGCGTTTAGCTTTCTCACCCTCTCTTCGTCGTCTTCCGCATCTTCTTTTTGGTAATCAGAGCAAAAGCCTCGAAGTGCAAGGAGCACACACAGTTTATCTCTGTTCTTTCTACGGTGCTGTTTTACAGTGAGGAACCTACATGCGAGGCTTCCAGGACTTCTCCAGGGTCTCACTCACACCTGCAGAGTTTAGAGCCAGAGGAGACACAAGGCCACCTGCCTCTAAGACCTGTGCTTTCGGCAAAATTGATCACAGCCAGTGGTGGTATTTACATTCCCTAAGAGCAATGCTTCTCAAACGTTAGTGTCACCTCAACAACCTGGGGAGTTTATTGAAACAGATTTCTGGGCCCCACCCCTAGAGTTTCTGATTCAGTAAGTCTGCAATGGGGACCTAAAATTTTGGAAATTTTGAATGATAACAAGTTCCCAGGTGATGGTGACATTTCTGGTGTAGAAGGGCTGCCCTGGAGCACTTTTTTTTTCTTTTCTTTTCTTTTTTTGAGATGAAGTGTTGCTCTGTCACCCAGGCTGGAGTGCAGTGTGGTGCAATCTCGGCTCACTGCAACCTCCGCCTCCTGGGTTCAAGCGATTCTCCTGCCTCCGCCTCCTGAGTAGCTGGGATTACAGGTGCATGCCACAACACCCGGCTAATTTTTTTGTATTTTTTTTAGTAAAGACACGGTTTTACCATGTTGTTCAGGCTGATCTGGAACTCCTGACCATGTAATCCGTCCACCCAAAAGTGCTGGGGTTACAGGTGTGAGCCACCACACCTGGCCGAGCTCTTTCTTTATTTTGGGGGGGGTGGGGAAGGGAGGAAGGCTGGAAGGGAGGGAAGGAGGAAGGGAGGGAGGAAGGAAGGGATGAAGGAAGGAATGAAGGGAGGAAGGGAG